>LNAC01000408.1:167091-205879 GCA_002007465.1 Ailurus styani
AAAAAAAAAAAAAAAAAAAAAAGAATTATCTAGGGCGCCTGGGTGGCTCAGTGGGTTAAAGCCTCTGCCTTCAGCTAAAGTCATGATCTCAGGATCCTGGGGTCAAGACCCGAATTGGGCTTCCTGCTCAGCGGGAAGCCTGCTTCCTCCACTCTCTCCGCCTGCCTCTCTGCCTACTTGTGATCTGATCTCTCTCTCTCTGTCAAATAAATAAATAAAATCTTTAAAAAAAAAAGAATTATCTAAAACATATAGCACACTGTTGAAAGTAATAGAATAAAAAAGATATGCTATGAAAACAAGAAGTTATATTAAAACTAAACAAAATAGACTTTAAGGCAAAAAAATTACTAATCATAAAAATGGTCACTCACATTCCACAGTTTCAATCTACCAGGAACACAGAGCAATATCAAATTTAATAAAAACTAATGACATAATTTTAATAAATCTAATAACATAAATGCTGTTTCGAAAGCAAAATGTTAAAGGATAAGGAGAAATAGATAAATTCATAATCATACTATGAATCAAAGCACACATTTTCAACAACTGATAGAGGAGAAACAAAAGCCAAGAAGTCCCTAAAATAAGCCTCAGCATTTTCAAAACATTTGAAGTAATGTAGAGTGTATTCTCTAATCAGCACAATTTATCAAAACTGTATATTTCTAAAAACAACAATACAGAGTGCCTGGGTGGCTCAGTGGGTTAAAGCCTCTGCCTTCGGCTCAGGTCATGATCTCAGGGTCCTGGGATTGAGTCCCGCATCGGGCTCCCTGCTCAGCGGGGAGCCTGCTTCCTCCTCCCTCTCTGCCTGCCTTTCTGCCTACTTGTGATCTCTCTCTCTCTCTCTGTCAAATAAATAAATAAAATCTTAAAAAAAAAATACAGGTTGTGCTAGTAGCCAAGATGGAATAGCATGGACCAGATTTACCTTTATATCATAAACAACTAGAAAACCAGACAAAATATATGAAATGGCAATTTTCAGATATTGAACAAAAAGCAATATAGGACTATGATCCATGAAAGAAGAGAAACAAGCAAGATAAGCCCTACTATTGCCCACGTTTATGTCTCGGGAAGCAGTTACCAGGCTGCAATAGGAAGCTGTGGGGTAGGGGCTCAACGAAGAGCCCTCCAGTCTTGCTAAGTTGAGGCGACAGAGAGAAAAGCTCAGGAAAATCGAGACAATCAGAATTTGTAGGTAGGGGTATAGGAGAGGAGGGAGCTGCACAAAAAGAGAGCTCTAGAAATCTGCAGAGGGGTCCTTTTGAATTTATGGCTGAGTAAAAGCCCCTGGAAGGGAGTAGCTGAAACAATTTTCTAAGCATACAAGGCTGGGAATAGTTTGTGTTCCTACCAGCTGGAATGAAAAGACCTTATAATAGATGAGGCATTGAATAAAATCTTCAAAAGTTTATTACATAAGTAGTGGGGTAATATCAGTCATAATTAAAAGCCTAACAAAAAACCTCAAAACATTTCAACTGATACTAGGTAACTATACTGCACACCAAAATAAAATGTACTAGTGTTAAAAGGAAAACAAAATCCAACACCAGAAATGTGCAATTTACAATGTCTAGCATCCAGTAAAAAATTGCCAGGTATACAAAAAGCAGAAAACTGTAACTTACAGTAAAAGGCAATATTAATCAATAGAAACAGGCTCAGAAACAGAGATAATACAACTAGTGGACAAAGATGTTAAAAATGCTTAATATTTCAAGAAGGGAGAGAAAATGTCAACATGCCAAGGAAAGAAAAGGAAGATATAAAAAAAGAGCTAAACCAAATTTTTAGAAATGAAAAATATATCTGATAGAACATAATAACGAGATCGAATAATAATAATAATAACTGGATGGAATTAACATGATATTTAGATACTGCAAAAGAAAAGATCAGCAGATTTGAGAACACAGCCACAGAAGCTACCCAAAATGAACACAAAGGAAAAAAACAATTTTTTTTAAATCAGTGATCTAGGGGCTGGCTCAATTGGTAGAGCATATGACTCTTGATCTTAGAGTTGTAAGTCTGAGTACCACAATGTGTGTAGAGATCACTTAAAAATAATAAAATCTTTTTTTTAATAAATCAGTCATCTGTAGAATATATCAGGCATTCTAACATATAACTGGAGTACAAGAAGGGCAGTGAAAAGAAAAAAATGAACAAAAAATTACCCCTCTAAAATTTGATGAACAAATATATAAATCCACAGATCCAATCTCAATGACTGCCAACCAAAAGAAATATAAAGAAAGCAATGCCATGGCATATCAGAATCAAATTACAAAATACACACTGATAAAATCGTAAAAACAGCCAGAAGGGGAAAAAAAAACTATGTGTAAAGGAGCAAAGATTGAAATGACAACATACTTACCAAAAACTATTTGAACAAGAAGATAATGGAGAAACATTAAAATACTGAAAGAAAAAAAAAAACTTGTCACTTAGAATTCTTCAGCCAGAAAACAATCTTATAAAAATAAAGGCAAATAAAGACTTTTCAGAAAAATAAAAGTTGAATTTATCTCTAGCACCTGCCCTGCAATAAATGTTAAAGAAAGTTCTTTAAGCAGAAGAAAAATGAGCAAAATTTAACTCTACACAAAAGAATAAAGAGTGCCAAATGATAAACATATGAGTTAACAAAAATATATTTTATCTCATTTTTAAATCTCTTTAAAAGGTCATGGACACTTCAAGGTAAAAATAATAACACTGGATCACGTGGTTTATAGCCAACGTGAAATTAAAATGTATAACTATAATAGTACAACTAATGAGAGGGAATAAATGGAAGTATATTTTTGTAAGGCTCTTACAGTAGAAAGCAAATGTTATAACAGTATTTAAAAGTAAACTGTGATAAATTAAAGATATATATTATAATACCTAGAGTAAGACTAATAAAATATAAAAATAAAACAGAGATTTATCTAAGAGTCTGATACACTATAGGTTTCTTAAAAATTCAACTAATCCAAAGGAGAACATAAAAACAAGAAGAAATAAAAAAAAAGCAGAAAGGACAAATGGGAAACAAGTAGTGAGGTTGTTTTAAAATCAGCCCTATAATTATATTAAATGGAAATGGTCTAAATACTGAATTGAAAGGCAAAAATTGTTAAATTGGCTAGAAAATGAAGCTGCAACTATATGATATCTGTAAGAAAACCCAATTTAAATACTAAAATGCTGATAGATTAAAATTACAAGGATGGGAAAAGATATAACATGCAAAAATTAGTCACAAGAAAAGTGGCATGATTATACTAATATTAAAAAAGTAGACCTAAGAAAAGAAAATATTACCAGGGGTAAAGTAATACCTTTCATATGATAACATTAAGAGGATACAATCATCCTAAATGTTTATGCATTTAATATCAGAGCTTCAAAATGTGTGAAGCAAAAATGGATAGAACTTCCAGAAGAGAGATAAATCCAAATTAAAATTGGAAATTTCAGTACTCATCTTTCAATTATAGTAGAATAAATAGCAAATGAGTAAAGATGTGGAAGATTTGAATGCTATAATAAACCAACTTGATCTAATTAATATTTATAGAAAAGTATACCAATAAATAAGAGACGAACATTCTAAGTACATATTCTTTAACAATAAATAGAAAACAGTATTATTTACCATAAATCTTGAAAATATTGGAAGACCGAAACCATACAAAACATTTTTCTGACCACCATAGAATTAAACTAGAAATTTTAATAACACAATTTCTGGGAATCTTCAAGTTTTTTGGATATTAAACAACATATTTACAAATAAGCTATGGATCAAAGAGGAAAACGCACACAAAAAAGTGGAATATATTTTGAACTGAATGAAAGTTTTAAAAATACAACATACCAAAATTTGTGAAATACATCTAATGAATTGTTTAAAGGGAGATAATATGTGCTTATAAAAAAGAGGAAAGATCTAAAATTCATGATATAAGACTTCACGTTAATAAACTGTAAAATAGAGTAAATTAAACCCTAAGTAAGCAGAAGTAAAGACATAGGAAAGATAAAAACAGAATCAACAATTAGAAAGCAGAAAGATGCTAGAGAGAATTAAGAACGTAAGCTCTTCAGGATGTGATTCTGGCAGTGGATTCCTCACTGGTCAGATGACACCTAGGCCCCAGGGTGATAAGAAGCATATGGTGATAACCCCTCAGATGTGCTGTCATATCTAGGACTATGGCTTTCTCCTGGACTAAGTTGGGATGGGGCACAGGTAGAAAGGGAAGCATATATGACTATTCTGTTGTCCTGACAGTGGGCCTGTTTCACTCATTGTATTTTCTTATTTTTCTACATTGCATTTCTAATATAACTCACTTTTCTAATTTAAAACAAAAAGTATCCTGACCTCTCCTCTGAATTAATAGTGACCAAAATTTTTGAACCATAAACAGAACCTATGATCTGACTTTAGGTTTCATTTCAGGAGAAAGAGACCACTTAAAAATAGTTTAGAGTTTTCAAAAAATGGCATCATCAGAACATTTAGGTGATTGATAGAGTTAATAAGTTAATGGGACAAAATATTTACAAGTGGGACTATTCAAAATATATTATTGTAATGCACATAAAACTTGATCGAACTAACCCCCCATTTTTTGCCTTTTCAAAAAACATATTGAGGGTGCCTGGGTGGCTCAGTAGGTTAAAGCCTCTGCCTTCAGCTCAGGTCATGATCTCAGCATCCTGGGATCGAGGCCCGCATCGGGCTCTCTGCTCAGCGGGGAGCCTGCTTCCTCCTCTCTCTCTGCCTGCCTCTCTGCCTGCTTGTGATCTCTCTCTCTATCTCTCTGTCAAATAAATAAATAAAATCTTTAAAAAAAAAACATATTGAGCCTGAATAATTTTTTGTACATGATTCTCTCATATTTCCTCCTCAATTAAGTTAGAAATTACTAGAAGGGAGGGTTTTTCTCTTAGCTTGATCATTTCCCTGCAAGAATCATCCATAGACATTCACTTAGTATTTGTTCATTTGGCTTCTGTATACAAGCACAGACATTTGAAAGGAGGAAGTATCAAAAAAATTGTAGAACCACGAGTATTTCCTTTCACTATGGTTCCAAATGCCCTACCAAATGTCTCATGAGAATTATTCTACATTATGCATTTGAGAGGTAGTAAAACTTCTTGGGAAAACCATGAGTAATACCTCAGGCTTTGGTATCCCTGTGTGTTCTCTGGAAAGAGTGCTCTGAGAACATCCATGGGCCCTACATGACCATGCTGAGATTTTCCCTCTTTTACCCTCTTCCAATAATCCTCTCCACCAAAAGTAATTGAGGGGAAGGCTGAGCCCAAATTTATCAGACAGATGCCCAGCATTCAGCAGTCCTCAGCAGCATGGCTCACCCACAGGCAGCTTGCCATTAAAACTGTCCGACTAGCACAGACTCTCACTTTGCTCTTGTTAGTAGGCTGGAAAACCATAATGGTCATGATTTACTCAAGCAAGGCCCAACTTTTTCATGAAGGAAAAATAAAATGGAATAATGAGGCTGGCTAAAGGGAAAGAAGGAAATTTCCCACAAGAATCATTCCAATTTAAATTCTGAGTGGATCTTTATAGATCTCAAGTGAAAACATAAAAAGAACTATAAGGAGGGGGAAAGACAGCCTTGGACAGAGCATAGCAAATTGGAAACGAAATCTGCAAGATGGATTCCCCAAAGACAATTAGCTTAATTATTTCCATGGGCATCCACTGCATTCAGTACATATTGACTGACTTTACTGTTAATTAGACTAAATGACCTTGAGCATTTCTACACAATTAGTTACTTTCTATAGAGCATTTATTTTCAGTGGTATCTGATAGCAATTCATTTCTTATCTTACATGCTAGAGGAGATTTTCTTTTGATACTTAAAGTATGCAAGGGATTTAAAGTATACTTAAACATGTGGAAAAGGGATAAATGAAGAAAATCAAATATAAATTATTATATAATTTCCTCTAATTCTAAAATCTTGTCATCCTATATTCTGCCACTATACATTTCTTTATATCTGTATGTGAACTTTAAATATCAATTTTGTAAATATGTTTGAAGAAAATCAAAGTCTGTGCTGTTCCAGAAAAAATAATTTGAAGAAATGAAGTTATAAAGAAACAATTAATTGATAATTAAGAGAACCTAATATATGGAGAATTAGTAATTAGACCTGGGCTCCTGAAATGAGTTGAAACGAAGTGGGCTACTGGAAACTCTGAGATAGAAGATAAGTGATCAATGAAGCTAGTAAGGAGATTCCTGCACTGGAAAGGAAGTTGAGCTTGATGATTCCACAAGTCCTTTCCAAATACAACATATCTATAATGCACTTGCATTTCTAGTCAAGGCAACATGGAAATTAAGATGGAATGTGGCCCAAATATTGGGATGTGGCCAAGGCAAGGAAGAACTGTGTATCTGACTTCTTTTGTGTATTGTACTGGGTGGTCCTGTGATGAGATAAATCTATGGAGCCTAAGACACAGACCTCTTTCTGCTACCAACAGACAGACTGTTCAATGCAATGGCCACTGTGCAAAGACCTGCTCAAGTTTCTTTTTGCTCAAGAGCTGACCTACAAACTCTGCAGATGGAGGACTTACAAACATCAGCTCCCTCTCTAAGAGGCCTTCACATAGAAGTCCAAGTGGATCTTATCATTATTGCTTGTGGTAACTACATTATACTTCAAGTGTCCTACTGAGTTCTCTACAACCAACTTCTTGGAGTTAATTTGGAAAGTGGAGATAGCAGATGAAACCAGTATGACTGCAGTCTCAATATGGGACAACACGAGGGATGAAACATACTGAGGGAAGCAGCCAGGAACACAGGGTTGTTCATTTATGTACTTGCACAGGGGCTCCATATTCAAGAGGTAACATTCACTTCATAGACAGCTTTACCATTTTGAATTATTGTCAAATTTTGATTATAACTTTATTGACTCAAAAAATGGGCAATCTGTCTATTTATTATGACAGTTTTCTAGCACCAAGAAGCTCTATACTTAGTTCTTAAAAATAAGGATATTTCCACTATTTTCCAACAAAGGACAAACAAGTTTGATAATCAGAAGGCCTTGTTGGTCAAACATCTAAAATAACCTGTGTTTTTACACAAATAATTACATTTCTGACTAGTGTACTGACAGGTAAATATTTGAAACTGTGAGCAAAAAAGTCCTCTCTGGGTATTAGTGCACAGATTAAATGTAAAGCTGTATAACGCAGTTCATAACATCTGTTACTTGTTTACTAATATTTCTGAATTCTGAACTTAAGTCTACAAATACATTCAGGACAATATAAATCACTGTGTAACAGCAAGGTTCATTTCCCATTAGTAATGTACAAAGTCAGTGTTACTTAGACATAAATTAAAGAGTACTAAGTGATCATCCACTTAACAGGCAATTGATTATTTTTTGTTATGGAAATTCTGGCAGTATAAAAATGGACTACCGTTAAAATATTGCAACCTCCTGATAACTAGATATCATTTAATGTTATATGCAAAATGTACAGGAGCCAAAATTCAATCAATAGTGTCCTTGAAAAAACCCAAAAGAAGAAATTCTATGAAGAAACATGAAGTAATGTTGTTTACTAAAATTACATCACTGATGTTAAACCAACTGCAGTTTCCTGACTCTGACACCAACTTTTCCAACACTAAATTACCAGAAAGAGAAAGATTTCGTACACCTATAAGTATCACTGCCAGTCTGTCTGTGATCTAAAACTAAATTTCAAAATCAATTTTTCTATATGGAATATAATAATATTGTCTTTGAAAGAAAGACTTATAATAATGAAGAATATCATGGCCTTTTCATTGTTCTAGATATTTGCTACTCTGTAGTCCATAGACTAGCAACATCACTATTACCTGGGCCCCACCAGACCTACTGAATTAGAATCTTCATTTTAACATGATCTCCAGATGATACGAACATATCCTACAGTTTGTGAAGTACTGTTCCAGATAACATATATAATTTGAAAGTTATTATGAATGTGAATTACTACAACTTTGTAAAATTTATCATTTATATTGACTGATGACTACAGTGAAGAACAAAATAGTGTTGTGATATCAACAACTTTAAATTGCTTTTGAAAAATCAGTTATATCTCTCATTAAAGTATTACATTTCCCTGATCATCAGTGAAATGCAACGCAAAACCACAATGAGNGGAAAAAAAAAAAAAAAAAAAAAATAGTAAGTGTTGGTGAGAATGTGGAGAAATTGGAACCCTCCTACACTATTGGTGGTAAAGCAAAATGGCACAGCCACTATAAAAAACAGCACGGAGATTCCTCAAAAAATTAAAAATAGAACTACCATGTGATCCAGCAATATCACTTCTGAGTTTTTATTTTAAAAAAAAGTGAAATTAGGATCTAGAAGAAACATTTGCACTTCCTTGTTCACTGCAGCATTATTCAAAAGCACCAAAATGTGGAAACAACCTAAATATGTCCAGTGATAGATGAATAGATAAAGAAAATAAGTATGGTATATACATACAATGGAATATTATTCGGCCTTTAAAAAAAGGAAATCATTTCCATTTGCAACCCATGGAAGAACCTTGAGAATACCATGCTAAGTGAAATAAGCCAGTCATAGAAGAACTGTTGCATTTCTATACTCCAATAATGAAGCAACAGAAAAAGAAATCAATGAATCAATCCCATTTACAATTGCATCAAAAACAATGATATACCAAGGAATAGACCTAACCTAAGAGATAGAATATCTGTAATTCTTAACACAATTTTCTGAAGTTTTACAACAGCATGGTCACACTATTCATTAAAAACTATTACGCACAGAAGAATAAAATCTCAAAAATCAAAAGTGTGTATAAAACACTATACTTTCAGCAAGATACATATCCAGATACTTCGGGGCACATTTAACTTTTTCAATATTAGATACCAACAACATTTTTCAGAGAGCTAGAACAATCCTAAAATTTGTTTGGAATCATAAAAGAACCCAAATAGCCAAACAACCGTGAAAAAGGAAAGCAAAACTGGAGGCATCATGATTCTGGCCTTGAGGCTATACTACAAAGTTGCAGTCATCAGGACAGCATGGTACTGGCACAAAAACAGACACAAGATCAATGAAACATAATAGAAAACCAAGAAGTGGATCCATAAGTATATGGTCAACTAATCTTTGACAAAGCAGAAAAGAATATCCCATGGACAAAAGACAGTCTCCTCAACAAATGGTGTTGGGAAAACTGGACCACTTTCTTACACCATACAAAAAATAAATTCAGAATGGATGAAAGACCCACATGTGAGACAGGAAACCATCAAAATCCTAGAGGAGAACCCAGGCAGCAACCTCTTTGACCTCAGCCATAGAAACTTCCTACTAGACATGTCAGCAGAGGCGAGGGAAACAGAAGCAAAATGAACTAGTGGGACTTTATCAAGATAATTCTGCACAGCAAAGGAAATAATCAACAAATTTAAAAGGCAACCTACAAAATGGGAGATGATATTAGCAAGTGACATATCTGATAAAGTGTTAGTATCCAAAATCTATTTAAAAAAACTTATCAAACTCAACATCTAAAAAACAAATAATCCATTTAAGAAATGGGCAGAAAACATAAATAGACATTTTTCCAATAAAGACATCCAGATGGCTAAAAGACACATTGAAAATGTTCAATGTCATCATCAGGAAGATACAAATCAAAACCATGATGAGATACCACCTCTCACCTGTCAGAATGGCCAAAATCAACAACACAGGAAAGAACAGATATTGGCAAGATATAGAGAAATGGGAACCCTCTTACACTCTTGGTGGGAATGCAAACTGGTGCAGCCACTCTGAAAAATAGTACGACGTTTCCTCAAAAAAGTTAAAATAGAACTACCTATGATCCAGCAATTGCACTAATAGGTATTTACCTAAAGGATACAAAAATACAGATTCAAAATGTTACATGCACCCCAATGTTTATAGCAACGTTATCAACAATAGCCAAACTGGAAAGAGCCCAAATGTCCATCAACTAATGAATGGATGAAGAAAAGGTGGTGTGTGTGTGTGTGTGTGTGTGTGTGTGTGTGTGTGTGTGTATACATATACATATACATATATATGTATATATATATATATGAAATGGAATATTACTCAGGTGATAGATGATAGATAAATAGATAGATAGATGATAGATAGATAATAGGGACTAGAATATTACTCAGACATCAAAAAGAATGAAATCTTGCCATTTACAATAATGTGAATGGAGCTAGAGTGTATTATGCAAAGCGAAATAAGTCAGGCAGTGAAAGACGAATACCATATGATTTCATTCATATGTGGAATTTAAAAAACAAAACAGATGAGCCTATGGAAAGGGAAAAATGGAAAGAGAGGGGAGCAAACCATAAGAGACTCTTAATGATAGAGAACAAACTGAGGGTTGATGTAGGGAGGTGGGTGGGGGATGGGCTAGATGGGTGATGGGTATTAAGGAGGGCGCTTGTTATGATGAGCATGGTGTTATATGTAAGTGATAAATTACTAAATTCTATGCCTGAAACCAATATTACACTACATGTTAACTAACTAGAATTTAAATAATAATTTTAAAAAGAAAAATACAAAAAAATACAAACAAAGGAGATATTTGTGAAAGTTAGCATCCTATCTGTCATAAATAATTTCATTTCAGTGAAAGCGGTCTATATGGCTATTCTTCCAAAGTTTGATTAAAAATTAAAAACATCAGGGTACCTGGATGGCTCAGTCATTTAGGCATCAGGCTCATGATTTCAGCTCAGGTCATGATCTCAGGGGTCATGAGATTGAGCCCAGCATCAGGCACCACACTCAGCAGGGAGTCTGCTTGAGATTCTCCCTCTCTCCCTTTCCCTCTGCCCCTCCTCCCCTCAAATAAATAAATAAATCTTTAAAATTTTTAAATAAAAAATTAAAAATTAATAAGAATAAAATAAATTTAAAAATTCAAAACATCTATTTTATGTTTAATAATTCAATTTGCATTAAGTCCTAAAGAATGGTTTTATGTTTGTAATAGTTCTTATTATTGAGGAAGATGAACTTTTTTCTAATTTGCATAAAAGCATGAAAAGGGCCAGTGGCAGCCTTGGAGGTAGCATAGCTCATGAGGGCCCTACAAAAGAATTAAGAGCCAGCCCTGAGGTGTTTGTTTAGTATCTGACTCCACACCTATTAGCTGATAGATCTGTGTCCTCCCCTCTGTCTTTGTTTCCTCATCTGCAACGTGGACTGATATAGTTTAAGTAATTATTAGATGTTATTATATAAAGCACTTAATACCTGGTGCATAACAGTTGCCCAATAAGTATTAGCTGCTACTATTATTATGACCTTTAGGGTAATTTACAGTGCGTATCACAGTTCTTAAACTCTAATAAGCATGGAACATATGACATCTGTTACTATTATTATAACTACCCCATCCCAGGAAATTTCAGGGAAAAGAGATGGGGGAAAGCAACCCTCTCATTGAAACTTTGATGTGAACATAGCATGCCACTGATCACAATTTTGAAAGGATACGTTTTTTTCATTCATCTCAAAAGTCAAGAATGTATTATGAGTACTGTAACTTTTCTTGTTAACCATCATCTTGCCTCTGCTTTCAGAAGATTCTAGTTCACTCATAATTATTCCGTTGATTAAAATGCTAAATGTCCAAGATACACTCGTGAATAATACATGATTCCTGACCCAAAAAATCACCCATTAACAGAGGTAATTATTAGTGTGGATAATAGCACAGTAGCTAAATCATCAGTAGCTTTTTCTAACCACCACTGAAGGCTTTAAATTCCAGAAACAGAGTAATCAAATAGAAAAAGACAACCTCCAAAAAGAACCCTAAGGGTAGGACTCACTAACTTAATTCTTTGATCCTTATCCTACGTTGGCCTTCCCCAGTACTGTAACTTGTACAAATATTTTTAGGAAAGAAAACTTAAATCTTGATTGAAAAATTGCCCTAGAAATGGTATTCTAGTATCCTATGACATCTAGAGGGTCTATTAGGAGGGAAAAAGAGGTTTGATCTAGTGGAAACATTGCTGCACTAACTCTATTATCATATTACTATTTCCCCACTGAATGAGGTTGTACATCCCTGCAGCCACACTCCAGGATTTCTGTTTGTTTTCAGTGGTGAAAATAACATTCTGACTGCTTTGAGGGTTCTACTCCCACCAGTGGTCTGACTTCATTCCACTACTGTCCTATTTTGCTCTTCTCACTCACCAATTATTTTCTTTGTTTCACTTAGCTCATCTTTTGGATCAGCAGGAATTTCAGTCAAAAAAGGCTGACTTGAAATTGAAGAGGACACAAAGAAATGTAAAGACATTCCATGCTCATGAATTGGAAGAACAAATATTGTTAAAATGTCAACATTACCCAAAGCAATCTACACATTTAATGCAATCCCTATCAAAATACCAACAACATTTTTCACAGAGCTACAACAAACAATCCTAAAATTTGTATGAATCACAAAAGACCCTGAATAGTCATAGCAACTTTGAAAAAGAAAAACAAAGCTGGAGGCATCACGACTCTGGACTTAGAGCTATATTACAAAGTTGTGAGCATCAAGACAGCATGGTACTGGCACAAAAGCAGACACATAGATCAATGGAACAGAATAAAAAATCCAGAAATAAGCCCATAATTATAAGGTCAATTAATCTTCAACAAAACAGGAAATACTATCCAATGGGAAAAAGACTCTCTTCAACAAATGGTGTTGAAAAACTGGATAGTACACACAAAACAATAAAACTGGACCACTTTCTTTTATTATTTATTACTTTATTTATTTACTCTTATTATTTGCCCCAGGGGTACAGGTCTGTGAATCATCAGCCTTACACCTTTCATAGCACCCACCATAGCACAAACCCCCCAATGTCCATAACCTAGTCACCCTATCCCTACCCTCCCACCCCCCAGTAATCCACAGTTTGTTTCATGAGATTAAGAGTCTCTTATGTTTTGTTTTTATTTTGTAAGATTTCATTTATTTATGACAGAGAGAGATAGCGAGAGAGGGAACACAAGCATGGGGAAGCTGGAGAGGGAGAAGCAGGCTCCCTGCTGAGCAGGGAGCCTAATATGGGGATCAGTCCCAGGATGCTGGGATCATGACCTGAGCCAAAGGCAGACACTTAATGACTGAGCCACTCAGATGCGCCCACTTTCTTATACAATACACAGAAATAATCTCAAAATGGATTAAAGACCTAAATATGAGACCTGAGACCATTGAAATCCTAGAGGAGAACATAGGCAGAAATGACTTTCACATTGGTTGTACCAACATTTTTCTAGGCACGTCTCCTGAAGCAGGGGAAATAAAAGCAAAAATAAACTATTGAGACTACATCAAAAGTAAAGGCTCCTGAACAGCAAATAAAGCAATCAACAAAGCTAAAAGGCAACCTACAGAATAGGAGAGATATTTGCAAATAGCTTATGCAATAAAGGACTAGTATACAAAATAAATAAAGAACTTATACAACTCAACACACACACAAAAACAAACAATCCAATTTAAAAGTGGGCAAAAGACATGAACAGACATTTCTTCAAAAAAGACATCCAGATGGTCAACAGATACATGAAAAAGATACTCAATATTACTTATAATTGGGAAATGAGAATCAAAACCACAATGAGATATCACCTCACACCTGTCAGAATAGCTAAAATCAAAAGCACAATGAAAAACAAGTGCTGGCAAGGATGTGGAAAAAAGGAACCTTTATGCATTATTGGTGGAAATGCAAACTGGTGCAGCCACTGTGAAAAACAGTATGGAAGTTCCTCAGAAAGTTAAAAATTGAACTACCCTAGGTTCCAATAATCATGCTACTGGATACTTACCCAAAGAATAAAAATACACTAATTCAAATGGATATATGTACCCCTATGTTTATAAAAGCACTATTTACAATAGCCAAATTATAGAAGCAGCACAAGTGTCCATCGGTAGATGAATGGATAAAGAAGTGGTATATAAGTGTGTGTGTCTGTGTGCATGCGCATATGTGTGTGTAATGGAATATTATTCAACCATAAAAAAGAATGAAATCTAATCATTTTAAATAACATGGATGGAGCTAGAGAAATAGAACGAAGCAAAATGTGTCAGAGAAGGACAAATACCATATGATTTCACTGTGGAATTTAAGAAACAAATGAGCAAAGGAAAAAAAGATAGAGAGAAACAAACCAAGAAATAGACTCTTAACTGTAGATAACAAACTGATGGTTACTGGAGGGAGTGACAGTGGGGGATGGGCAAAATAGGTAACGGGGATTAAGGAGTGCACTTGTGATGAGCACCAGGTGGTGTATGGAATTGTCGAATGACTACATTGTACCTAAACTGTATGTTAAATATACTAGTTTTATAGTGTTAAAAATGATAAACATCAAAAAAGAAGCTGACTTGAAGGAGTGGGGATAGTGGCTACAGATAAGCAGTGATGAGCAAGAAATGAGTTCTGCATGTTTTCTGGACTGAATTTTTGTGTTCCCCTTCCAAGTTCATATGTTGAAGCCCCAGCCACCAGTGGGATGCTATTTGGAGATGGGAACTTTTGAAAGTAATTAGGATTGGAAGAGACTATAAGGATGGGGCCTCATGATAGGATTAGTACTCTTATAAGAAGAGATACCAAAGAGCTTACATATTCTGTGTGTGTGTGTGTGTGTGTGTGTGTGTGTGTGCATGTGCTCATGTGTGTATAAAAAAAAGGCCCTGTGAAGTCACAAAGAGGGGGCAGTCATCTAAAAGACTGGTAGAGTCCTCACCAGGCAAAAGTGAATACTCAAGCACCTTGATCTTGGACTTCCCAGCCTCCAGAACTGTGAGAAATAAAGTCCTGTTGTTTAAGCCACCCAGTAGAT
Source organism: Ailurus styani (assembly GCA_002007465.1). Classification (NCBI taxonomy): domain Eukaryota; kingdom Metazoa; phylum Chordata; class Mammalia; order Carnivora; family Ailuridae; genus Ailurus; species Ailurus styani. Next base: position 182,109 of record LNAC01000408.1, read on the forward strand.
AGTATTTTATTATGGCAGCCCAAGATAACTAATACAGTGTAGAACAGAACTGATGCTATTTATCATTTATCATTGATAACTGATGCTGAATATCATTGTAAATCTTTAACATTTTATATCCTCCATTAGCGGTGGAGAATGTCAGAAATTATTTGCTCATTTATTTATATGTAAAGTCTTACAGAATTATGAAATCTATGCTATACCTGGAAATGCCTATAATTGACAATCTTATTATATCAAAAATAGAATTCTCTTAGAAATTTTAAGCTGTGGAGTCATATTATAAATTTAAGTATAAATGTGTTTCATGATTCATTAGATTAGCTATAATAATCCAATGCAACAAAAGTTCAAATGTAACACCAATTTAACTAAAACAAATTATTTTCAATCATTGAACAAATTTAATGAAATTCTTTCTTATGGGTGGGGTGGTAGATGCTATCTATTCAAAGAGATGTGTGAAGGAGTAAGAAACCAGTGTAATCAGTAAGGTGTGGATCACACTCTTAATGGACCTAATGCCTGACATCCAAAAACCCATAAAATACCCACTTGAATAAGTTTCTGCAATAATTAATTTGCTGACATCTATTATAGACATATTCATTATTGATTCCATTTTTTGAATTCTTATTCATATACCATTTATGATGACTTCAAATCCACAGTGTGAAATACACATCCTTATTCCAAAAATGAGAATTTTTCCAAGTATAGAGATAAGAATCAATTTGATTTTCAGAGTTAATACAGCCTAGTAACATGTCTATGTAAAAAAGGGGAAAAAGGCTGAGCTCAAAAGTTTTTCACTTAGATACAAAAACAGACTATTCAATAGCTTGCAGACTGCATTCAAGACTCTGTTGGAGATAATGAGACACCAGCTGCTTGTCACTCATTTACGGAGTTTTATGCAGCCGAAGAAGAATGATCAAATATCCCCTCAGAGCTAGTTGTGCCATCTATTTTTCTGTAGTGCATAGTACAAATGCATACGTTTCTTTTAGAAACCAAATACAATTTTTTTTATTAAAAGAAATATACTTTTTGGATATATTTAATCTCTTAATAACATCTTCTGGCAGAGAAAATGTATTTTTCTCCTTCAAAGAACATTTGAGTTGTGAGCTTATCCACACCTGTTTCCCATCTGTTTAAAAGAAAAAAAAAAGGGTAAACTTCAGCATCACCTCCACCCATGCCTACAGGAGAATAAAATAAGTGTTAAGTAAGAACAGAAAAATGGGTTGGGATGTAAAGAAAGGCTTCATCCATCAGGAAAGGAATGAACTAGAGTCTATGGAATCAAACATGGATTTGGGAGACAGGATTTTAGTCATAGTTAATCTCTCACTGTGAAATAATCTTAAGATTTTTCATGCCCTAAAAGTATACAGAATATTACATCAAACGACAACAACAACAAACCCAACAAAACCCTAAAGCAAAAAACAAAGACTGTTCAGATCATGATTTTAGGATAATTCAAAACTAAAGTGTGACATAAACTTTTATTTACCTGTAAAAGTCAGGAAGTAAGTTTATAAATGATTTCACTCTTCCTGAACCATTTCTTCATATATAAAAAACAGTGCCTAAGAGCTGTAGTAGCTTTAGGATACAAGTAGTTTGTTCTCACATGGCATAACACCAAACAACAACAATAACAAACATGTAAGGAAAAGATATGAAGTTCCCATGCTGCTAATAAAAAAGAAAAACAGAATGACAGCTAAGCCAGATAAGTAATATTACTTTAATATCATTTACATAAATGTTATTTAAAACTATGATTTTTTTTTTTTAGAGGTAGAAACTTGCATTTGGAAGAACACAGGTCATCAACAGGTCCTAAGGAAGAGGACAGGAAAGGAGGACAGAGCAAGGAAAGGAGAGGTTTTTCCTTAGTCAAAACAAAGAAAACAGCAGAACGGACCAGCTCTCTCATTTATGTGCAGCACAACATTTAGTAATCTACCATGATTCAGCTACCATGATTCAACTATTAACCTTGAGACCTTCCCTGATATGCTCAATCAGAGTCACCTACTCTTCTCCCACCATGTCATTTAATAATGTTAGTTTCACAGGTATGTGCCCTCTCTGGATGTAAAAGCCTGTAAAATTGTTAGTATGTAGTAAGTCCTCGGTAACTGGTTCTTGGAATCAATGATTTCTCAGAAGTTTGCTTTGATGGTTCTAGATTTTTCCTCCTGAACACTTCCATGAGATGGTTTCAGGGGGAAAAAAAAAAAACAGGGAAGAAGAGGAAGGGAAAAGATCCACTCCATAATAACTTTGATTGAAAATTCCTTGGATAGGGACTTGGAATTCCTTTTTATTTTTTTAGATTTTATTTATTATTTAAGAGAGAGAGAGAGAGAGAGAGAGAGAGAGAGAGAGAGAGAACGTAGGGGGAGAAGCAAGGGGGCTGGGAGAGAACGGAGGGAAATATCTCAGGGAGACTCCATGCTGAGCACAGAGCCCAGCATGAGGCCCGATCCCACCACACCAAGATCATAACCTGAGCCAAAACCAAGAGTCAGTTGCTTCACCAACTGAGCCACCCAGGTACCCCAGACACTTGAAATTCCTTATAGCTTTATATTCACCACACAGCCTAACACAATGCCTTGTGCAGTAACACTAGATAGGTATTTGTGGATTTCACTTTCCCACAGATTAACTCTGTTTGGATGAAGGATATATTTTATCCTTATTACTAGGTTTCTGCAAGCAGAATCCTGATACTGTTGTTGTTGAGATCGATCACAGTCTTATATTTTGGAACCTTGCCCTCATAGCCTGATTTTGGTTATTCTTTTCTCTGTATTACCCTTTCACCTTATACATTCTGTATCATCTCACAGGTCAGGCCATCTTACAAGTCTATGAAACCACTTTGTTTATTTTTGTCCCAGTACCCACAGAGTGGCTAGCTAGCCAGAGTAGTCATTCAATAACAGTTTACTGAAGACAACTCCACCAGGACCTAGAACCCATTCATTGGTCTCCACCTTTCTCTGTCCTTTACTTCATATCCTCACTTCCCAATATATCCAACTTATATTCTGACATTCAACATTATAATCACTCTGGTATATACACTCTCAACTCTCTCCTGGTCTTGTCATTTAGTTGTACCTGTTTAGCAAACTCCTACCCTGCTTAAATCTAACTTTCCATCTACTACTCACCTGCCCCTAAATAACTAAATATTTATGAAGATAAAACCACATTAAATGTTCCAAATGCTGACTGGTCTCTTTTTAAGCTTATAATCAATAACCTCAAGTGAGTTCCTAGTTTAACCTAGGAACTCTACTACATTTCCCCAGAATAGTCACTCCCCAGCCCTTCTAAATAATGATATACCTCCCCCCACTTCTCAAACCTCTAACACATCCTCTCCCTTCCTCACTCTTCACCAGATAGTAAGATCAGATAACCTTGGCTGCTACCGAGAAAATAGAAGCAAAGAGAAGAGAACTTCTTCAAAATTCTAACATGGCTACCCAACTATTGCTTCTAGTCCTGCCTTTCCTTCAGGTACCTTCATAAATGAATTGTGCCTACTTAGATCAAAGCCAATCTTTCACTTGTACACTCAATCCTCCTACCTATTCAAGGACATTTCTCTAGGAATTCTTTCCTCCCTCCCCTACACTATCAAGTCTTTCCTCTGCACTATTTCATTTCCATTTGTAGACAAACATCTTTATTTCTTTATCTAAAACAAACACTCCCCATTCCCATCTCATACCATTTGCCCCTTTAGCTACCATTTCATTGCTCTTCTACCCTTTTCAGAAAATACTTCAAAGGAGTTGTATATACCTGCTGTTTCCAACTCATCTCCTCCCAATCTCTCTTGAACTCATCCAAATCATTCTTTTATCCCATCTTTTCACCCATGACCCCCATGCTGCTAAATCCAATCAGCCAGTTCTCATCTTACCTGAATTATCCTAAGAATTTGACATCACTGATAACTCCTGCCTGGGAGAAACATTTTCTTCACTTGGCTCTAGGACCAACATATTCCTAACTTTCCCCCTACCTACATTCATGGCCATTTCTTCAAAATCTCCTTTGTAATTTCTTCCAAATCTTCCCAACTATTGTACAATGGGATGTCCTAGGCTTCTTAAACATCGTGTTTCTATCTACACTCACTCTGTTAGTGATAACATCCAGTCTTATGGCTTCAAATTCTATCCATAAGAAGCAATGACTCTCAAATTTGTATTTCCATCCCAGAACTCTCCCCTGAACTCCACATCAACATGCCCTATTTCCTATCTTAACATGTCTGTTATGTATCTACCCAGGATCTCAAATTTAACCCATCCAAAGGCAGGCTCTCGGCCTTCTCCCAAAACCACCTGTTTCCAATAGTTTTCCATCTCAGTAAATGCAATTATATCCTCCATCTCCTCAGGAAAAAACAAATCTTGCTGTTATCCTTGACTCCTCACACCTCACATCTAATGTATCAGTAAATCCTGTTGACTCTGCCATTAAAATTTCCCTTTCCCTCTTTTCTTTCCTCCCAAAATCCAAAGCACTGACAGCACCAAATGCTGGAGAGAATATGGGGCAGCAGAAACTCTCATTATTGCTGGTGGGAATGCAAAACTGTACAGACACTTTGGAAGACAGTTTGGCTGTTTCTTACAAAACTAAACATATTTACCATATAGTCTAGCAATCACATTCTTTGGTATTTACCCCCCAAAATTGAAAACATATGTCCACACAAAACCTGTACACAGATGCTTATAGTGTCTTTATTCTAATTTCCAAAACTTGGAAGCAACTCAGATGCCCTTCAGTAGGTGAATGGATAAATATACTGTGGTATATCTGTTTACTTTTTTTAAAAAAAGAGATGGATCTCAACATAAAGCATCCCAGATCTTTATAAGGGGTCTCTTTAGAATTTCTACTCTATTACCCTAAAATGGTTGTATCTGTCCTCCTGATGTCCCTGGCTGGACTGTGAGCTCTTGAGAGCAAAGATCATGTAGGATTATATACATAGATAGATAGATAGATAGATAGATAGATAGATAGATAGAGATAGATTAGATTATATAGATATATTTCCTAACAGTACTTGGCACAGTGATACTTAGTAAGTGTTTATTAAAATAGTATACAATATTTTGGACTAATTTGTGTCATATTTTAGGTGGTTTTTACAAATACATTTTTATTAAAATGTCCCTTAAAAATAATCATGTCTATCAGTAAATAAATTCATTTTTTGCACATTGGAAATCCCAATAGATTGATTTCAACATCGTTTGTTTTGTTGAAAGAAGATGGAATTAACAGTGCAAGCACTGTCATGATGCATAACCAATAGGTTCAAATATTATCTTATTGACTTTGCCTTAAAATGAAATTTCTTGACTGACATACTTGAACTTTGATTAATCACTAGCAATTGCTTGGTCAATATGGTGACATTCCTTACTTTCAAGTCACCAACTTCAGAGAGACAAATTTCTTTTAAATTGGATTCATCATCTTAAATTTTCTTCCCTGTAAGAACTGAATTTATCAACCACGAATATTTCTTGAGTATGTATTATACCCACACAGAAATGGTCACTGTATGGGATATACATATGTAATTTTTCCTCTCGAATACTTTATAATATAGATAAGGAGATAAGTCATACACAAGAATGACGGGTAGAGATATACAGAGTCAATACCCATGGAATGGCCCAGCACAAAGGGCTTTAGCAGAATCAAAAGTGAGAGGAATACCCATGTATAGAGGTATGAAGAACTATCCTGGAGGAAATGGACTTAGAGCTGTATAAGGAGGAGCCATGAAGAGTTTAATGAAAGGAACAACATGTGCTTCTTTGAATGTGAAGGTGATGCTAAAGAAGGGAGACGAATGACCATCATCACCAATGAAAAGCCAGCTTTTAAATCGCTAATGGTTATATATAGCTCCAGAATGCACTTTAATTTTAATCAATAATAGTTTTCTTTTAATTCAATTTCTCATGTAAAGACTTTCCATTCTGATCTCACCTTCCTAGATATTCTACATTGCTTCTTTCTTTGCCAATATCCATGTTTCTATATTCCTATGAATAGAACTAATCATTCTTAAGAGTTCTCTTAATTCTTCAGGATCCTATAATCATATATTCTTCCTACAGAATTCCCTGGGTGATGTTTTACTCTCCATCTTTTTTCTCTTTTACAGCTTATTTCACTACCAGAACCATATCCAGCAAGCCCCATTGTGTCTCTGCTAAATATAAACAAGAAATAGCAAAAGATTGGAAATATAAACAAAATACAGCTTGCAGATTTTTTTTTGAAAGTATAGTGATGTTATAGATGAAGATTCAATTTTAGATATAAAAATCCTAACCCCCCAGGATATCACTGTGGGAACCAGAAATGATCCTGTATCTAAATTCTCACTACTGGTGAATATAGCATACTCTTTGCTGGCTAAAACTCTGAAATGGGGGGTACCTGTCCTTCGTTATTCCAGTTTTCCTCTAGTCTTCCTACCCACCTCCACTTTCCCTTTGCCCTTTAAGAACCAAGCTCTTTTCCCTTTATGAATGTCACCCATTCCCCCTCCCCTGCCATCATACAGAAAGAAATTCTAGATATTTTTTCATAATAAGATCGTGGGGACCTAATATGTTGTCCCGATGAATATTTCCATTTTAAGAAAGGACTACAGCAAGAGGGCAATGCTTTGCCCGAGAGAATGAGTTACTATAAATGGAATTAACGTCACATGAGAGGAAAGGTTTGTTTGTTTGTTTGTTTGTTTGTTCGTTTGTTTGTTTAGGGAGAGAGTTATCTGCGGAGCTTTCAGTGATCATAGCAAGAACTATCTTCTCAACACTCCTCTATTTCCCCATTAAGGAGTGGGCTGGTCTATCTCTTCTGATGAATGGGTAGTGGTAGTAGTAATAAAAATAAAAATACCTAGTGTACTGATGTTTATTAATATTAATAGGCTAACATTCATTGCACATTGATCTAAACATTTTGCACATATTGTCATGTAATCCCCATTATAATTCCCCATTTAAAGATGAAGACAGTGAGACACAAAGAAATGAAAAATGCTTTCAAATAGCTGGGACTCAAATTGAGAAAGTGTAAACAACTAGACCGTGACTGCTAAGAATTAGTGGCCACAAGATTAAAAGCTTTTGTATAGCAAAGGAAACAGTCAACGAAACCAAAAGACAACTGACAGAATGGGAGAAGATATTTGCAAATGACGTATCAGATAAAGGGCTTGTATCCAAAATCTACAAAGAACTTATCAAACTCAACACCCATGGAACAAATAACCCAGTCAAGAAATGGGCAGAAGACATGAACAGACATTTCTCCAAAGAAGACATCCAAATGGCCAAAAGACACATGAGAAAGTGCTCAACATCACTCGGCATCAGGAAACACAAATCAAAACCACAGTGAGATACCACCTCACACCAGTCAGAATGGCTAAAATTAACAAGTCAGGAAATGGCAGGTGTTGGCGATGATGCAGAGAAAGGGGAACCTTCCTACACTGTTGGTGGGAATGCAAGCTGGTGCAGCCACTCTAGAAAACAGTATAGAGGTTCCTCAAGGAGTTAAAAATAGAGCTACCCTATGATCCAGCAATCGCACTACTGGGTATTTACCCTAAAGATACAAAGGTCGTGATCCTCAGGGGCACATGCACCCGAATGTTTATAGCAGCAATGTCCACAATAGCCAAACTATGGAAAGAACCTAGATATCCATCAACAGATGAATGGATAAAGAAGATGTGGTGTGTGTGTACACACACACACACACACACACACACACACACACACACACACACAATGGAATACTATGCTGCCATTTACAACGACATGGATGGAGCTAGAGGGTATTATGCTGAGCGAAATAAGTCAATCAGAGAAAGACAATTATCATATGATCTCTCTGATATGAGGAACTTGAGGGGCAGAGCGGGGGGCTGTGGGGGGTAGGGAGGGGAAAAATGAAACAAGATGGGATCGGGAAGGAGACAAACCATAAGAGACTCAATCTCATGAAACAAACTGAGGGTTACTGGGGGGTGGGAGGGTAGGGATAGGGTGGCTGGGTTATGGACATTGGGGAGGGTTTGTGCTATGGTGAGTACTGTGAAAGGTGTAAGCCTGATGATTCACGGACCTGTATCCCTGGGGCAAAGAAAAAAAGAAAAAAAGTTAGTGGCCACAGACCCACAGGAAAAATTAAGCAGCCCATGGGCACATGTGATACATGGCTGTAGCCCTTTGCCTTTGGCCAAAGCCATCAGACATGTCCTGCTCTTTTCTCTAACCCTCTCCTCCCAGCCTGAGCCAGGGTCCACCTTCACAGTTAGTTTTTCCAGCTGCCCAATGCTTGACACCACTACATTATACCCCTTCTTCCCACCTTTCTTTCTCCTTGCCCCTCACTAGCTCTGCTCCTCAAAAAGGAAACAAAGTAAGGTACATAGTGCTCCTGCCCTGTGAGATTCCAGGTTAGAGTTAGTTAATCTAATTAACCATTATCGGTGCTCTTATTGCAACTACTTTGAACTTTCATACTAAACCATAACTGTTTTCCATTCCACAAATATTCAAAATGTGTGAGTCTCTGAAAAGTATACATGGTGCTTTCAGAAAGCAATCTGTTTTGGAATCCAGGTTCACAGAATATTAAAGACAGGAAAGATCGTAGTGGTCACCTGGCACTGCCTCCTCACTACGGGCTTTAGTGACCTGGTTTCAGTTTCACAGCTAGTTTGTTCCAGCAATAAGATGCAGATTCTCCGACTTCCATCTGATTTATTCAGCAAATATTTAACAGGTACTTTCTCATATATCAGGTACTGAAGATACAAAATGAACATAAAAATCTAGTGCTCCCTCTACTCTATGTTTCTCGGTCGGAGTTGGGCTATAAACATTTTTATGAGAGCATCCTCAGCTGCTAAAAAAAAAAAGTGATGTCTTCAGAGTCACAGCAAGAAAATTCTTTAGGAAGAGCAATGCTTCTCTTTCCTTACAATAAAGTAGAGTTAGATTTTAATATGAACTGTTGCAGCAAGCAAGGACATCATGAAATATTTATTCATATATTCATAAGATAGTCCAAACCCCCTTATTTCACCAGTGAAATCAACAGGAATCAGTGAGGCTACCTGGTTTTATGTTCTTTCCACCACACCTGTGCCTTCTACCTTTTTCTGACTGGAAGCAAAACAAATTTTTCAAAAAGAAAGAGTATGAAATCCCAAGATGCCATGCTTCCCAATCAGAGACTTTTTGGCAAGTTCCATCTGGGGAAAAAGGATGAATCAGAAGAGAAATAGGCGTGAGGACACTACATATCTTCCCCTCTGAAAACAATTTTTTTTTATGTTGGCTGAGAAGGGAAAGAAGGAAAAGACAGGACCAGTATTAAAGAACCACTACCTGAGCAAATGGCAGGCATGACACAATCTGGATGGTTTCTGCTGGCAACCGTAAGAAGTTACATGATCTTTTGACCCAGAACCAGATGTTGTCTCTGAGCTGTGGAAAATCTAACACAACCCTGACTCCAAGATAAAGACTAAAGACACCCAAGGATAATAATGCTACAATGACTTTTTTTTAGAGAACAAAAACCTGCAACAGGTCCGATCCTTTCTGTGTTTTCTTTCTTAAACATGCAGCTAGTCGTACGTCTTGACAGTGTTTTCCATATAACATTATCACTGCTACTTGCTTTCTCATTGAAAACTGACTATTCATTATTAGCTGGAATTTGAAAACCAAATTTCAAACAATGTGGAGTGTACCCCACTGACATATATTTGACAATCCCCTGCCTATCAGGGATGCCCCATAGTGGAGATGTAACCGTTACTGAGGGGTTAAAACCAGTCTCGAGTCATTTCTCAGGCTTTATGATATGCAGGAGAGCCTAAATGAAAACATGAATAATGTTTTTTAATATACCAAAGGCTGACTGCCTTAAGTTGTTTTTCTCCCTGTTTAAACCAAAGCACAATAGGAGTAAGTATTTTATGGAATTCAAAATCCAGTTCAAGGTAAGTACCAACGCTAAATCATGAATACTTTAAATAATGAAAAAATGCATAAAAATATTACATTTTTATGCCCACAAAAGTAGTAAATTTGGATAAAAAAAATAGGCCCCTTCCAAACTATGAATATTCTGGGAAATAATTCAGTAATCAGGATGGAGACAGTTACTTGGCATGGAAGCGGCTGTTGGAGTAAGAATATCAAAGACTGGCTTTACATTTATATAGTGAAGATGACTATCTCTTGTGATTATTTTATTCAAAAATTTCTGTTGAACACTGTGTGCCAATCACTTTCATATGAGATTAGATCTAATATTTACTGAGCGCCCACTATGTACCAGGCACTCTACATATTGACTTCACTAAATCCTCATGACAATTCCTTGAGGCAGATATTGGTTTGAGGCAAGTGATATTTCCATTTTCATGGGTCAAAAAGGTCGAATATCAGAAAATTCTTAGAGTCTGACCTGAATATTAATGTTTTTATTTTATAGGTAGCTCAGAGAAAATAAGTAAGTTGAAGTTTATACAGCAAATACATGGAAGTGTTGGGACTTCAACCCAGACTCTTACCACCCCACCACACCTGACTTTATCTTAAATAATTGCTACTAAATTGAAAAGCTCCCACAGCCCTCTAAACTCTAAATCAATTGCCCCATCCCTACCCAAACCAAAACAACTAAATGGTTTATGTCCGGTCTTCAGTTTACAGATTGGATTCTATTACAATCCTTCCTTCTCTATATACCTATTGTCCTTCTTTCATTAGCTTCATTATGACTATAGTCATTGGATTTTCTGAACCAAAATTCGGAACATGTCATCAGAGAAAAACAGGTATTTATGAGGCAAAGGATATAAAATAATTATGATTGATACTATTGTAAGAAATTCTGGAAGAATGCTCATTACAAACACATCGCCGCAGACTGTAGAGTAATTGTTTTTTTAGGTGGCTGGCACATTCTACTTGTGTCTCCCTTAGGGAAGGTTTTATTTTACTGCTGTTTGTGGAACATCTGTAATTTTGCACGCAAAAACACCAGAGCACTTCTAGTGGTAGGCAAAGGCGATACAGTGGCTTGGAGTGTGCTAAGCGGGACTAAAACATTCTCCTTTCTCTCCAAAACTGCAGGAGTAGTGAGCACTCATAAGACAACTATTTATCAAATACTTCTTATGCATTAGGTATTTTGTTAGATGCTGTGTAATACATATGAGAGGCTTCTATGAAAAGGGAAAGATCTGATCAAGTCTTGAAAGTAAATTAGGCAGAGAGAATAATAAAGATCCATGGTCTCAAACTAGCATGGATCAAAATTTCCTGGAGAGCTGTTAAAACATAGATTGCTGTATCCACCCCAGAGTCTCATATTCAGTAGGTTTGAGGTAAGGCCCAAGAATTTGCATTTTTCACAAATTCCCAAATTATGCTCATGCTGCTGATCTAGCAACCATACTTTGAGAACCACTCATATGGACCACTGAAGATTAAGGAAGTAGAAGGAGAAATACCTCAGATGATGGAATCAACACAAGGAGTCTGCCCCGTCTGAAATATAAATATAGCTATTAAGCTACTCTGACTTGTCCCCTCTGAAGACAATCCACCTCACTGCAATCTGGGGAATTCTCCTAGATCTGATCCACCTGCCATCAAGCACAACCTTGGCATCTGGCAGAATGAGAGACAGCTGCCAATCATCCATCCATCCAACTTAGAAGCCTTAAGCAAGTATCCAACAGGAGTCACTCCCTTACCTCCAATATTACTATAGTTCATCTCTGTAGAGTTGTTTATTAAGGCCACTTAAGTCTTTAAGCCTCACTGGAAAAAAAAATTATCTAAGGTACTCAAGTGTCTGGGTTCTTTACATGACTTTTCAAGAACTCTTACACTGTAATGCAGGTATACAAAGCTAGAAGAAAGCTACCACTTTCACAACTATTTACAATCTCGTTTCCAAAAATTTGCAGAAATCAAATTTTCTAATTGTCCCCCTGCTAATGTCAGTCTTTAATCTACTGTCACTTCTTGGTTCTCTGGTGATCTTAACTTCAAATGATACAAGACATTTATCTCACAGTCCCTCACCAATAGCAGATCTTTGAATATCTAAACCTCATCTTGTATTGTTGATTTAAACAAAATGAGAAGTCTGAGGTTTAATCAATAGTTCCCATATTGATTAATGGACCTTGACCCACATGCTACAGCAAAATACATTCAATGAGGTAGTACAACATGTTATCTTCTTTGTCTTACCAAATTGAATCAATAAAGTGAACAGAGTGACTAATGGGCAACCCTCACAATAGAGACTACATTTCCTGATTCAGAGGGAAAAAAAGACCTTACATCATCAAAAAGAGGCTCTACCCCTAGGCATCTTCTTCTAACTATCTACCATCTACCTATTACCTATTCTATGAACAATGAGCTTAATTCATCGAGCTTGGCTTTAAACTCAGCAATGGCATTAGTAGGACCAAACTAAGCAGAAAAAAAAAAAAGGTGTCATGTGTCCAAAAAACAAGTGGGATACCAAGGCAAGGACAATAAAATAAAGGAAGAATAAAAACAAGAAGGTAGATGACAAAAATGATCTTACTACAGAGAGCAAGGAGGAACTGTCAAAATATATTTAAAAGTAACAACAATAATAAAGTCATTAGAAACTCATTTAGACTTTTCCTCTTACAGAGACATTAACAGCTCTGTACATACATGGGAAAGAACTTCAGAATTCCCTTTTCCTACAGATGAGAAGGCTTACGGCCCAAGGGACTATTTGCATTTTCAAGATAGCCCCTAAATGCATATAGATGTTCACAGGATGCTACAGTGAAACTGAAGGAAGACAGCAGTCTTCCATGGATGTCCTGATTAATTTCATTTATTATTTAGGAGTATGTCTGTTTTTAAAAGAATGTAATCACATATAATATGGAACACATCTAAAATAGAGTAATTCAGCATTAAAAATATAAGAAGAGGCATTCCAATTAGTAACTAGAATTATATATTTCCCCTAAAGACAGAAAAGGATTTAAAAATTTCAGGTTCACAAAAGTGACTCTTCAGATTAGCTACATATCAGTATACATAAGCATATAATTATTTGTCCCAAGGTATTTTCTCTTAATTTATTCTATTTATATGACCTATAATAAAGTTGAGTGCAAGCAGATAAGCAAATATATGATTTGCATTTGTGTACAATAAAATGTCAACAATTTAGAATCAACTAAATTAGACTCCCATAAATTAACCAGGTTGGGACTGAAGTTTGTACCATCTCTACAAAATAATTTACTAAGCAAATCAATAGTGCAAACATGATAGTAAGACACTTTTTAAGCACATTATTATATTAATTCTTTGTGTGCCAGTGATACTCCCAATGGCAAATCGGCCTTATTTATTTTTACAGTTAAGCACAGAACAACCTTCACCACACCTTGTTAGTTCTTATGCCTCTGCATTTTTAAATTCCTACATATTTCAGGTGATTTCAGCATCACAGCTGAACCCTCCACACTGTGCCTCCTTTCCTCATTGAATGCTCGCCCCTGACCACAACAACATGAGAGCTCCAGCACCTGCTCCCATGGGAATCAGGTGGAAAACTCTGAATCCAAAAATAGAGGAAAGGAAGAAACAGAAAAGTAAGGAGTCAGACCCCAAAGCAGCCTGCCCTTCAGGAATGGCCAGCCTACTAGCAGACACATGAAAAAAGGCTCAACATCTCTCAGCATCGGGAAAAACAAATCACAACCACAATGAGATACCACCTCACCCTGGTCAGAATGGCTAAAATTAACAAGTCAGGAAACGACAGATATTGGCAAGAATGCGGAGAAAGAGGAACCCTCTGGCACTGTTGGTGGGAATGCAAGCTGGTGCAGTCACTCTGGAAAACAGTATGGAGGTGCCTCAAAAAGTTGAAAATAAAACTACCCTATAACCCAGCGATTACACTACTAGGGATTTATCCCAAAGATACAAATGTAGTGATCCGAAGGAGCCCATGCACCCAAATGTTTATAGCAGCAATGTCCACAATAGCCAAACTATGGACAAAGTCTAGATATGCATCAAAAGATGAATGGATAAAAAAAAAGATGAATGGATAAAGAAAATGTGGTGTGTATATAAATGATGGAATATTATGCAGCCATCAAAATATGACATCTTGCCATTTGCAATGATGTGAATGGAACTAGAGAGTATTATGTTAAGTGAAATAAGTCAATCAGAGAAAATTATATGATCTCACTAACATATGGAATTTAAGAAACAAAACAGGATCAGAGGGGAAGGGAGGGAAAAATAAAACAACAAAATCAGAGAGGGAGACATACCATAAGAGACTCTTAATCATAGGAAAAAACCAGGGTTGCTGGAGGTGTGTGGGGTTGGGGGAAAAATATAAAATAAAATTAAATAATAAATAAAATAAAATAAAATAAAATCACACTTGTGATTCTCCTAAAAAAATGAAATAGCAAAATGGAGTACAATCATTAATAAAACTAAAAGATTCTAGCTACTTTGGAGCATATTAAAGTCAGAAGCAAAAACACCTATATCAAAAAATATATAGAGGAATTAAGCAAATATCCAAAAATTATTGAACTGAATATTATATAATTCAAAGATTTAAACTTCCTTAAGTGTCTTGAAAATTATGTTTTATCTGACCCACTATAAGACCTAATTAGTACTGATATCAAGCATTTTGTCATAATTATATACTTCTTTTGTGTTCAATATAATTTTTCAATTTTATAATCTTAATATAAGTAATTTCAGGTTATCTAATTCATAAATCAGTATTAGAATTTTGAAAGTTTAATGTAACTAATGGTTTTATGAGAAAACTAAGTAACTGTTATTTTTAAAATGAAATGTATGTTTTAAATTCCCACGCTAATTAAATCATCTCAAAGGAATAGAAACATTAATTTATTGACTTTTGACAGGGACAACAACAAAATATTGAACATACCCAGTTTGTCCAAAGATTCAAGTTAATTACATAAACTTAGATGTTTATATTTTAAAAAAAAGAAAAAAGAATGGCCAGCCTACGTTGACTGCTACCCCTCCCAAGGGCTCTCTTACTGAGCTCTGTGTTCATTTCCTAGGACCGTGATAACAACTTACCACAAACCAGGTGTCTTTAAACACCAGAAACTTATTCTCTCGCAGTTCTGGTATCAGAAGCCCAAAAGCAAGGCTTTCCAGGCCACACTCTGAAGGAGAAAGCTCTTCCCTCGCCTCTCACAGCTGTTTGTGGCTCCTGATATTCTCTGGCTTGGGACAGCTTCACTCCTTCTTCTGTCTTGGTCTTCACATGGACTTCTCCATGAATAAGCAGAGTGCTTTTTAGCTGACAACTCAGTTCCACAGATGACCATCATCCCATTTCATGGTCATACTCTGTAACTGTGCTAATATTTTCAACTTGCAGAAGAAATAACTGAATTGAGAGGGGCCTAAAATGACTTAGCTAGGTAGAAGGAGATCAGGTCTTCTAAGTTCAAATCTATAACATTCCCACCATACCAAGCTATCCCTCTCTTCTCTCACATACATACAAGCTAAAATATTTTCAAAACATTTTTCCATTGTAAGTGAATTACCACTAATTACCAATGTAAGGAATATCAAGGATCTTCTTTTATATAAAAAAAATCAATATATTCCTGAAGTGGCTTTTGGACAAGTTCTCACCTAACCCAGACAGTGGTTCTCAACCCTAGCTGCACGTCAGAATCTCTTAGATGTGGGGCTGAGGCCTATGTATGTTTAACAAACTACCTGGTAATTCCACCCAGGTGCAGCCAGAATTGAGAACCCTGGACTGTAGAATTTTAGACCTTAGTTTACTCTTTGATATATTACACACACATACACACATGATGATTTTTCATTGTTACGGTTTTCTAAAAGCAAAAGTAACAATCCCAAACACACCTTTTATATAAGAAGATAATAATATTTTTAACCAAACTACTGTGACAATAGGGGCACTAATACAATACTGAATGTTGGCTCTGGTGCTGGTCAGCTGGAGCCCTGGACATCCCTCAAGACGGGACATTTTCTCTTCTACACAATGTCTAGGCTTCAGGATCCAGTTCTGTGATGGAGATGTCCAGGGCTCTGCTGGGGAAAGGACAGACAGATGTTTTCATCCCTGATCCTGGCTATTTAATCACTTCTGTGAGTAGGTTATTTTAGTTTCTGTAAGCCTAGGGGCTTTTATTCTCCATGTCTGTAATTACAAATAAAATCAACCCAGTTGCCCAAACAAGCACATTTTTGGAGTACTAGTTCTAAAGAAACATTTATCCTGTGCTCCTAATAAAACAGCAGTTCAATTCCAGTGAGCAAAGCAAGGACACCTGTACTGTAGACAGAGTACCAGTTTCACAGGGTGGGCTGTCAGTGGCCACCAAAGTTACAGTATCCCATACATAGCGCAACATTATAGAGCGGCTCAGCTACAAAGAACTCCACATATTATTCAGTCATTTAAAAAAAAAGAAAATCCTGTCATTTGCAACAATATGGATGGATCTTGGGGTCATTATGCTAAGTGAAATAAGTCAGAGAAAACAAATATCGTATAGATCTCACTTATATGTGAAATCTAAAACAGACAAAACTCAAAGAGATTAAGCTTATGGTTACCAGAGGTGGGGAATAGGGGGAAGGGGAATTATTTGGAGGAAGGCAGACAAAAGCTATAAACTTCCAGTTATAAGATAAGTAAGTACAAGGGATGTAATATACAGCATGATGACTATAGCTAACACTGCTGTAGGATATATAGGAACGTTGTTAAGAGAGTAAATCCTAAGAATTCTCATCACAAGGAAAAATTTTTTCCTTTGTTCACTTTCTCTTTTTATTCTATCTGAGGTGACAGGTGCTAACTAAACCATTTGTGGCAATCATTTCATAATATATGCAAGTCGAACCATTATGCTGTACAACTTAAACTTATACAATGATGTCAGTTATATCTCAATAAAACTGGAATAAAATTTGATCTTTTAAATAACATTAAAAAATAAAGAATTCCATGAGAAGACAAAAAAAAAAAGTGGCCTAAGGGCCAAGTTGTCTGCTCCAGAATGAATGGATAGGAGATCAACTGGAACAGAGTTTCTTGACCTGGAGTTCGTACCTTCCCACCCCTACGCTCACAGAAAAATTATGCACAAAAAAGTGAATCCGAAATTCAGTTAAGTCTGTGCCTATCTGAATTTTTCAGAGAACAATGCCTACATAGATCTATCAGATTCTCCAAGGGGTTTATGAATCACTGTTATCAAAGAATACACAGCCTGAGTGTTTTCCTAGAAATTTATTTTCTCTCAAATGAGATTTGATAGGCTTTTGTTTGTTCGCATGGCCCTCAGCCCCAGCATGGATCCTGGTATGACACAGGGCTTCAGTAAATCTGTATGAGGTAAATAAAAGTTAACCGGGAGAGTGTGTCCATAATGGCTGACAGGACCTAGAAGTGATGCCTTCTCTGTGGCTTTCACAGTCCCCCAGCCAAGGAGATCCTGAATAGAAGAAGGTGGGTGAGAAAGTGCCCAAAGGCAAGGCCCAAACTCTCCCCAGAAGTTATGTGTAAATCTCTCTAGGACTTAGATAAATGAATGATCAAGGGCTCAGATTTCCTCACCATAGATCAAGATTGCCATAATTTTAGTGGCATTTATATCACTTGCCTACAGAAGTATGCCAGCCTATCAAATTATGTATGTGTGTTCGAGGGCAGTGGTTGGCAATATTGATATACATTTTCCTCTTAAATGGACTGATCACTCATTTAGCTGTCATCTCGCATCTGCCACTGAAAACAGAGAAGACAAATTGAGTCCATTTTTCAAATTCAGCAGAGTTATTTATTTTGTTAAGCACAACATATTCATCTCTGCTAGTTTTCATACGGCAGCAAGAGAGTCGAGCCATCCAGTTGTAAAACTAATTAATAGAAACAACCTTTGAATTACTAGACTGGCAGTCTGGCATTGCTGATTAGATCATCGTGGGAATAGTGAGTTGTAAAATTATTATTAAAATAAATCCAGATTGTCATTTTATTACAGGAAAGGGATTTCTAACCAAAAATTCTTTTTTTAATTCAGGTAAAACTGGTATATTCCGTTTTATTAGTTTCAGGTGTACAACATAATAACTTGATATTGGTACGCACTACAAAGTAATCACCATTATAAGTCTAGTTACCACCCATCACCATACCATTGATCCCCTTCTCCTTTGCACCCACTCCTCAACCTCCTTCCCCTCTGATCTGATAACCACCAATCTGTTCTCTGCATCTAAGAGTTTTATTTTGTCTTGTCTGACCATTTGTTTTATTTTTTAGGTTTCACATACAAGTGAAATCATACTGTATTTGTCTTTATCTGACTCTTTCACTTATTAAAATCCCTCAGGGTCTATACATGTTGTCACAAATGGCAAAATTTTCTTCTTTTTTGCGGCTGAGTAGAATCCCATTATATGTATACCCACCACATCTTCTTTATCCATTCATCCACTGATGGACATTTAGGTTGCTTACATATTTAACAAAGAATTCTTTGTTGTTATTTGGCATGGGGGCAGCTGCAGTATTTTTCACTTTTTAGTTATTCTCATGTCATATAAACGTGGCTGAGAAAAACATGTCATTTTTGGAGTTCTGTCCAGAAAAAAAAATTCCAAATAGAAAGAAAGAGGAAACTACTACCTCTAAATAACCTATCCCTGTTTGAGAATATGCAGTTCGCCTCCATGCTGATGGGGAACTGCAGGAATTTTCATACAGTTCTGATATCTAAAAAACTGAATCTAAAGACTATCCTTGAAACATGAATTCTCACCTTCTGTCATGACTTTTTTTTCCTTTACCTATCTTCCTTCCAAATGAAAACACTGGCCATTTAAGATTCTTTTCTTCGCATCATAAAGAAACGTCTGTAGGAGCACCATATTGATTTCTCTGTACAGATTAGAATCCTCTGCTCCTCAAAAACTACTAAATATGTTTACCTCAGAAACATAGGGAATGCGATCTATTTTGTCGCCATTTAAAAGCACTAAAGAGAAAGACAAAACCCGAACTCTCTGAAGACTACTTCAAACATGTACTGATCAGTCATGTGTATCTTTCAAAATGCTTTTTTTTAAAAAGATTTTATTTATTTATTTGACAGAGAGACAGAGATCACAAGTAGGCTGAGAGGCAGGCAGAGAGAGGAGGAAGCAGGCTCCCCGCTGAGCAGGGAGCCCGATGTGGGCCTCGATCCCAGAACCCTGAGATCATGACCTGAACCAAAGGCAAAGGCTTTAACCCACTGAGCCACCCAGGCACCCCCAAAATGCTTTTTTAAATTTTTTAATGTCTCCTATTCTTTCCTTTCACAAGAAATTATTTTGTACAAAGCTATTATAAAGTGAGTTGCTCACTGGAAAAAAAATGTCGGAGGAATAGAATTTTGTATATGATACAAAATAACCAGCCAAGTCTATTACTCCACAGTTTCTGCAACACTCCAGTCAAATCACTATGTCGTACACCTCAAACAAGTGTAACATTGTGTGTTAACTATACTTCAATAATACATATTTATAATTATTTTTATCTTCATTACTGAGTGTTTTGGTTTGCCCTTATGTCTTGCACCTGAGCAAGTACAATGTTCACCAAATGGTCCCAGCCCCAACCATGACCCCTACAGGGCTAATCCTAAATTTCTCTGCCAGAGGGAAGGATCATGTTTAATGTTGATGGCTCTTTAAAATAAAAAAGAACTTCTCTTATTTTTCCTTCCTACAACCATATCAATATATACCCATTGTATTTATTTAGAAAAGGAAGAAAAAAATGGAAACAGCCTTAGTCCCATGACTTAGCAATAACCACTGTTAATAACTTGCTATATGTTTCTAGACTTTCTATGCTTATTTAATATGATACATGATATATAAAAATTGAATATTTCAAAGGTATGGTTATATAACAATTTTCCAGATTAGCCATCACTTAAAGGAAATGACATCATTTTGTTCACTGGTACATTCATTCAAATTCACTGGTATATTTACTTTTTTAAATACAGTCTCTCTGTAAATGTGGAGGATTTCAGTATCAATGTACATCAGCCTTTCCTAAACATTACAAGAGGGTTTCAATGAAACTTTTAAGAGTAAGAAGGAATATGCACCTAAATTGTTATAATTAAAATAACACCCTTATCCTCAAAGAAAAATATAATCAAAAGGGAATAAGGTCAGGTATCCAAATTCATAAAACAGAAATTGATGTAGTTCCCCAAATAAATGTTACAAATGCAACAATTTCTAAGATTCATTTAAAAGCATAATGATAATCTCTCTCTCTCTCTCACTCTTGTTCTCACTCTCTATAACTATCTACTTCTCTATCTATGCATTTATCTATCAATACACTTAACCCATAAGTCATTAAATACAAGGGTTATCATTCCTACTAATATTCCTATCACTTCAGCACAGTGAAGAACATTATAGACCTTGATATCAGAAAGCCCAGTTTTGGACACCAAATGTTTATTTTGGGGAAAGTTACATTAGAGCTTTACTCCTAAATGTTCACATCTGTTAAGCAAGTGTCATAAAAATACTTACCTTTATGAGGTTGCTGCAAGAATTAAATAAAATAACCTTTTTTTAGTTTTCAATCAAGCTTTTAATGAAAATATCATAAAATAACAGTTTCTCATCACTGTAATAAAATAATCTTTTAAATCCTCACCATAATGTGTGGTAGGGGTAAGCATTCAATGCACCTAAATTGTTATAATTAAAATAAGGCCTGTATCCTCAAAGGAAATTATAAATAGGAGGAAAAGCCATGTATTCAAATAATGCAAATGAAGTAATGTAAATGGTTTTTTTAAATGTGCCTAAAAATGAAGATAGTCAAACTTACAGCTTATATTTTTAAATTCATTTTATTAAATGGGCTTACTTTATAATCATTCTCTGTTTATGAAGAACCCTTCAAGTATTAAGCAGTATAATAGCCAAAAAGAAAATTAATACAAAATAACTACATAAAATGACTTAGCTATTTTAGCTTTCTTTTTTTAACTGATTTTCCAATACTGAGGAAAAATTAAATACAGAGAATGAAATTATACCCTATAGTATACCTATGTGACAAAGGTAATACATAAATATCAAAACACAATCAAGAAATTATGGACAAAACTAAGAGCTATAATCAAATAAAACCAATAGAACTTACTTGAAATTTACAACATGGATCCCATTTAGGCTTATATTAGAATTAAGTGACTTGAAAACAATATACACCCTATAAATATTTATTTATTTGACTCTAAAATATATATAATGGAAGTATATAGAACAGAAAATGTTAATCCCCCATCTGCAGTATAAGTTACCATCAGGGAGTGCAACTAAAAAGAATCAAACTGAAACATGGAAGTTCCTCAAAAAATTAAATATAGAACTATCATATGATCCAGCAATTCCACATCTGGGTATTATTTAAAGAAAGTAAAAGTAACTTGAAAAGATACATGCACCCCCATGTTCACTGTAGCATTATTTACAATAGCCAAGATACAGAAGCAAACTAAGTGTCCACTGATGAACGAATAAAGAAATGGTGGTACACACACACACACACACACACACACACACACACACACAAACAGGAATATGAATCAGCCATTTAAAAAAAAAAGAAATCTTGCCATTTGTGACAACATGGATGGACCTTGAGGGCCTTATGCTAAGTGAACTGAGTCAGAAAAGGAAAGATAAATGCCATGTGATCTTGCTTATATGTGGAATCTAAAGAAACAAAACAAAGCAAAACAAAAAATGAGCTCATGGATATAGAACACAGATCAGTGGTGGGGATGGAGAGTGGGCAAAATAGGTGAAGGGGGTCAAAAGTTACAAATTTTCAGTTAATAAAATGAATAAATCATGGAGATGTAATGTAGGGAATGGTGACTATAGTTAACAATACTGTATTACATGTTTGAAGTAGCTAGGAGACTGGATCTTGAATGTTCACATCACAAGAAAAATATTGAAATTATATATGATGATGGATGTTACCTGGACTTATTGTGCCGATCATTTCACAATATATATAAATATTGAGTCATTATGTTGTACACCTAAAACTGAAATCATGTGATTTCAATTACACCTCAATTTTTTAAAAAATGAATCAAACTGGAAGGATAAGGTGCCATCTCTACCAATGACACCATCCAAGAGACTCTCAATCTCAGATTAAGAGTTCCAAGTGCATCCAAAAGTGTAATTAAGTAGGTGTAAATTCAGGGAAATGTGACCAAATTGTGTTTCTAGCCACTTAGCCTTAGTAATTATGTGGCACCCTGTCTGAAGAAAGAGTGTACTATCATCAAAGAACTGAATTGCATAGTACAGAAGGAGAAATTAGAACCACAAAATTTCATTCAGAGAACACCTTGATTACCAAAGAAAAATGTTCTGTCTCTGGTAGCTGTAGATCTATAATAAAGAAACATGGGCCAGATTAATGTAGCTTCATGTCACTCATCATTAACCTCATTTACCTAAATCCATTTATTGTGGTGCCGTGATGAATATAATAAGGTGTCTCAAGTATAGTTACAGCTCCCTCCTGCTAAGAACTCCAGTGCCTTGGGAACCCTCAGACTCTGCCTTCTACAAACCATTTTTAACATACTCTTACATCAGATTTCTCTTCTTTTAATTTCCTTTCTTCCAACTAGGCTTCTGCCACTCTTTTTTTTTTTTTAATTAACACATAACGTATTATTTGCTTCAGGGGTACAGGTCTGTGAATCATCAGTCTTACACAATTCACAGCACTCACCATAGCACATACCCTCCCCAATGTCCATCACCCAGCCACCCTATCCCTCCTCCCCACCCCCCAGCAACCCTCAGCTTGTTTCCTGAGATTAAGAGTCTCTTATGGTTTGTCTCCCTCTCTGGTCCCACCTTGTTTCATTTTGTCCTCCCTTCCCCCACCACCCTGCCTCTCACATTCCTCATATCAGAGACATCATATGATAATTGTCTTTCTCTGATTGACTTATTTCGCTCAGCATAATACCCTCTAGTTCCATACACATCGTTGCAAATGGCAAGATTTCTTTTGTGATGGCTGCATAGTATTCCCTTGTATATACATACCACATCTTTTATCCATTCATCTGTTGATGGACATCTAGGTTCTTTCCGTAATTTGGCTATTGTAGACATTGCTGCTATAAACATTCAGGTGCACATGCCCCTTCCGATCACTACATTTGTATCTTTGGGTAAATACCCAGTAGTGCGATTGCTGGGTAGTAGGGTAGCTCTATTTTCAACTTTTTGAGGAACCTCCGTACTGTTTTTCAGAGTAGCTATACCAGCTTGCATTCCCACCAACAGTGTAGGAGGGTTCCCCTTCCTCTGCATCCTCACCAACATCAGTCAGAATGGCTAAAATTAACAAGTCAGGCTTCTGCCACTCTTCTCAGACACTCCATATCTTTACTCTAATTCTCTCTCCATTTCAATTGTTTTTTTTTT
>LNAC01000408.1:206864-234721 GCA_002007465.1 Ailurus styani
GTGTGTGTGTGTGTGTGTGTGTGTGTGTGTGTGTGTGTGTGTGTGTGTGTATGAATATGAATAAGAGAAGATGAAGGTAGTAGAAGAACCAATGGGAAGTAATAAGCCAAAATTCACTAGGGCTAGGCACTGTTTATGTCCCCACCAGCCATAGTGGAAACACCTCATAAGACACTGGCATCAGATAGGATTCTCTGGAGGGTATCATGTTAGCAGTGAGGCTAAAATAGCCTTAGACTAAAGACTGCTCTGGACATATTCTAACCAACTTAAGCCACAAAAGGGATAAATTGATTCCAAATAACTTAACTGCATATTAGGAAAAAAAAAAAAGCCCAACACTACCTAAAGGAATAAAATAATACCTAGCACTCCAGAATATAAAATTCACAATGTTTAGTATTCAGTTAAAAATTATGAGGCAAGCAAAGAAGCAGAAAAATATGAACAATGACCAAAAAAAATATCAACAAATTGAAATAGTCATAAATGACTGAAATGATGGAATTAACTTATAAAGGTCTTAAAACACTATAAATGTACTCTAAATGTTCAAGAAGGTAGCGGGAAACATGCATATTATGAGGAGATAAATGTAAAATATAAAATACAGCCAAATGGAACTTTTAGAGATTAAAAAAAATCTCTGTAATAAAAACTAGACTAGAAGAGACTGATAATGTATTAGACATTGCTGAAGAAAAGACATAAACTTGAAAAGATAGAAATAGGACTTACCCAAAATAAATCACAGAGTAAAAATAGCCTGGAAATAAAATAACACAGCTAAAATGACCTGTGGGAAATATTGGGCATTCTAAAATATGTTTAATTGGAGTTCTAAAAGGAATAGGAAGTCAGAAAAAATATATTTTAAAAAACAATGGGTGAAAATTTTCCAAAATAATTAAAACTGTATATCATAGGGAAATGGTTATTCGTGGGTCTCTCACATTCCAGCACATTGTACATCCAGAGGCACTATCTTTGTTCTGAACTATGTTTTGAAAGATGTTTGTATAGCAAACAACCTTAGAAGGTGTAGTGTCTCCCTCCAGAAAAAAGGAAGCTTTGTTTACTGTCTTGGAAGATAGAGATAGTATCACTCTCTAGAACAAAGGAAAGGTATGCTTACTGAACATTATAAAAGATTCATATTCCCTAAGCTTAGGATCCTTGTCTGTAACACTGCTCACTTGAATATTCAAATGTCATCTGGACATCTCACATCACTTTGTGAGACCTGGAACTGAGGAAAATGCCCATCTCTAGCTACTTGTGCTGTGAATAATAAAGTACTCCTTGAAACTTATTAGTTTGCAAGTTGAATAAAATCTCTGACCATTCACAGTTTTTGACATACACACACAGATTCAAGCACTTCAACATATCCTAGGGAAAAGAATCATAAATAAAACCACACCAACGAAGATCACATTCAAATTGCTCAAAATTAGTAATGAAGATAAAATATTAAATGTAGCCATATAAAAATGTACATTATATCCAGCAAAATATAGTTGAGATTGACTGAAGATTTCACATAAATAAACTCTACAACCCAGGGGTGCCTGGGTAGCTCAGTTGAACATCCAACTCTTGATTTTGGCTGGGGTCATGAACCCAGGGACGTGGATTCAGGCCCTATATCAGTTCCATGCTAAGTGTGGAGTCTGCTTAAGATTTTCTCTTTCACCCTCTCTCTAAAATGACTCCAATTAAATCCCTCTGCCCCTCCCCCCAATAAATAAATAAATCTTTTAAAAAAGAGAAACTCTACAAGCTAGAAAAATAAAATAATATTTTTAAAGTGCTGAAAGCAAAAAACAAAAAACAGTAAAAATATCTTTTAAAAATAAAGGAAAAATAAACACTTCCAACAAACAAAAGTTGATGGGCTTCATTGCCAGCAGATATACACTACAAGTAATGTCAACAAAATTCCTGAGGCTAAAGGAGAAGAATGCTTGTTTTTTGTGTGCGTGTGTGTGTGTTTTTTAAGATTTTATTTATTTATTTGACACAGAGAGAGAGAGAGAGATTACAAGTAAGAAGAGAGGCAGGCAGAGAGAGGAGAGAGGAGGAAGCAGGCTCCCTGCTGAGCAGAGAGCCTGATATGGGCCTTGATCCCAGGACCCTGGGATCATGACCTGAGCCAAAGGCAGAGGCTTTAACCTACTGAGCCACCCAGGCACCCAAGGAGAAGAATGTTATTTAGAAAGTTAAGCCTACAAAAATAAATAAAGAGAATCTGAAATGGTAAGTATATGGGCAAATATTTTCAAAATATATTTCTCATTTTTAGTCACCTTAAAAGATGATTGACTCTTAAAAGTACAAATAATAACAAAAGTAAAAGTAATAAAAATGTACTGTGGAGTTTATAGGACATTTACAAGTTAAATGTAAGATAATAATAGCACAAAAGAGAGGAGGGAATAAATGGAAATACACTGCTGTCAGGCTCTTTATTTTGAGGGGCATAACAACATTTGAAGGTTGACTATGCTAAGATAAAGATATACATTGTGTGCCCTAGATCAACCCCACAAGAAAAATAAACAAAGAGCTATAACTATAAAACAATGGTAAAGAACAATAGAATAATTTAAAACTTTCAGTACAAATTAGGGGATAAAATAGGAGAAATTAACAAAAACCAGATGGAAGAAATAAAAAAATCACAAATTGATAGATATACACCCATTATATTAATTTTAAGTGGTCCAAACACTCTCATCAAAATGCAAAGATTGTTGGATTGAATTAAAATAGAAGAAGCCAACTATATGTTGGTTATAAGAAATGTACTTTATAGAAAGGTTAAACATAGAAAATTTAAGGCAAACGCATGAAAAAAGATATATCAGGAAAATACTGGCATAGTTGTTACATCAGTATCAGGAAAAGTACATTTCAGCTTGAAATATTCCCATAAGCCATTACATGCCAACAAAATCGACAACCTAGAAGAAATGAATAAATCTCTAAACACGTAACCTACCAAGACTATAACATAAAGAAATAGAAATTTTGAACAGACTGATTACTAGTAAGGAGATTAAATCAGTAATCAAAAACCTCCCAACAAATAAAAGTCCAGGTCAAGATGGATTTACTGGTGAATTCTACCAAATATTTAAAGAAAAAATAACAACAGTCCTCATACATTTCCCCAAAACAAAAACGAACAAACGAAACAAAAAAACAAGCAGAGGGAATACTTCTGAACTCATTTTATGAGATCAGCATTACCCTGATACCAAAACCAGATAAGAAAAGAAAATTTCAGGTCAATATTCCTAATAAACATAATACAAAAATCCTCAACAAAATAATAGCAAACTGAATTCAACAACACATTAAAAGGATCAGATACCATGATCAAAAGGAATTTGTTCCAGAGGTTCAAGGATCGTTCAACATCTGAAAATCAATCAATGTGATACACTACATTAACCAAATGAAGGATAAAAATCATATGAGTATCTCAATAGATGTGGGAAAAACATGTGACAAAATTCAACATCCATTTATAAGAAAAATTCTCAACAAAGTGGGTAGAAGGGGAATATACCTCAACATAACAAATGCCATATATGACAAGCCTACAGCTAACATACTCAATGGTAAAATGCTGCTCTTTGAGGAAGATGCAGTTGCTGCTACAGCAGAGCCTTGAATGCCCTGCTCCTGTCCCTGACTCACTACTGTTCACTCTCACTGAGGAACAAGTCAGGCAGGAAGCCATGCCACAGCCATGGCTTTTAAAGACACCAGGAAGACACCCACGGAACCAGAGGGGGTGCCTCACCGAATTAGAATTACTCTCACCAGCCACAGTGTAAAATCTTTGGAAAAGGTACAGACTGACCTGATCAGAGGTGTAAAGGAAAAGAATCTCAGAGTGAAAGGAACAGTTTGGATGCCTACCAAGACTCAGAATCACTACCAGAAAACCTCCCTGTGGTGAAGGTTCTGAGACTTGGGATAGCTTTCAGATGAGAATCCACAAGCAACTCATTGATTTGTACAGTCCTTCTAAGATTATTAAGGAGATTATTTCCATCAGTATTGAGCCTGGAGTCAAGGTTGAAGTCACCACTGCAGATGCTTAAATCAACCTTTTTAATAAATCAGTTATCAGTTGTTACATTTTTTAAAAAATGGTAAAAGGCTTTTCCTCTAAGATCAGGAACAAGAAAAAAATGCCCACTCTCCCCCACTTTTATTCAACATAGTATTTATTGCAAGTCCTAGTCAGAACAATTAAGTGAGAAAAAGAAATAAAAACATCCAAATTGAAGAGGAAGAAATAAAACTGTCACTATTGGAAGATGACATGAGATTATATACAGAAAACCCTAAAGACAGCCAAAAAACTGTTAGAACTAATAAATTTAATTTAGTAAAGTTTTAGGGTACAAAATCAATATATAAAGTCTGTTGCATTCCTGTACACTAATAACAAATTGATCTAGATATGAAGAAAATGGAACTCTTCAACATTGTTGGTGAAGATGCAAAATGGCACTTCCACTTGGAAAAGATTTTGCAGGTTCTTATAAGTTACACATACACTACCCATAAAACTCAGGAACCCCATTAATGTATATTTACCCAAGAAAAATTAAAACATGTTAATGTTAAACACTTTCTTTTTTTTTTTAATTTTATTTTTATTCTTTGCCCAAGGGGTACAGGTCTGTGAATCATCAGGCTTACATCTTTCACAGCATTCACCAAAGCACAAACCCTCCCCAATGTCCATAACCCATCCACCCTATCCCTACCCTCCCACCCCCCAGTAACCCTCAGTTTGTTTTGTGAGATTAGGAGTCTCTTATGGTTTGTCTCCTTCCCCATCCCATCTTGTTTCATTATTTTTCCCTCCCTACCCCCCACGACCCCCCACCCTGCCCCTCAAGTTCCTCATATCAGAGAGATCATATGATAATTGTCTTTCTCTGATTGACTTATTTCGCTCAGCATAATACCCTCCAGTTCCATCCATGTCGTTGCAAACGGCAAGATTTTGTTTCTTTTGATAGCTGCATAGTATTCCATTGTATATATATACCACATCTTCTTTATCCATTCATCTGTTAATGTTAAACACTTTCTTAAGTATTTTTTAAAACTAATAACCTGTCACTCCCTTTCAATATAAAATAGGAAGGGGTTTTTAGATATACATACTGTAATACTTAAAAAAAATGAAATTAACAAATGTCTGGAATTTGCTTTAAAATAACCCAGAATGGGTGAAACAAACTCTCCTGTGGGTTTAATATTGCTTTAATTGAATGAGATGTGCATGGGAGTTCATTATACTATCCTTTCTATTTTGTATATTGTTTTTAATAGAAAAATTAAGAGTCCAGAGGCAAAAATCCTAAATTACTTCCTCTTTAATTTACAAACTAAAATAATACCAGTTGAAATGTCCTGGGCGCCTGGGTGGCTCAGTGGGTTAAAGCCTCTGCTTTCGGCTCAGGTCATGATCTCAGGGTCCTGGGATCGAGGCCCACATCGGGCTCCCTGCTCAGTGGGGAGCCTGCTTCCCCCTCTCTCTCTCTGCCTGCCTCTCTGCCTCCTTGAGATCTCTCTCCCTCTGTGAAATAAATAAATAAAAATCTTTAAAAAAAAAGAAAAAAAGAAAAAAGAAATGTCCTTGGTCCTTGAGTAGCAAGTGCCAAGGATTACAAATGTTGAGGGAGTATTACTATCAGTTTGTAGCAGTTGAATTCCCCTTCTCAACTTCTTAAAAATGGAGGAATAGGCTCAGTAGATGTCACTCAGGCTAAAGATATGAGAAGTTATATTCATTCACCTCTACTTTTTATCTTATTACAAAATTTTGACAGCCACGGTTAATGGAGAAAACACTTCTGATGTTAGGGCAAGTATAATTATGTTGCAGGATAACAACAAAGGGACTATCTAACTGACAGTTTAACTATTTCATCAGAAAGTAGAAGTCCAGTTTAGTACACTTATATCCAGTTTACTGCAGTCAAATCTTAGAGGTATCAGCTCAAAAGGACCCCTAATTCATTATTACAATTGTAACAAAATAGGTAGGAGCAGCTACAAACATCATCCACTGCAGCTATTCATCCAAAAATAAGTTTCAAATCAGCTAGATCAAGAACACACAATCATTCAGTTGGTGCACTGTTCTGTATTCTAAGTACCAAGAATCCTAGAAGTCACTTCCAGGAGAATTCCAACGGAAGTTGATAAAACTCACATGGAGACAGCAGCAGGCATTTGCTCATGGTCAGAAAGATAAGGATGATATTTTTTGGACCTTAAATGGCATGCTGAAGCATCTAGAACTACTCTAAAGGTAATACTAATAATAAGTAATCATCTTTATTACCAGCTACTATTTCTTAATTAGTGCTCCCAGGATACTTCACTTTAATCATTTTATAGTTAAGCTATATGCTTAAATTCCACGAAGATTTAAATACAATAATCAGTTTCCTTTTTTAGTATTTAGGTTTTTATCTAAATTCCAGTTACTTAACATATAGTGCAATATTAGTTTTAGATGTACAATTTAGTGATTCAACACTTCCATACAATACTCAGTGCTCAGCACGAGTGCCCTCCTTAATCCCCATCCCTATTCAATCCATCCCCCCTACCCCCTGCTCTCTGGTAACCATCAGTTTTTTCTCTATAGTTAAGAGACTGTCTTTTGGTTTGCCTCTCTCTCTCTTTTTCCCCCTTTGCTCATTTCTTTTGTTTCTTAAATTCCACATGCTAGTGAAATTACATGGTATTTGTTTTTTTCTAACCAACTTATTTCACTTAGCATAATACACCCCGAGTTCCAACCACATTATTGCAAATGGCAAGATTTCATTATTTTTGATGTCTGAGTAATGGTGCTTGTATCCCTTTGAATTAGTATTTTTGCATTCTTTGGGTGACTACCTAGTAGTGTAATTGCTGAGTCATAGGCTAGTTCTATTTTTAACTTTTTGAGGACCCTCCATACTGTTCTCCCTAGTAGCTGCACCAGTTTGCATTCCCACCAGCAGCACAAGAGGGTTCCCCTTTCTCTGCATCCTCATCAACAAGTGTTGTTTCCTGAGATGTTAATTTTAGTCATTCTGACTGCTGTGAGGTGATATCTCATTGTGGTCTTAATTTGCATTTCCTTGATGATGAGTGATGTTGAACATCTTTTCATGTGTCTGTTGGCCATCTGTATGTCTTCTTTGGAAAAATATCTATTCATGTATTCTGCCCAGTTTTTAACTGGATTGCTTTTTGGGTGTTAAGTTTGATAAGTTCTTTATATATTTTGGATACTAACATTTTATCAGATATGCCATTTGCAAATATCTTCTTCCATTTTAAAGGTTGCCTTTCAGTTTTGTTGATTCCTTCTTTCACTGTGCAGA
The DNA here is from genome assembly GCA_002007465.1 of Ailurus styani. Lineage (NCBI taxonomy): Eukaryota > Metazoa > Chordata > Mammalia > Carnivora > Ailuridae > Ailurus > Ailurus styani. Next base: position 214,286 of record LNAC01000408.1, read on the forward strand.
AGCTTTTATCTTGACAAAGTCCTAATATTTTGGTTTTGCTTTTGTTTCCCTTGCCTCAGGCAGGGTATCTAGTAAGAAGTTGTTATAGCTGATGTCAAAGAGGCTACTGCCTGTGTTCTCCTCTGGGATTTTGATATTTCCTGCCTCACATTTAGGTCTTTCAGCCATTTTGAATTTATTTTTGTGTATGGTGTAAGAAAGTGGGCCAGTTTCATTCTTCTGCATGTGGTTGTCCAATTTTCCCAATGCAATTTGTTGAAGAGAGTGCCCTTTTTCCATTAGATATTCTTTCCTGCTTCATCAAAGGTTCATTTAGCATACAGTTGTGCATCTACTTCTGAGCTTTCTATTCTGTTCCATTGATATGTGTCTGTTTCTGCACTAGTACCGTACTGTCTTGATCACTACAGCTTTGTAATATAACTTAAAGTCTGGAACTGTGATGCTTCCAGCTTTGCTTTGCTTTTTCAAGATTGCTTTGGCTAAGGGCACCTGGGTGGCTCAGTCAGATAATCATCTATCTTCGGCTCATGTCGTGATCACAGGGTCCTGGGATCAAGCCCTGAATCAGGCACCCTGCTCAGCAGGGAGTCTGCTTTTCCCTCTCCTTCTGTCCCTTTCCCTGCTTGTTCTCTCAATCTCTCTCTCTCTCAAATAAATAAAATCTTTTAAAAAAAAAGATTGCTTTGGCTATTCAGAGTCTTCTACAGTTCTATACAGATTTTTTGATTATTTGTTCTAGCTCTGTGAAAAATGTTGTTGGTATTTTCATAGGGATTGCATTAAATGTATAGATTGTTTTGGGTAGAATAGACACTTTTATGATATTTGTTCTTCCCATGAATAGATAGTTTTCCAAAGAAGACGTAAAGATGGCCAAGAGATACATGAAAAAATGCTCAATACCACTCATCATTAGGGAAATACAAATCATAACCAAAATGAGATACTACTTCTCACCTGTAAGAGTGGCTAAAATTAACAAGTCAGAAAACAACACATGTTGATGAGGATGCAGAGAAAGGGGAACCCTCTTGCAGTGATGGTGGGAATGCAAACTGGTGTGGCCATTCTGGGAAAACAGTATGGAGGTTCCTTAAAAAGTTAAAAATGGAACTACCCTAAGATCCAGCAATTGCACTACTAGGTATATATCCAAAGGATACAAACATGCTGATTTAAAGGGGCACATACCCCCCAATGCTTATATATGCAATAGATTTCTGTACACTGATTTTGCATCCTGTGACTTTACTGAATTTGTGTGTCAATTCTAGCAATTTGGGGGTGGGGGAGTCTTTCCTTTATTGTTAAATGCATGAAAACACATAAAAAACCCATGCAGAATCTGGCAAATACTCTTCTGCATGTTGGTAGACATTGAAACATCGTTTAGTCTTTTGTAGACAGTGCATTATAAATAGAAGATACCTCAATAAATATTTCCCCACTGAAAGAGGAGAAAAATGGCACTACTTATTTCCCGTTTCAAAAATTAATCTGTACTTTCATGAACTGTACTGTAAGATTTAAAATGATAGCCTCTGGGCGCCTGGGTGGCTCAGTGGGTTAAGCCTCTGCCTTCGGCTCAGGTCATGATCTCAGGGTCCTGGGATCAGAGTCCCACGTCGGGACTCTGCCGAGCAGGGAGCCTGCTTCCTCCTCTCTCTCTGCCTGCCTCTCTGCCTACTTGTGATCTTATCTCTCTCTGTGTGTCAAATAAATAAATAAAATCTTTTTAAAAAATGGTTTAAAATGACAGCCTTTCCTTGGGTAGGACTAAGAGTTTATATTGTCCAAGTACAAACTTGCTAGAGAAAATAGAGACTGAGATAGGCTCTAAAACTACACTGTGACTTAAAAATGGATAGTCAGTATTTAAAATGCAGTATTTCACTGCATAGTAAATTCTTAATTGCAAGGGCTCTTTACCCAGTTAGTTGATAATCATCCAGGCCGTCTATCCCTACTCTTCTGGTTATTTTATTATCCACCAGAATCTTTAACAGGAAATGAACAAAGAAGTCAAAAAGAAATGAAACACAGTTGTCACCAGGTGAGGGTCATAGGTAATGCTGGATGATATAGGATCAATGGGGCCTATTAAGGACTAAAACAGTCCCATCTTTGGATTTGTTTCCCATGTATTCATTGACCCGAGTATCATGGACAATTGAGAATTGTCTACATAAAAAAAGGAAAAACTAACAAAAAATCTCTCTGAGCCAACACAAAATACAATATATTTAAATTATAGTCTAATTTTTAAGGGGCTTTGAATCATCTTTATTTACTACATCTATGTTCTAAAAGAATGGAAAATCATATGCCGCAATCCATTTTTCTCCACAGAGTTCTTGTATGCAAGAACAAAGTGTATTTTAAAGAACCAAGACCCCCGGCCAGAAATTTCTGGTAATGACAAACTCTTAATCTCCTGTGATTTCAAATTCATGACCTGCCATTTCCTTTCATTGTAAGAAAACAACTGACGATGCATGACAGCCTCGACTGTGAGCACCAAATCTTCCTCTCCCGCCATGGTTGACCATAGCCCAGTTATAAAAGCTCTTTCCAGTCCTATTTTGTTCAACAAGCCAGGGGTAAGTTTGTTCTTCTGGCAAAACATTCAAGATATATTTTGTCTTTAACTTTAATCTTGTCTACTATCTGCCATCCTTGTAGAGGATATAAAGGTGAAACATCTCGACAACTGGAAATACCTTCTACATTCTGCTTCTTAGAGGAGCTGACCTTTTCCATACAACTCTTCAGGCAGTCAGGTGACCTTTAATATTCAGTACATTTTCCCCTATGTTGATAGTTTATGCGAGCTTCTTTTCTGGCACCTTCCTTTTCACATAGCTAATGTACAAATGTGTGAGTTTTGTGTGAATGCCCTTACAATCCAGCTGGTAAAAAAAAAATCAATTTATAAATAAACCTTACCATGCTCGTTTTCATTTTCCTTTATGTGAAGTTTTCTTTAGGAGGTAACAGTGAGTCTTGCTGAGTAAAAACCCAAGAACAAAATGCACATAGTTCTCTGTTCTAATGAAAGGATTTTAAATGGCTAATAAGACATGAGAAGAGAAAAAAATTATAACACAGGTCACTGAACCAAATGATCAAGTAAGGAGTTCTCTCTAAAGTAACAGTCAACACTCAGCATGTACTTATGGGGTTGTCAGGCAACGGGGATTTCAGCAGGATCCTTTCCGCTTAAACAAGTTGAAGTTCAGTGAAACTGGTATGAAACTCAAAGCTGTAACACTGTCATTCTACCATGAAGAAAATAAAATTTTTACAGGACTGAGATTCTTTTTCAGCTAAGTTGTAGTCATGGTCTCAAGTCCCTGGTTACTTTAATGGCCTAAAGAGAAATAGGAATTATAACAGAAAATTTTTAAAGAGATGTATTTTAAACACATGAGATCTGAAATCATACCTCTGTTGAGTATACCTTGAATTTGTAGATGAACTCATCCTCGATTTCATGGCCCAGTCTACAATTATACCAGCAGTCATACATTATCATATCCCAACATTTGGATTGTTACCCTTTTTCTTTATTAGAGAGTCCCAATTATCCCTTAAATATTTACTCATTGTTTCTAGGATAGCAAGATGGTAGAGACCGGACGTCCTAAAGACTGGTGTAGCACTGACCATTTGGGGCCAATAAAGTAAAGCCTTTTGAATGTGAATGGGCTATAAATTTCCAGTAACTTCTGACTGACTCAAAGGAACAAAGTAAAATTTCACCAAAACAGTCCATCCCAAAGCACTAAGAAATATCTGGGTTTCTAAAGTTATCAGTCACAGCACAATCAAATCTCATCACATGGCCCTCCTCTTTTCTTATGGTCACCTAACTAGACTACCACCTACTCTCTCTACTACTAGTATCATCTAAACTTCCATCATTCATTGCCATTCCTGTCACTCATTACCAGTCTCCCAGGAACCTAACTTGGTTTGGGCACTTGCCCTAACCAGCCTTTCCAAGTCATCTCTATCGCATTGTTAATTGAATGTATGTGGCATCATTTTCCAGAACAGAAAGAACAAAAAGGCCTATGTAACTAGAAAACCAATTCAAAAGGCTTCATCTGGGCTGATCTTCTCACTCTGATGGTCCAACTGGAAATATTTCCTGTTCAACTGATGTATAAACTAATCCCTTCCTTCTAAGGAATGCAATAAAAATAATTTCTAGGTCTCATTTTTTGAGTTGCAGAAACTGGGTCCAGAATATTTATCTGAAAGTAAGTCTGATCATGATTCTAGGCCAGGGATTGGCAAACTTTCTATAAAGAACCAGACAGTAAATATTTTAGGCTTTGTGAGCCATATACAGTGCCTGTCAACACTATTCTTTGAGGTTTTGTTTGTTTATAATCCTTTAGAAATATAAAAATCATTTTGTGTATGGGCCTTACAAAATGGGCTATCGGCTAGTTTTGGTCCATAGACTATAGTTTGCTTACCCCTGTTCTAACCATTGTTCTTCTAATGCTTACCAACTGTTATGGACTGAATTGTGTCTCTCCTATGTTCATATGCTGAAGCCCTAACCTCCACTGTGACTGTATTTAGAGATAAGGTCTTTAGGAGGTAGTTATGGTTAAATGAGGTCATAAAGGTGGGATCCTAATTCAATATGATTAGTAGCCTTATAAAGAGAGGAAGGGAGCTATCTTTCTCACATGCTCATGCATACACTTTGAGAAAAGGCAATGTAAGCACACAGCAAGATAAGGTGGCTACATACAAGAGAAGAAGCCTCAGAATGGAGACTACCCCACCAAAACTTGACCTTGGACTTCCTAGCCTTCAGAAATGTAAGACATAAGTTTATGTTACACCACTGAATCTATGGCATTTTGTTATGGCAGCCCAAGCAGATTAAGACACCTGCTAATCACACTGGAAGTCAACCACATACTTCTAGGTAGCTACAAGGAGGATTCTTCATTCAGTTTGAATACATGTCAAGAGATTAAAGAAAGAGATTGTTGGCTATAGTTATAAGCCAGGAATAATAAGCCCCAAATGTCCCAAGGTCACTTCCTACCTCAGATTCAAAGGTTACGCAAAAATCGAATGCTATATTATCTCTTTAAATATTCTAGAGGCCCCTTTATCATATGTGTATGGAAATGGAAATGTATTACTCAGATCCTCTTTAAAGGAAGACTTGATGCCCAGCTGTGGGAAATGGAGTCAGCAGACAGCCTCAAGTGCCAGCTCCCTTAGGATCAGCCCCAGCTGGGGAGAGCAGCTTTTTCCCAGATCACCCCCTTCCCAGGGCAGCTTGCACCCAGAAGCTGAGCAAGGCACATGAGTAAATGTCAGACCATTTGGTGCCAATGTGGGCAATCTAACTACATCCCCATTCCTTTCACATCTTGCACCCAAACTCCATCTCAAGGTCTGCTTCTGGAAAGTGACAACTTGTGACAAAGACCAGACCTCTATATGTGACAACTGAATTATTCAGTATGCTACCCCAAATTGATGAATACCCTTTTCCAATCGCAAACCAACAAGGTCACTTCTAATTTCACAAATACATGCAATTTTTTATAAGTTCTTTCAGTCAGCATCTTACATTTTGAATCTTTTTCAGAATAAAATTGTTGAAGAATAGTATAAACTAATTGTGGTCTTATTCCTGTGTCTTATGAAACATCCTACCCTTTAAAGTCCTGTTTGATTTTAAAGTTTATGGCAAAGCCTCCAATCTTTGATTCCTCCAAGTTATTTTGAATATCTTTCAGTAGAGAAGAAAATTATTTCAATGATTTTTCAGTGTCAGTGTTCCTCCATCAACCAGCTAGTCCACTCTCCTCTTATGGGCTCTTCTAAGAACAAAAAGGTTTTTAGTGAATTGTGCAAGGCCATAGGCTCACATTAAGGGATGCTATAATAAACAGTCCTTTGAAACTTGTCAGTATATCTGCTGTAAGCATAGTTTTGAGGACATTCATCATGAAACTGAGCAGTGTCATCTTCGTGAGGCCATTCAGGGGAAATGTATTTCTTCTCTCAACATCAAGAATTGTGCTTATCCTAAGCAATTCATCTGCTTTTTTTCTTACATGAATCGTGCAGAGTTCATCCTTGAGAAACTAGTCTGCATAGTGGTTAGACTGATACAAACTGCTTCATAGCCCAGTTCTACTGCTGACTAGCTCTACATCCTTGGATGCACTAAAATTTCTGTACCTCAGTTTGCTCGTCTATAAAATGATGTTCAGAATAGAACCTTCCTCAGAGGTTGATATCAAGAACTAAATGAATTATACATACATAATACCCATAGCACAGAAAAGTAACTCAATAAATATTATTTCCTTGTGAAATTGGTCTACTTAAGGCCAATACTTCCTGGGGGTATATTTTGTGTTCTCTGCTCATTTCCCAGTTCTTCTTGCAATTGGTTTTCATTTTGCCTCAACTTTCTGATGTCCCCTTTTTAAAATGTGAAATATTCATCATCTGTTTCTGACCATGAAATTAATAAATCCGCAATGTCGAAATGTGACAACATGGACAGACCTTGAAGGCAGTATGCTAAATGAAATAACTCAGACAGAAAAAGGTAATATTCTATGATCTCATATATTTGTGAAATCTAAAAAAGCCAAACTCCTAGAAACAGAAAATAGAATGACAGTTACCAGGGACTAGGGAGTGAGGAGTAATGGGGAGATATTGGTCAAAGGGTATGGACTTGCAGCTAGAAAATTATAAGTTCTTGGTGCACCTGGGTAGCACAGTTGGTTAAGTGAACAACTCTTGGTTTCGGCTCAGGTTGTGATCCCAGGGTCATGAGACTGAGCTCCATGTCAGGCTCCATGCTCAGCGTGGAGCCTACTTAGGACTCTCCCTCTCTCTCTGCCCCCCATCTCTCTCTCTAAAATAAGTAAATCTACAAAAAAAAGAGAGAACGAGTAAGTTCTGGAGATTTAATGCACAGCATTGTGATTACAGTCAACAATACTGTATCATCCACTCCAAAGTTGCTAGGAGACTAGGTCTTAAATTTTCTTGCTGCAAAATGAAATAATTAGGTGATGTGATAGAGGTGTTAACTGACACTACAGCATTAATCATATCGTATATATAAATGCATCAAATGAATACATTGTACACCTTAAATTTATACAATGCTGTATGTCAAATATATCTCAATTTTTTAAATGATAAAAATAGACTTTTAAAATATAGAAATCTATAGGGGCACTTGGGTGGCTCAGTCAGTTAAGCTCCAACTCTTGGTTTCAGCTCAGGTTGTGATTTCAGGGCTCTGGGATGAAGCCCTGCACCAGGCTTCCACTCAGCACAGAGACTTTTTGTCCTCCCTCTGCCCCTCCCCCAACTCATGTGCACACATTCTCTCTTTCTCTATCTCTAAAATAACTAAATGATAAAAATCTTTAAAAATATATATCTAGATATCTATAATATTATTGCTAATAAACACCATTTATTGAACACTTGGTAAATGCTAAGCTAAATGTTTTGCATATATTAACTACTGTAACCTTCACAGAGATATTATTGCTATTTTCTTCATTTTACATGTAAGGAAATGAAGACCCAACATAACAGCACCACTTAAGCCAGGATCTCACAGCAGACAAAGTGAAATTCAAACCCACACCTTTATAATATCACCATCCTGAGATAGCTACTAGAAACATTTCCATATAATTTCTTCACCTACAGATGTTCTTTGCATATGTGTGTGCATTTTAATGGAAATGATTCATGTAATATTACATTTATTGGTTTTCAATAACTTCATCAATTAGTATTTGAACTACTACTACATAATACTTCACTTTCTGTTTATGCCAAAATGTGCTTAAGCATTGTTTTTTGCCAATTTTGTTTTTTTAATAAAACTTTAACAAACATTCTTAAACAGGAAGATTTATAGTCCTCTCCCAATTACTTATCTAGTATAAAATCTTACAAGTGAAATTACTGAGTTAAGATACATGAGCATTTTAAGGCCATTATTCATATCTCCAAAATGTCTTCAAGAAATATTGATCACTTTAATCTTGTACTAAAGTCCAAAGAGGTTACTATCATGTCCAAGATAAAATTAAAAAGAACTACTTTAATTCTACTGGACTCTCATTGAAATTGTATTATACTGATAGACTCAAAGAAAAGAAATATCGTTTCAACCCAGAATATGGTATGTTCCCCCAAAAAAGTACATGGTATACCCCATCATTTATTCAAGTCTTTTATTGTAATTTAGTATTTTGATAGTTTTTCTTCATATAGATCTTATGCATTTGAGATAAAATTTACTTCTAGATATATTTTTGTTAATACTATTCAAGTGATTGTTTTCTAATTAGGTCTTTTTAAAGATTTTATTTACTTATTTGAGATAGAGCAAGAGCAGGGGGGAGGGGAAGAGAGAGAGATAGGAAGAGGGACAAGCAAACTCCCCACTGAGTGTGGAACCCGATGCAGGTCTCAATCCCAGGACCCTGAGATCATGACCTGAGCCAAAGTTAGACACTCAACTGACTGAGCCACCCAGGTGCCCCATTTTCCTTATTTTAATGGGGAGCTAAAGGTCTATAGCGACCAGGTGCCCCTCCACTATGTTTTATATCTAATTTTCTATTGTATAAAGGAAAGCTTTTTAGTTACTATTTACTCTTTTCATTAACATTTAACTTGTAGCAGAAAATCTTAATTATTTCTCATATTAGTACTATTCACTGTTTAGTTGATTTTCATGGATATTCTACATGCCAGTCTGAAGATTAGTAGAGAAGAAAATGTAATTATCCAGGTGAAAATTCCCACTCCTTCTCCTCTTGCATGACCGTGGGTTTGTTCCTAGTTCCCTGGAGCTGTGGTACACCAAGATGGAGGGGGCAGTGCAGTCAGCCTCATCAGGGACAAGTATTTTATCACTGGGCGCCTGGGTGGCTCAGTGGGTTAAAGCCTCTGCCTTCAGCTCAGGTCATGATCTTAGGGTCCTGGGATCGAGGCCTGCATCAGGCTTCCTGCTTGGCAAGGAGTCTGCTTCCTCCTCCCTCTCTGCCTGCCTCTCAGCCTACTTGTTATCTCTCTCTCTGTCAAATAAATAAATAAAATCTTTTAAAAAAAAAGTATTTTATTACCAACACTGTTTATAATCTCAGACCTAAAGCAATAATAAAAAAACATACACTTTTCCCCTGAATCCTGCATGAAGCTCTGCTACCTCAGCCCCTTAGTCATCATAGCTCTGGTGAGGCCCTGAGTGGGCTTCACACGGGAGTCCACCAACAGGATATCGTTCTGTTCTCTCACAGGGAAGAGGAGAGATCTACATGGCCAAGAGTAGATAATGGCATAACGAATTCGTGACATGACCTTAATGCTTTTCAAATATGAAATCTATTTGTAAGGTGTTTTAGTCTTTAAAAAGACTGGTTAAGTCAAATAGAAGCACCATGGGTGTCATCAAGATTAAGATGGTTTAAGACCAATATTAGGATATTGTTCATATATTATCCCAATAGCATATCTACCGATTTACCTTTGCTTCATAAACCACATACACAAGTTTTGGATTTTCTGTGTTCTCTGGGTGTGCACAGTCCTTAAAAATTTCATACTGTATTTCTGATTCCATGCCCTTGTCTGAGGAAACCCGAAAGCACCACAACCACACACAGGTCTCACCGCAGTGCACTGCTGGAGTCAGAAATGCTGGGTTCTAGCTCTCTCTCTGCTACTACCAGCTTGATAGATGACCCCAGGAAACTCACCTGATGTCTCAAGCCTTGTTTTCCATTCTTAAAGACTCCCATCACTTTATGAGAATCAAAACTCCAAATGAGCCACTGTGAGCTTCTCTAAGATGCATCCCCCAGCTTGTGGTTTACTCATGTTTTTTCTTCTCTTTCTGCCACTATGAACCATGACATTGTTAAAACCCAGCCACAAAAAGTAAAGCCCTGAAAAGCATATACTGTAAAACTTAAGAACACCTTATCTATTCTTTTCCGAGTTTCTCGTCAGACACTCGAACTGCTCAGAGGCTTCTGGATTACTTGATGTGATAAGACGTGGCCTTGCACCTGCTGTGTTCTCTTCCACTGCCATTGTCACTTACGGAACCGTGACAGCAATAACACATTCCAGGGCTTTGTTTCTACAGTGGGCGATGTGTATGAAATAAATAGAAAATTAATGAAAATTCTAAAAATTATTTTTAAGTTTATAGTCATTCATTATTTAAAGCTAAAATAAATCCACAGCAAAATAATCTGCTCTGAATGACAACAAAAATCATATAAATTTCCATTTTTTCACATCATGCCATGACATCTAAATTCTTGCAGTTTAGTTTTCCTGCTGTAGAGAGGAGAGACAGGCCTCCTCGTTGGGTTATTAGTTACACATCCTCCATGAATTATAGAAAAGGCATATTAATATCTTATACAAAGGGCATAAATGAAGACCCACATCATCCACACTGAGATGTGAATATAGTTTATGGCTATTTTCTTCTACATGTAACCCCTCATGGGGAAATTTTTGGAAATGACAACATGGCTATGCATTTTGAGAGTTTACTTACCAGGACTATAAGTTGTCTTATGACATAGTAAACCATTATTATTTTATTTCACTGTTTATCTGATTAAGTCAATTAGCCTCCTGTTCTCTCACAGTGATGCAAACTTTGAAGCTTTGAAGAGGGGAACATCAAGCCTCTGAGCTGGGTGATCCTTGGGCCCTTTCCTCTGCATGGAGGTAACACTGGGCAGTGATGGAGACCTTCTGGGTTCAAACACTCTACCCATGAAACACTGGGCAACTTGCTTTCCCTCTCTGTGCCTCTCACCCATGACATAAGATTGGCGGTATTGAATTCCCAAGGCAGTAGTAAGGACTTCATGCGATAAGGCCTGGAAGGCTCTCAGCACCACACCTGGTACCCTGCACACACTGTGTAAGCATTTACTGATGTTTTCATTCACTCCATGCTCCAGCAGCACTAGGCTCTTTTCTAATTCCCCCAGTGTGATGAACCCTCTCTTGCCCTTAGGATTCTGCACAGGGACTCTCCTTCACAGCACTTACCCCGGTAAGTAATCATCATATATGCATCTGTGTGGTGATTTGTTTTACATGTGTCTTCCCCTCACGTGTAACTTCCATGAGGTCAGAAACTGTTTGGTCTCCCACCACATATCTAGAGATAGGTCCGTGCTCACCAGGTATGCTCAATAAATGTGTCTTAAGCACTAAGTGAATAAATAATAAACCCCAGAGGAGAAAACATATCTAAGTCATTTTTTAAAAAACCATCGTAGGGACTTGGGTTTGTTAAGACTCTATGTCTCAAGTCCATCCCTTATCTGCTCTATCCTTTGACAACATCAAATCTAGTTTCACTTAAAACCTTAGAGGTATTCTTTTACATATTTCCTTTCAAAGTGCTTCTTCAGAAACCATATTGCAGAAGTTAGTCACGTCTTTCAGAGGACTACATAAATATAGGCTAGGATCTCGGAGATTACTTCATTTATTTCTTCTTTGAAACCGTGGATACTGTGAATGAAAATCTAATCAAATGGAATTAGTCAGTAGTAAATAGAGTGTTCCCAGAACAAAACTTCTTAGCGGATGATGCAGGAGTCTGAAATTCCATATTTGTCCCTTTAGGAAGTAGAGACAAAACTGCAATGGGCCTGGTGCACCCTAAAGATATTGTTATTTTGGTTTAGGGAACACAGTTGGTAATGAGGGTGTACTTGCAGAGCAAGGAAATGACGTTCCATGGGGAGTATGTACTTGATTTTTCCCAATACTAGTATGTTATTAGAATTTTCCTATAAGGAAATTAGAACCCTCAGGTAGCAATGACCAGATGGCTAACATTATAAAAAGCACTTTGAACTGCTCTGGGAGAAGGTTTTTATATAACAATATTATTCAAACCATCATTCAAAATGAACACTTAGAGGGTCTTATAAAACTTCGGGCCACAAAGAAAGTAAGTTTGACAAAGGCTCTGTTTGAAGTCGAGTTAGCAACTTCAAGGTGCATGACAACACCTGCCTTCTATTCAATTCATTCAAATATATAACCTAGTTATGCCTTTTCAGTTAGAGCCTTACCTTATGACCTTGCTCCTCACAGTGTGGCGTGCAAACCAGCAGCTTTGGCATCACCTGGGAGCTTGTTAGAAATGCAGACTAGAAGTCCACATCTCAATGTTCTGAATCAAAATCTGCATTTAGCAAGATTCCCCAGGTGATTTGTATGCACATTAAATTCTGAGAAGCACTGCTGTAAATAGTTTTACTAAAAGCAGTGAAAATTAAATGGAGAGTTTCAGTGCCAAAAAGAAATATAATGCTTTTGGAAAAGGTATATTTGGAGTTATTTTTAAAGATTTTTACTTATTGAGAGAGAGAGCACAAGCAGGGGGAGGGGAAAAGGCAGAAGGGGCAGAAGGAAAAGCAGGTTCCCCACAGAGCAGAGAGCCTAAGGCAGGACTCAACTCCAGGACCCCAGGATCACAACCTGAGCCTAAGGCAGACGCTTAACTGACTAAGCCACCCGGGCGCTCCGAAAAAGGTGTATTTGCTAAACAAAGTGTAGAAGACGGTGATATGCAGCTGGGGGCAGTGGAGTTTGAAAGCCTTAACCACCAGCTCTTGCTCTCACTGGCTGTGTGCCTTAAACGCTTCTCCCCAACTCGTACCCCCTGGACCGACCTTTTTAACTCCAGCCATTGCTGTGGTAACCAGCATTGCACATCCGTCACCTGACCACACCTGACTTCAGCTGATGTCAACTCTTCCAGGCAGCTATGTCTTTCCACCCTGAGCTTCTCTACTGCCCCCAGGAAACATATCTTTGGGAAACCACTCGGTCATTCTGATATATTTCACCCTTTGAAGTGAGAATTCTCCCCCCATTGGGCAAACCTTGACCAACACTGAACAGCAGCTGCAGTCAGTTCTGAGGTAGAGTCTACAGAGTGCTCCCAGCAGACTAAGGCCCAATAGCCAACAGCAATGGCTAGCTGTTTATAGAAACTGTGGCTTTCTTCTAACCAACAGAATACACAAAGATGATACGATGGCACTCCTGTGATGACGTTACATTATATACAACTCCATCTTGTTAGCAGACTCACTCTAGGGAGTCTCTCTCCTTAGGTGGCTCTGAAGAAGTAAGTGGCCATGTTGGGAGGCCCGCATGGCAAAGAGTTGAGGGCAGCCTCTGAGAATTGAAATGTTTTTACTTCAGCCAACAGCCAGCTAGATGCCACTGCCTTCAGTCATGCAGCTGCAAGGAAATGCGTTCTATCAGCAAATCAAGTGAGCTTGAAAGAAAATTCTTTCCCAGCTGAGCCTCTAGATGAGAACACAGCCTGGCTGATAGCTTTATTTCAGTCACGTGAGACCCCGATCAGTGGACCCAGCTAATCCGTGCCACTATCCTTACCATAGAAACTGTTAGATAACAAAAGTGTACTGTTTTGAGCCTCTAAGAGTATAGTAATTTCTTGTGCAGCCATAGAAAATTAATACACCCTCCATTACCCAGCAAGCTTCGTGAGGTTAGGGGCTGTATCTGATATATGTAATGCCTCGCTGAGTATGCAACACATAACAGTGTTCAATAAATAGGCTACATGTTATACAAACACATATCTTTGGGTTTCTGAACAGAATTCACAGTATTTATACCTAAAAGTATATCCTACCATCATTAATGTACTGGACTCAATAACCATATATTAAATCTCTATTAGACTGCATATGTACAGATCATAATACAAACAAAGCATGCAATCAAAAAGGAAATAAACCCAGAAATAATTTTTTCTTTTAAAACCTCTAAATGTCTGACCAAGATTTGCCCAAAGATTTTTAATGCTTCAGGCTCCAATCACACAAATACATACCTCTCCTTACATACCTTACATACCTCTCCTTCAAGCCTTGTTTTTATATGCATTTTAAAAAACAATTGAGATAATATTATACATAAAATTGCTACCCGGATTATTTCACTTAACACCCTATCATAAGCATGTTTTATTGTCATCGTCAAATGAGCCATTTTCAGAGACACATTTGAAACACTTGGCTTTGCACGGTCTCAAAAATGTTCTCCCGGCATTCTCTGCCTGATATGTCTCATATCAACAGTCCACCGCAGTGAACAGGTGTGGCACAGCTGGCTTTTGCACTGGCACAGCCAACTAGACCCAGATTTCCTAATTTCAGTCATGTCTCTTCCCCTCCTCAGAGGGGCTGGCTCAGTGTTCCAGAAGAGACCCCCAACAAGTTGAAGAAAACATCTCAACACTCTGCTTTCTAATAAACTCAATTTCTCTTTTAACCTAAAACTCCTTCTAAAGGCCTGTGATAGCTACTGCCACCAATTCACTGATGCTCAGTTGTTATATATGTATCTAAACACTGGTAATTTGGCCATGAACATTTACTTCCTGGATTTCTCACTTCATTGCCTTAATCTCACTCATTATGGATTTCCCATACAGATGCCATATAAAACACACCAATGACTAGCTGGAGCTGGGCTCAAAACCCCCTTGCCTGTATTGCTATCTCATTACTTAATGCCCTCTTAGAAAGCTACTGACAAAAAGTGATTAAATATTCTGGGAGCTATAGGAATAAAAGTAACTAAGGTAAAAAGACCTATTAGTTACTTGTAAAACAATTGGCATCAACTAGTATTTGGATTGTCAAATCTAATTTCATACATTTCTTAAGGATCTATAACCTTTTCTGAGTGGAGAATATTTGCTCTCTTATCAAAGATCAGCAGAAAGAGAAATCAACCTTCTTCAGGAATAAATGTTCCTGGCTGCTATTGTTGTTTCTTTGGTTCTAAATGGCCATGAATATCTTCTCTCAAATATCTCAGGATGGGGGTGGAGGGAATAGCAGTTGGTTAGCTGGCTGGTTTGCTTTCATTAAAACCCACTCCTCTTATTTGATTTCCCAAAAACACTAAGAACTAATATACTTCAAAATGCTAATTAAGTAAATCATTTCCAAGCCTGGTTGAATTCAGTTCTATTCTATACCTGTACCCACACAGCTGAATGTGTCTGGAGGAAAACACATAATTATGCTGACTGATCTTACTTTAAATTCATGACCGCCAATTTCCCAACAAAGCTGACCCTTCCATCTGAGCACTAGATCTAATGCCATCTCTCCTGTTCAAGGATAGCACTCCCACAGTCTTTCCTCCCTCCTACATCATTAATTTTCCCATATGTACTTGTCATGCAGTATCTCCATCACCTTTTTTAAAAAGCACTCATGATCCCACTTTCCCTCTCCAACTATGGCCCCACTCAACACCGTGAAACAGAGGAACCTACTCTATCCAATTTCTCTCTTCCTGTTTTTACTTAAACCCAGATGATGTTTTCGCCAGAGTGCTCCATCAAAACTTGTCTTGTCAAGCTCTCCACTGATCATTCCCCCAAATGTCAGTAGCTTAATAAAAATTTCTTCTTCATAGTACCCACTGATTGTGGGTTGCCTGGGAGTCTGCTCCACCTTGTCCTGTCCCTGGGACACTAGTTGATAAAGCAGTTACCATTAAAGCATTGCCACTTGCTGTGACAAATTGTGTATCGATTGCTAAAGCTTCCACCCAGAAGTAACATATATAATTTCCACTCTATTTCAATTGGACAGATCAAGTCAAATGATCACCATGAGCAGAAAAAGTACTAATCTAACATGAAACCATATTAGAAGCGGAAATGTAAACATTCAGTAAACAGCACAACTGGTTACCAAAACTCCCAGATCAAGCATTCTCCTTTCATAGTTTTTCCATTTCAGTTTATGGCAACTCCATGAACTCCACATACTACGTAAGTTCCTTAGGAGTTTGTGGCTGTATTTCCAAAGCAAACACCACATATGGCAAAAAGTAGGTGGAACAAATGAATGAATGAATAAATCTTGTGGGTTTTGTCTCAGCTCACTCCAATTTCTTAACACTCTTTCAAATGAGGTGAAATAAGGTGAAAATCAAAAAAAATTCTAATTGAATGCTGTGGCTTTTGAACACTACTGCATCTCTTGAACATCCGGGTCCTGTTACTATATTCAAATATTGTACTACGTTCCCTTCCCTTTCCCTACAATCTGTCTACATGGGTGACAAATGCTATACTAGAAGTTCTCTGGCGTTCTGGTAGCCTCATAACTGAGCTTAAGCCTTCACCCCCTGTATCTCCTCCCTTTTCATTCTATGTATCCATTCTACTTCTATATAGAGAAAGAACTTTTAAGGAGTCATAGAATATGTCACACTTCTTTCACAGGTTATCCTTTGATCCTTATGAGGCATGTCTAAGGCTACTTACTACAAGGTAGATTCTTCTTATTTCAGAGTTAATTGTATTTACTTCTGCACTTAACTCATTTTTTTTTCCTCATCAAGATTCTCAAGTCCTCTTTTCCTTACTCATTAGACAAATGCCATTCCAGGTGTGGAAGTTCACTTCCTAAAGCCTGATTTTTTAATAAACTGTTTGCAGTTTATGTTACTTTCTGGATCTGACTGACATTACCAGGTGAGACAATTGTCAGCTATAAACTGACAGTTGCAAACCCAGAGGACCTTGAGACTCTAAATAAGGAAATTCAACAGCTCAAAGTAAAGGTGTTATTCCCAAATATATATCTAAGTATTTGCTTATCTTTTTTTTTAAATAAGACTGGATGATATCTAAATTCTATCCATTTATTGCAGTGATCACATCAGTAAATATATGTAATGTGCTTAGAATAGAATATAGGACGTAGTTAAATTAAGTATGTGTTCCTGTTATTGTAATTTTCTTTAGGATTAATGATAATTTAGTCATCTAAGTGGATATACTCTCTTAAAATATAATCCGAAGTATAGTACTAATGTGCTGTTATCTACATCTTAAATATTCAGTTGATTAAAAAACAGTAAGATTTAAGTAAATTAAATTCACAGTAAAACTGTGATTAAACATGTTGGGAAACCCGGATACATCAACGCAGCATGAGAGACAGGAAAATAATTAGGTGCCAAGGACCACACAGATCCAGTAATTCTCCTCTGTGCTGGAGCTCATAACAGAAGAAAAGCTCAGGAGAGGTAAAGCTGAGTCACCTAGTAAGAACAAGCACAAGAAAGTTGCCCCACCTGAGTGGGAGAGAAGCAGCAGTTTTGGCCCCAAACTGATGGATGAACAACCTGAAGCCAGTCATAGAACCCTATCTTACACAAATGTGAATAGCGATGACTACCCTAAATTTCTTAGTTACCATAGCATGAAAGCATTCATTTTTTCAATGTCAGTCATTCAGAAAGTATGAATTTTCCCTTAGATGTGTCTCAATACATGACCCAGCCATAACTGGGCAAAGCTCTGATTCCCTTTAGGCTGGGAACGTGGCCAATTTATTTACCCATTCCAATATGGGCCTCTGGGAAAATGAGTTCACGAGTTCTGCCTATTCCTCAATATTCACATCTTGTCTTTTCATTCAACCTCCCTGGAAATGTTTCTAGGCCAAGAAGAATTATTCTATAACTACAGTCCTCCCACTGGCCCATACATCATAGAACAATACATTAGGACTATGACAGACAGGGTGACTTGGGTCAAAGGTCATACACAGGCTCTTGCTTTCTGAAAAGCCAGAGGAAAATGGACCACAGTTCTAGGAGTGAATGGGCAGGGAGGAAAAAAAAAAGGTAGCACTTGGAGAAATACAGGATTCTAAAAATAGTTTTAAAAAAAAAGTAAGAATCCTTGGCCCCTTCATATATGTAAGACCACATACGTAACTCATATGATGACCAAAATTCATATTTAGACCTCGGATGGAACTTTTGTCACTTTTCCACACTTTACAGTGCTTTTGATATTCACTTTCACTGCATTTTGCCTAAAACTAGACCCTTCAATAAGATGCTAGCTATTGTCACTATCAACCACAAATAGTAGATCTAAACTTTCTTTGGTTCAGGAGTTTCTCTGAGATGCTTATGAAAGCTAACCTGCACATATGTATAGATCCTTAAGCTTTGTTGATGATTAATATCAAGGATTTCCCCCAGCGAAGTTTTCAAGGTGAAAAGAGTCCCTCACAGTTCTCCCACCACAAAGCCTAGGACCATTAGATTAGTCTGACCATTAAGTGGATTTTTGTGAAACAGTGACTATATTTAAAGCTGAATATCAACAATTCAAGGGAATTTTCTTCACCTTCTTTGCATGGAAACACTACACAGAGACAACTTTTATCTACCACACATTACTGACATTTTAATTGGTAGGTTTGATCACTAAACAACTCCATTCAAGCATTTTATCGATTTTACTATCCTTGCATTGCTTTACATAATATTTAATCATTACAGTCATCAGGACACTTCTTATTTTAACCAACTCTCCCTTATAACATTCCTGAGAGGCAGAGAGGCTTATTACCTCTTTATGGGTAATCAAGCCAGAAAAGAGCAGTGAAATACCTTCCCCAGTGTAGCAGTGAAAGTTGATATAAATGCTAAACCGATGACTCCCTATCCTAGAATCATCAAACTATACCTTTCTCCTTCATGAAAGTTAGCAGTATTTCCAAATTTGCTGATATGGAGAATGATTTAGTCTGTCAACTAACACAAAGCATTTCCATAACATTTGGGGAAAAAATTATTTGTAACAAAGAATCCTCATTGATCCTAAAAATGGATGTCCCAAATTCACAATATTAAATTCACACTATCTCCATTGTACCATAGGCTACTGATGTCACTTTCATTGTCATTTTTCTAATTGTCATTAGTTGGTTTATGCTTTAAGATCGGAGTGTCACCTAGTGGTACACATTTCTGCTTGCCTTCAAATTTTCAAAAGGCACAAGTTGAAAACACATTGATTATTTATTATGATGACAATGAATGAAAAAACTGACTACTACCACCTTCCTAAATCTATATGTATGGTAAATCAATTCTTTTGGAATTTCAAATCTCATATTTTCAAAGTGTATTAAAAATGTTGGGGGCTTTTTGTTTTCCTTGTTTTTTTTACTGAAGGGTAATTGACATATAATAATATATTGGTTTCATGTGTACAATACAATGATTCCACATTTGTATGCATGTGAAATGATCACCACATAAGTCTAGTCACCACTTGTCACCATACTAAATTAACACAATATTATTCACAGTATCCTCTATGGTATAAATTATATTTCTATGACTTGTTTATAACTGGAAGCTTGTTTTCTAGATCCCACTTATAAATGAAATCATGAAGTATTTATCTTTCTCTTTCTGACTTATTTCATTTCGCATAATACCTTCAAGGCCCATCCATGTTGCTGCAAATGGTGAGATTTCATTCTTTTTTCATGGCTGAGTGCTATCCCATTGCGTGTGTGTGTGTGTGTGTGTGTATGTGTGTGTGTGTATAACGTATTTACCCATTCACCTACTGATGGACACTTATGTAGCTTTCATATTTTGGCTATTATAAATAATGCTACAATAAACATGAATGCATGTGTAAACATGCATACCTCTTTTAGTTTTTTTTTTACTAAACTATTAGTGGTTTTGTTTTCCTCAGATAGATTCCCAAAAATGGAATTGCTGAATCATATGGTAGCTCTATTTTTAAATTTTTGAGGAAGTTCTGTACTGTTTTCCATTGTGGTTGTACCAATTTACATTCATGTAACAATGTACACAGATTCCCTTTTCTCCACATCCTCTCCAATACTTGTCTTTTTGATAATAGCCATTCAAACAGCTGTGAGGTGGTAACTCATTATGGTTTTGATATCTATTTCCCTGGTGATTAGTGCTGTTAAGCTTCTCTTCATGTGCCTGTTGGACATCTGGATGTCTTCTTTGGAAAAATGTCTATTCGGATCATCTTCCTATTTTTTTTAATCACTGTTTTGGGGGGTTGTTATTGAGTTATACGAATTCTTTAGATAAGCCAAATATTAACTCCTTATCAGGTATCATTTGTAAAAAAATCTTCCGTTCAGCAGGTTTCCTTTTTGTTTTATTGATGGTTTCCTTCACTGTGCAGAAGTTTTTTAATTCAATGTAACCTTATTTGCTTACTTTTGCTTTTATTGCTCTTGCCTTTGGAATCAGATCCAAAAACATGGCTAAGAGGGATATCAAGGAGTTTACTACCTATGTTTTCTTTTAGGAGTTTTATTGTTTCAGATCTTACATTCTAGACTTTAATCCATTTTGAATGAATTTTTATATATGGTATAAAATAGTAGCCCAACTTCATTCTTTTGTATGTAGTTGTCCAGTTTTCCCAATATCGTTTATTGAAGAGACTGTCCTTCGTCTTTTTTTTTT
>LNAC01000408.1:234875-278426 GCA_002007465.1 Ailurus styani
GTTTGTCTCCTTCTTGATCCCATCTTGTTTCATTTTTCCCTCCCTACCCCCCACAACCCCCCGCCCTGCCCCTCAAATTCCTCATATCAGAGAGATTATCAGAGAGATCATATGATAATTGTCTTTCTCTGATTGACTTATTTCGCTCAGCATAATACCCTCTAGTTCCATCCACGTCATTGCAAATGGCAAGATTTCATGGGTTTTTGATGGCTGCATAGTATTCCATTGTGTATATATATATATATATATATATATATATATATATATTGTCCTTTGTCTTTTATTACAGTCTTTGTTTTAAAGTCTATTTTGTTTGATATGAGTATAGCTATACTAGCTTTTTTTTGTTTCTATTTGTTATACTAGCTTTCTTTTTCCATTTCTTACACTAGCTTTCTTTTTGTTTCCATCTGTATGGAATATCTTTTCCCATTCATTCCATTTCTGTCTTCCTGTGTCCTTACTCAGGAAATGAGTCTTTTGTAGCCAGCACATAGATGAGTCTTGTTGTTTTTTTTGTTTTGTTTTTTGTTTTTTTACCATTTAGCCATTCTATGTCTTTTGATTAGATTTTAGTCTATTTATGTTTAAAGTAATTATTGATATGTGCTTATTGCCATTTTATTAATCTTTTCTGGCTGTTTATGTAGTTCCTCTCTGTTCCTTTCTTCTTCTCTTGCTCTCTTCTTTTGTAGTTCAGTAACTTTCTTTAGTGCTATGTGTAGATTCCTTCCTCATTTTCTTTTGTGTATTTACTATAAAATTTTGCTTTAAAATTTTGGATATATATTTATATATATTTTAACTTGATTGCAACTTAAATTTGAATACATTCCAGAACTAATTTTTACTCTACCCATGTTTTATATATTTGATGTCATATTTTACATCTTTTTATTTTATGTATTTTCAACTAATTACTATAGTTTTAATTTTATTACTTTTGTCTTTTAACCTTCATAGTAACCTTGTAAGTGATTAGCCTACTACCTTTATTATATATTTACCTTTTCTAGTGATATTTTTACTTCGGTATGCTTTCTTGTCATTAATAAGTATCATTTCTTTTTAGCTTAAAGAGGTCCCTTTAACATTTATAAATTTGGTTGAGTGGGGATGAACTTCTTTAGTTCTTGCTTATCTGAAAAACTGTATGTCTCTTCCTTCTTTTCTCACTGATAAACTTGCTGGGGTAAGTATTCTTGGTTGCAAGTTTTTTTCCTTTCAGTACTTTGAATATACCATGCCACTACTTTCTAGCCTTCAAAGTTTCTGCTAAAAATTTGCTGATAGCCTTATGGGGCTTCCCTTGCATGTAAGAAGTTGTGTTTGTTTGTTTTTCCCCTTGTAGTTTTTAAGATTCTCTATCTTTAACTTTTGATATTTTAATTATAATGTATCCTTGTTTGGATCTCTTTGGGTTCATGTTATTTGGAACTCTCTGGGTTTTCTGCACCTGGATGTCTGTTTTCTTCACCAGATTTATCATCCATTATTTCTTCAAATAATTTTCTGCCCTTGTTTTTCTCTTCTCCTTCCAGGACCCCTATAATGTGGATGTTATTCTGCTTGATGTTTTTCCATGTCCTTAAGGTACTCCATTTTTAAAATTGTTTTTTTATTTTTGCTGCTCTGTCTGGGTAATGTTTATTGTTTTGTTTTCCAGCTTGATGATTCATTCTTCCATCTCATCTACATTTAGTCTTCTATTGAATTCCTCTAGCATATTTTACAGTTTAGCTATTATATTCTTTAGCTCTCTGACTTCTGTTTGGTACTTTCTTATATTTCCCATATTCCTTGTTGAAGTTCTCACTGTATACATCCATTCTTCAACCTAGTTTGGAAACCCTCTTTATGACCATTACTTTGAACTCTTTATCATGTAGACTAATTATCTCTTGTTTCCTAAGGTCTTTCTCAGAGGTTTTATCTTGTTCTTCATTTGGAACATATTCTTCTGTCTCTTCATTTTGCCCGATTTTCTGTATTTGCTTCTATGTATTAGGCAAAGCACCTTCCTCTCTTAGTCTTGAAATGTGCTTGAAAAGCGTCCTTATGTAGGAGATGATGCTTGGGGCCGAGAAGTGCCATCTTCCCTGCCCACTGGAGCATCCAGGGGCATCCCCTGTGTGGGCTGCATGTGCCGCCTGCTCTCGGGGGTGCCACACTTGCAGCTTGGCAGGGGGCAGGGTGCTTCACCAGCTGTGACACGGTTGCAGCACAGGGGGCAGAGAGGGCCCGTTTGCACCAGCAGGTTAAAGGGAGATTGCCAAATGGCACCTGCCAGCATTGGCATTAACAAGATACCATGCGATGAAGAAAATGCCACCTGTCAGTGCTTCCATCCCTGGAGAGAGTCCCAACAGATTCCTGCCTCTCTTTAACACTCACTTTAAGAGTAATAACCGGCTCACCTTCATGTGCGGTCTAGCATTTTTAAACAGTTGCTTTTGTACTGGGTCCACGGTGACTGAGTCTGCATGTGAGCACTTTAAGAACAGGTTCTCTACTCCCTGCAGTGCTATAGTCTCCTGGACATAACCTCCATTGGTTTTTACATTTTGGTGGCTTGCCTTTCGGTGCAGGACCCAAGGGTTGGAGTGCCTGATGTGTTGCAGAAACCTTTGCTCCTCAGGGAAGAGTTCCATATTTTTAAGATCCCTCCTAACTGTGGGTCACCATGCGGGGCATGGGGTTTTCTGCATGTGAAAACATGCCTCTCCTACCCATCTTATTGCAGCCCTTTTATCCGTTGTTGTGGAAGTGTTTTTCATCTATTTTTAAAAGATTTTTCAGGAAACTACTCCCTATGTTGCTGTAAATCTGTTGTGGGCATGGGAAGAGGTGATGGCAGGATCTTCCTATGCCACCATCTTCTCTGCAGGGTTTCACAAAAATGTTGTTGACAGAACAGAAGCTTATCGTTAATATTTACTGACAATAAAAGTTCTAAAGTGAGATGTAAAAGTGAGATGTTTCTTCCTAAAGAATCAGGAAATATAAAAGACATGCTAATAATATGATAATGCCCATCCCAAGACAATAACTCAAGAATTAACTGTCTGCAAATAATCATCTGTGTAAGCAGTACCTTGACTTTAAGGTTCTTAAAAATGCAAGCATGGAGATGAGGGAGCTAATCACACTAATTAACTGGCTGTGCCTTGTAACAAATTAATTTTAAGTAAAGGAATAGGCAACTGGAGAAAAAGGCCAAAATCTCAATTAGTTAATCTGAATAGAACATAAATATTCTCAGAACTCATTTGCCCTTTAGAATGAAAGAGTAGAACCGGGGTGTTGGGAACAGCAAGCACTCCTCACTGACAGCCTAGAATTGTCATTTATGGCACCATTTTAAGTTCTGCGTTCTGATGTGAGCGTTTACTATATTTGGGCAGCAGAGTGTGACAAGTTGATGTAAACTATCCATAACCACTCCCAACCTCAGTGAACCAACATAACCTAAAACTCTGACAAGTTCTTTCTATTGGACTACACTCTGCTTAAAAAGTGTTTCTGACCAGAATGCTTTGTAGAACAGGTCATACTCATGACTGTCAGCATTAATTTCTAGTCATAAATTCAGGGAAAAAGTTCTCTGCATGCATGATATCATTTTGCAAAGCCTATATCACCATTATAATAAATGCTGATACTCTTTTCAATGTTTAGGAAATAAAACTATAAAATATGATTCATTCCTTACTCTTAGAGGACCTAGTTCTTATATCTATCCATTCCCTTCTCAAAATCTGCAACCTCTTCTTCCACAGGTTTGAGTTCAAAGACTTAAAGGCTGTTTCCTTGATGCTATTACTGATCTTCCCAGCAATATCCTCAATGTAACCTTCCTTTTACAAAGTTCTTTAAAGAATATTCTACTTATAGTGCCTCTGTTCTGACTCACACACCTTAAAATTCCCATCATAACTAACCATCACCACCCCATATTCATTTTTTTAAAAAATCAAACTTTCCAAACCACTTTTCTTCTGAAATCCCTCAGGGTCACCAATGACCTCACCAAATCCAGTAGCCTTTTCTTAACCCTTACTTTCCAAGGCCTGTCTGATCTGTTTAGCATCAGTGACTACCTTCTCCTTCTCAAAATACATTCTCTTCTTGGATTCCAGAACACTGCATCTGTCTGACTTTCCTTCTCCCTTTATAATTCCAGAGATATGCATTTTATATCTGAATACTATCTACTTCTATTATGGGAATGAGTACACTAGTATTGACCACAGTGAAATATTTCTTTCTTTAATAAAAGGAAATGAGATGTTACAAGAGCTATGGGATGCCCAGGAAGAGAGACAACCATACACTTTCTGGCCAATTACACCTTTCTTTGTGAGATCTTTGTAAGGCACAGCCCACTCTGAGGATCTGAATGTGTGGTTTAAATGGAAACATAGAGATGTGGAAGATATGGGAAGTGACTGGCCTTCTGAGACTATATGGGTATATTCTAAATCCCTCCTGAGCTCCCAGCAGATCTACTAACAAGTATGGCCTTGGTTAGATTACACTGATTCATAACCTCTTTCAATAGCTTAAATTATTTGTTTTTAACTTTACCATCTGCTGTGTCTAAGATTTCTACTGAATAAGCTTCTAGTGTTTAAATTTTAAGCTGTGACACCATAAGAAAATGCTCTGACAGTTTTTAAAATTATCAGGAATCAGTTTGACCAAAATTGCGTACTCCAGTAAAGTGTGTTCTTAATATTATTACAATTATAAATTATCTTTTATTTAGATATTCAAGTAACCAGAGGAAGCTGCTTTTTAAAAAGCAATAAGAGGAAGCATGTTGAAAGCATCAGTTTGACTTTGCTTGATCCTATTAGCCAAATATCACAGAAGTCAAACTCAGGGGAACTTTAAATGAGTGATCTGATTATGAAAATATGACATTCTGCACAGTACACTGAAGACTTCTGTTCAGGGTTGTTTGGCTGTATTTTATTTTTTAGTAAAGAGGTTTGATGAAGCCTTAAAATGGTAATCCTAAGGAATCCCCCATGAAAGATTCAGAGGAGGCCCAGAGAGGTCATATTTCAATTAAAAGGGGAAACCTCTACTGGCTATCTAAAATAAAGGAAAAAGGAAAGCAGTTCACTGTTCCCTGTCATCTGTCTCCTCTCCTGGCCCCTTTTAAGATGATTTGTGGATACCACTAACTTCCTGTGTTTTTGCTTATCACTTTATTTTTTGCCCTGTAATAACTTGTATTATCCTTGGATTTAAACTTCCACAGTGTCATCTGGAGGATGAGGTATAAGCAGAAAATAAAAATTGAAATGCTTCCTCTTCTACAAACATGTCAATAATTATAATAATCGTTATCACTTCTGTGTGGTTCATGTATACAATGGCATATTATTCAGCCATCAGAAAGGATGAATACCCACCATTTGCATCAACATGGATGCAACTGGAGGGGATTATACTAACTGAAATAAATCAAGCAGAGAAAGACAACTATCATATGGTTTCACTCATATGTGGAACATAAGGAATAGTGCAGAGGACCACAGGGGAAGGGAGGGAAAAGTGAATGGGAAGAAATCAGAGAGGGAGACAAACCATGAGAGACTCTGGACTCCGGGAAACAAACTGAGGGTTACGGAAGGGAGGTGGGTGGAAGGATGGATAACAGAGTGATAGGTATTAAGGAGGGCACAGGTTGTGATGAGGACTGGCTGCTTTGTGCAACTAATGAACTGTTGAACACTACACCAAAAATTAATGATGTACTATGTAATAATAATTGAAAATAATAATAAAATTGAAAATAATAAATAAAAAATAATAATTGTTATCACTTCTAAATTCTTACTCTATATCAGACACTATGTGAAACATTTTGTAGACATTACCTCATGTGATCTTACCTCCACTCTCTGTAGCAGTATTATCCTCAATTGATTGATAAGAAAACTTAGACAGGGACAGGTGAAAAAACTTGTCTTGAAAGTGACAGAGCCAAGATTCTAATCTACATCTTTTTCCCACTAAAAGAACATTCTTTTCACATCTAAATTAATTTAGTTTTCAATCACAGCTTTAATGGATGAATGCTAGACTTTGAGGTGAATATTTATTCTTGGGCACTAATCCAGATAGGGAATCTTATTTTATTTTATTTTAAAGATTTTATTTATTTGACAGAGAGAGAGGGAGATCACAAGTAGGCAGAGAGGCAGGCAGAGAGAGGGGAGGAAGCAGGCTGCCGATGCAGGGCTCGATCCCAGGACCCTGAGATCACGACCTGAGCTGAAGGCAGAGGCTTTAACTCACTGAGCCACCCAGATGCCCCCAGATAGGGAATTTTAAATGCTCAACAGTCCAGGCTGTGTATCCTAGCATGTTAAGAACCTAACAGAAGTTAGGACCACTACAAAAGACAACTGAAGACAGACCTACAGCTTACTTTTCCCCTTTAGTGGACAGTGACCACACTGTTTATTATACGATGTGAGTTGCTACGGTAACTGGAAAAAGCTGAATTGGGAGAGACTGGCAAGTGCTGTTATATTGTAGAAAGACATCTCATTTATATAACTTTCTGAGAAAGCCGTTCCTGTGAGCAGGACTTGAAATGTGTTGCCTATTCCCCTAATGCCATGAACACCATTTGATAAATGCATCTTTTATAATCCTACAGACCAGATCGGCCTCCATCTTCAATTCCAGAGAGTCCCACTAACGCCAGTAAAAAGCAGAAAATTAGTTCATACTTTGTTTAGGCTAAACTTGTTTCTATGTGAGTCTCTTCAAGTAAATCTCAAGTTGACTATCTATCTATACATGTATATAAATGTATTTTTATGCAGAATGAGGTCTTTTCTCAAATGTGTATATCTCTGTCACAAGCTAGTCTACCAGAAACCTCTAGAGAATCTAGCCTAGTAGATTACACAATTATTAAAGGTTGACCTTTTCTGTGGAGTTTAATGAACTGAAAATTGCATTTTTAACCTTGGCTGATGTGTTATCAGACGTCAGTCATCATTTCTTCATTCTAACCCAACTAGACTATAAATTAAGTGGACCCAAAATCTAATTTATTAGGCCAGCAGAAGGGTGAAAATAGACCCTTCCTAAAGCCATCTTAAGGTGGCAGTGGCAATAAGATTGACCCCTGATTTGCAGACATAGTCCTACAATCAAGTGAGAGCTTGAGGTTGTTGTAACTTGAACATAGTGTAAGCAGGCACTCAAAGTCAGGTAAAGACTACCACATACCAGGCATGATGCCAACAGTGTGAAATTATACCTAAAACAAGTCCACTATTAACCTTGAAACTAACTTTTTACAATGCACTATTATTCCATTTTACAATTTCCAACATAAAAATTTGGCACATATCTCCCTTCATTGATCATTTCTACTTTAAACAGAATCCATTCGCTGCACAGAATTTCATGTGCTAGAAAAAGTAAATATCCCCAACAATTTTATGTAACTGAGCATCTCTATTATGTTCCTTTGGTTTCAACCCATCATTTTTCCTGTTTTCCTAATTACATGCATTATTCAGCTTATAAAATATTTTCTAGTGCATAAACTTCTGACCTCTGCATTTCCCACAAGCTTCCTAAGATATTGCAGGTGAGATATTTGTGTAAATTGAAGCTACCTGTATACAATGTTGCAATGATAAGTTCAATCAACTCTGCAAAACAGCTGGTCAGTTCTGAGAGAAAGAAAATAATTAATTTAACAAATCAAACACATATTCCACTCCAGACACTATGGAAGGTGTTCCAGTGACTCAAAAATAGACAAAAGCCAGCCTGTGACCTCAAGGAACTTAGAGTCCTGGGTTAGGAACAAAACATGTGTGCAAATGACTCTGAGTGGTGCTCTTTAGTGTTAAGCCAAGAAAGTAAACTAACCGTTTTTGTCAAAAAATCTATAAAACATGTTCATTCAAATAAAGTCAGCATTTCACTGACTGATTTTAAAGGAAAGCAACAAGTTTACATATATCTATGTCTATCTATTTAAAAGAGGTGAGAGATTCATTTCACAGTTTGTCAAGATCTCATTCTTTTAAAAATCACTTCTTTTCTTTACCCTCTGTCCCTGCTCACACCACAAGGTGATAAGCCTGGCAGGGAAGCTGGAACACAGTCCAGTGTCAGGCAAGATCCACACCGGGAAAGAGCCAGAGTGGAGTGGCAGCCCACTAAGGTCTAGAGATTGAGAAATTCGGTAAATAAGTATATATGTGGAGGATAATGGGAGCCTGGCTTTTCACTGTCAGAGAAGG
The DNA here is from genome assembly GCA_002007465.1 of Ailurus styani. Classification (NCBI taxonomy): domain Eukaryota; kingdom Metazoa; phylum Chordata; class Mammalia; order Carnivora; family Ailuridae; genus Ailurus; species Ailurus styani. The sequence continues at coordinate 243,170 of LNAC01000408.1, forward strand.
AAGTTCCAAATATAAAAAGGGGGAAGCAGAAATGAACCTTACAGTGTTAGACTGGAATTGAAGGTATCAGGGTACTCAGTTTTTAATGTTTATCTACAAAGATAGAGAAATATACAGAGATGTAAATATGTATATATACATATGTATGATACATATATGTATTATGTATGTGCTTATGTGTGTGTATATATATTCTTGTATAGATTTCCTTGCTCTGTCCACTAAGAGGGTCTAGGGTCAACAACATCTGAGCTGCAATAAAGTGCACCAAGCATAGATTTGACTTTTAAATGCTACTCCTCCACTAAAACAAACAGGACCTGGACAAATGGCTAATTCCAGGCTGGGGCAAGGAAAAAAGATGTTCCTGTAGTCTTTTGGTGCACCAGTAGTGGGAAGTTGCTGCTGCCTAAATCTGGAACAATTTGAGATCTAAAATAAAAAATGATTATAATGGATTATAACTCACTGAATAAAATGTAGGTCTCTGCATATATAAATACATACATATACACAGACACACATACTTAAATACTACAAAATCCCAACTCGTAAATAGCAAAATTAGAAAATTGCCATTTGGCCGCCATTAAAGTAGTAATTGTTTCTGGCCAGAAATATCAATGGATGCTAAAATTGGCAGATATTTAAATGTGGGATGAGTGTGTCTCCACAAAATATCTATTATTACAAAAGGAAAGAAAGGTAACTTTACAGTGGAGAAACCTGGAACGCATCATCTTTACTAAGTGATCAAAAGTTTGGGTTTTTTTTTTTAAGGTTTTTTTCAATTTATTTGAGAGACAGAGTGTGAGAGAGAGAGATCACAAGCAGGGGAAGGGGTAGAGGGAGAAGAAGACTCCCCGCTGAACAGGGAGTCCAGTGTGGGACTCAATCAGGACCCGAGATAAAGGCAGATGCTTAACCAACTGAGCCACCCAGGCGCACTAAGGGATCAAAAGTTAATACCACCAGCAATAAGACAAGTAGTAAAGCAACTGCCACCACATAGGATAAAATGAGAACAAAGCATCACTTCTGTAAAATCTGGCCTAAAATTCTGGGTATTTTCATGAGGAAACATCAAATAAACCCAAACTGGCTTATAAACTTCTAAAGTCTTCAAGGTCATGGAAAGTCAAAGAAAGACTGAAGAACTGTTCTAGGTTGAAGATTTGAGCAACATGAGAAGTAGGTATAAAGTATAGTTTTGATTGTATCCCATTGCTGTAAGGGAAATCAAAATGGAGTCTCTGGGTAAAGGATGTACATAAGCCATTTATACTAGGTAACTTTTCTGTAAATTTGAAATTGTTTCACAATAAAAATTATGAAAAGAGGCAATTAGTGAAAACACTTGCTGTAAGGGCAATATAAACAAAGTGAGGTGGGATTCAGAAGATAGAGAATCACATCTCTGTGGTAACAGAGACCAGATCTGTCTTCATTATTACTGTATCCTGAGGGCCCAACCTAGTCTTTCACACAATAAGCATTCAATCAGCATGCGTTCAATGAATTCATTAGTTAATCAAGCAGCAAAGAGGGAGGTATCAGTCAGGAAAAGCTTTGTAAAAGAGACCCATGAAAACAGGTGATATTCTAAGCATGGGAACAGCATGAAGAAGGTCATAAAGATGAGAAAATATGAAGCAGCAGGTGGTTGGCACAGAAAGAATGTTCAGCAACACAGGAGTGGCGATGTTGGAAAGGCAGTACAACATGATAGATGACCTACAGTGTCAGGGTGAGGTAAAAAATGAATCCTGGATTTAGGAGGGAACTGTAGCAGCTAGTTAGCCTTTTCTAAGCAAAGTTAATTTAACCCTTCTTCTTCTATCTTTCCTCTAACAGACATGCAAACGCCCAGTAGTAGAAGAAGTAACAAGTATGGTTAATCTACCAGTTAAATAACAAAATCCCTTGATTTTTCAGCTATGTTACCCAGAGAATTCTATGGGATTATGTCCCACAGAACCCTAAGTTAATAAGTGTTTCATGATGCAATAATTATAAGATTAAGCTAAATTAACCAAATTTCTCTCCTAAATAGTCCCTCACTGGGATGAACCAAAGGGAGAGAATATGCAGTGTGTCCAAGTTGGCCTCAGTACCCTTCCCTATACCACTTCCCTATACCCTTCCCATCTACCAGAAGAGTCTAAAGGAATGTCTAAAGGAACACACTCGGGCGCCTGGGTGGCTCAGTGGGTTAAAGCCGCTGCCTTCGGCTCAGGTCATGATCCCAGGGTCCTGGGATCGAGGCCCACATCGGGCTCTCTGCTCGGCAGGGATCCTGCTTCCTCCTCTCTCCTCTCTCTCTGCCTGCCTCTCTGCCTACTTGTAATCTCGCTCTCTGTGTCAAATAAATAAATAAAATCTTTAAAAAAAATAAATAAAAAATAAAGGAACACACTCTAGGACATGCTGTTTACGGTGTTGAGCAGAGAGAAAGAGGCTAATGCCCTAGTGTTTCTGAACAGCCAGCTCAACCCTACAAGGCATGTGGATTTTGAGTGAAACCAGAGATGAAGCGATTGAACCAAAGTGATGGCAGAGGAGCTGGACCCTGTACATGATAACTTGCCTACTTCTCTCTTTCTATGTAAACAGCCGCACACCGAGATTGTAAGAATATAGAAAGTTAAGTCCTTCCAGGGGCTCTCATGAGTAGACCTCTTTGTGATGCTTGTTCTAGCTCTGGCCCAGTTACCATGGATATTTGAAGCATTAGAGAAAGAATGGGAGAAAGGAGTTATTCATGGATGAGTAAGGGTAGTGCCTATGGGAGTTGGGTAGTAAAAGGGAAAAAACAAAATGAGTAGGGAAAGATCAAGAGGTCAATTTGATGGAGGCTCAGAGTTCTGCAGACCGGTATTCCATCTAGCAACATTGACGGGAACACCTTCTTCCTTGAGTGTTCACATTCAAGGTCTGGTGACTCTCGCTGACAGAGATGCAAACACCCAGCCCAGAAGGGAGAATGACTGATGATTTCCGTGAAATTGAAATTCAGTGGCGTGTGAAGTATGCACAGCACCTCTTCAATGACTCTATTGGACAATTACCAAGTTGAAAGATACATAAGTACTGTGTAAACTTTGCAAATATTCAAGGAACAAATAACTCTTTCCTGCATAACTGTGGTTCTTCCTAATATGAGAGGATAAAAGGAGGCTGCAAGAAGGGGTAACAGCAGAAAGCAAGAGGCAAATGAAGAAGAGAGCTGGGAAGCCCTTGGCATTTCCCATCGACATAGAAAAGAGGGAAGATGTGAAATGGAGGAGGAGGAATGGAGCACACAATAGGCATGCAATACATTTTTTGAAAAGGCCTCAGATGCCCCTCAGGGATTCTCAAGCTTCAGTGTGCTCAGGAATCCCCTGGGCAGCAGCTGGTTAAGAATACACTTTGCATGCAAATCAAAACTACAATGAGATATCACCTGTCAGAGTGGTTAACATCAACAACACAAGAAACAGCAGACGTTGGTGAGGATGTGGAGAAAAAGAAACTTTCTAACAGTGTTGGTGGGAACGCAAACTGGTGCAGCCATTCTGGAAAACAGTATAGCGGTTCCTCAAAAAGTTAAAAATAGAAGTACCCTATGATCCAAAAATTTCACTTTGAGCATTTACCCAAAGAATACAAAAACACTAATTTAAGGTTATACATTCACCCCTATGTTTGTTGCAGCACTGTTTACAATACCCAAATTACAGAAGCAGTCCGAGTGTCCACTGGCTGATGAATGGATAAAGAAGAGCTAGTATATATATATATATATACACAATGGAATATTATTCAGCCATAAAAAGAATGAGATCTTGCCATTAGCAATGACATGGATGGAGCTAAGAGTATAACACTAAGTGAAATAAGTCAGTCAGAGACAGTATCATATGATTCCATTCATATGTGGAATTTAAGAAACAAATAAGCAAAGGGGAAAAAAGAAAGAAACAAACCAAGAAACAGAATCTTAACTGTAGGGAACTTAAGGTTACAAGAGGGGAGGTGGGTGGGGTATGGGTTAAACAGGGAAGTGGATTAAGGAGTGCACTTGTGATGAGCGCCAGGTGTTGTATGGAAGTGGTGAATGACTATATCGTATGCCTGAAACTAATACAACACTACGTTAACTAACTAGAATTTAACAAAAACTTATAATAAATAAGTAAATAAATAAACAAGTAAAAATTTTAGCAAAAAGAATGAATTTTCCAATGTTCCACCTTCCTAAAGGCTATAGCTCATTAGGTTTAGGTGTAGTACCCAGAAATCTAACTGATAAAAAGGTCTTCAAGTGACTATGAGACAGATGTCCATTAACCACATTGTTAGACACTCTGGTGATCTAGTAAAAGTCACTTGGTTTGAGGATTTCCTGAAACTAAAATGAATCATCTTTGAGTGAGCCAAAACTGATGAGCAGATTCCTAGTTCAGGTGACCAGTTGAGGAATAAAATATAATCTTGTCACCTACGTATGGGTCCATGTCAAGGTCTTGCTTATCAATGGCATAAATGTAAGGGTGTGTTTGTAACAGGGAAAAGACCTGCTTTAGTTAGGGGGAGTTTTGGAAGAAAAATGAAGGAATATAATATGGTTCAGGTCTTGATGATATATAGTCAAATCCACATAAATTCATGCAAAATCCAACCTAACTGTAAAGAAATTGAACCCAAATGAACTCTGAAAATGAAGGCCTCTTTGTTAATGGGTCAGTTACAGCATGCCTCTCACAGCCATGCGCTGGAGACAGTGAAGTACTGGGATTGAAAGCCCTACATGGTGGTAGGTTGGCCTGGCTTCAACTTGGTTCTGAAACTTTCTTCTGTGAAACTGTGGACAAATTCAAACAACTCTGCCTTCTGTGAAAGGTATGCCAGGGTTTTTTAAATTATTAACTCCATAACACCTGTGAGGTACTTAGCACAGGGTATGACAACATAAACATTCGATTAACCTGAAAGCAACAGAAAATTGGGACAGATATTCTCACTCTTTCAGACTTCTGCTGAAAAAGTAAAATTAGTTCTCCAGGACAAAAGAAATTAAATGAAGACTGAACATGAAACCAGGAATTACCTCCTTAATGAACCATCAGTGCACCATCACACTACTTCTTCTTCTTCTTCTTCTTCTTTTTATTAACATATATTGTATTATTTGCCCCAGGGGTACAGGTCTGTGAATCATCAGGCTTACACAATTCACAGCACTCACCATAGCACATACCCTCCCCAGTGTCCAAAACCCAGCCACCCTATCCCTACCCCCGAACCCCCAGTAACCCTCAGTTTGTTTCCTGAGATTAAGAGTCTCATATGATTTGTCTCCCTCCTGATCCCATCTTGTTGCATTTTTTCCCTCCCTTCCTTCCATGACTCCCCACCCTGCCTCTCAAATTCCTCCTATCAGAGAGATTATATGATAATTTTCTTTCTCTGATTTTCTTTTGCTGAGCATAATACCCTCTAGTTCCATCCACCTCATTGCAAATTACAAGATTTCAGGGGTTTTGGATGGCTCCATAGTATTCCCTTATATATATACACCACATCTTTATCCGTTCATCTGTTGATGGATATCTGGAATCCTTCCATAGTTTGGCTATTGTGGACTTTGCTGCTATAAACATTCAGGTGCACATGCCCCTGAGGATCACTGCATTTGTATTGTTAGGGTAAATACCCAGTAGTGCTATTGCTAGGTCATAGGGTAGCTCTGTTTTCAACTTTTTGAGGAACCGCCATACTGTTTTCCAGAGTGGTTACACCAACTTGCATTCCTGCCAACAGTGTAGGAGAGTTTCCCTTTTTCTGTATCCTGGCCAACATCTGTCATTTCTTGACTTATTAATATTAGCCATTCTGACTGGGGTGAGGTGGTATCTCACTGTGGTTTTGATTTGTATTTCCCTGATGCTGAGTGATGTTGAACATTTTTTCATATGTCTGTTGCCCATTTGGAAGTCTTCTTTGCAGAAATGTCTGTTCATGACTTCTGCCCACTTCTTGATTGGATTTGTTCTTTGGGTGTTGAGTTTGATAAGTTCTTTATAGATTTTGGATACTATCCCTTTATCTGATATGTCATTGCAAATATCTTCTCCCATTCTGTCGGTTGTCTTTTGGCTTTGTTGACTGTTTCCTTTGCTGTGCAAAAGCTTTTGATCTTGATGGAGTCCCAATAATTCATTTTTGCCCTTGCTTCCCTTGCCTTTGGCATCACACTACTTCTTTTGAAGTTTTTCACAACAATGGAGACTAGTTGGTGGCTTTATGCATTCCATTTTCATTCTTCACTAAGAATTTTAAAACGTACAGGTGCCTAGGTGACTCAGTCGGTTAAGCAGCCGACTCTTGATTCTGGCTCAGGTCAAGGTCTCAGGGCTGTAACATAGAGCCCATGTCAGAATTGCCATTGAACATGGAGTCTGCTTGAGAGTCTTCCCTCCTCCCTCTCCCTCCTCCTCGGCCCCTCCCACCTTCCCTCTCTCAAATAAATAAGTAGATAAGATCCTTCTTTAAAAAAATTTTTTTTAAATGTAGGCATGATTTGGCTTAATTCCTAACGCAATAATGAAGAAATTAATGTCCATAGAGCTTGTGATTTCCCCCAAAATCATAGAGGTAATTTCAGTACAGCTCTCTCAATGCAAGGACCCACACAGTGTTCACTTATGCACTTTCCCCTATAGACAGACCTCAACCTAAGTGCCTATTAACAAGCACACAGAACTGGCAACTAGAACACTCCTTTCCCTTACTACCTTGAACAAGCCATGTTACGTCCCACGCATCAGTTTCTATGGATATAGGATGAAGACAGCACTATCCTTCTCAGAGACACTTACACAAATCAAATGGCAGTACAGATGTCTGAGTTATCTATAGACTTCAGCTCTATCAAAGTGTAAGGTAGTGTCTTTATCATTGCTATTGCTATCACAATTCTTAAAAGTAGTTCAGATTCTCACAGAGACAGGCTTTTAAAAGTTGACCAGGAGAAAATATTCATACTCAAAGCCACACTCAGTTGTAGTTTGTTATCCGACTCATTCGTTCAAATGAATTTCAGAAGATTCGTTCACCATCACACACATACAAAAAATCCACCAATACACTTATCTAACTAAACAATTTTCTAATCCCATAAACAAAACAGGGACTTTGAATAAAGTCAGAGCCCAGTCAGTCATTTTGCTCCACTTACAACACAGAAGACATATCTTCCTGCTGTAAAGACAAGAGGTTTCCCAAGTGAGATGCTATCCCTTGAGTGGAACATGTGTGCAGAAGCAAGGGCCTTGGACCAGAGGGCAGGAGTGTCCAGTGCTCTTCCAGGAGCAAGTTGCCCACAGCCTTGGCTGACCAGTGGAACAGAGACAAGGCAGCAGCCAACTACAGATCACTTGCAGTCAACCCAGAAAGTGCTGGGGCTGAAGGAAGCTGGCAGCTGTGGCCCCGGACAGCAACTCAAGCTGGCCACCATGCTGGCTCACTGCTGTTCACCAAAGCAGAAAGCAGCAAGCGCCCGAGGACTAGGGGAAGTGGAGCTGAATCCTCTGATGGCAAGGGCACGACCTTTACAAAGGACCCTCCCCTCTGCAGCCCGGAGGCTTAGAAACTAGAGCATTCATGGGGGAACACACACAACGTCCTTGAAATTCAGTGGGAGAGGGGCACAGAGGCACTGTGGAACTAGAAAGTATTTGTTGTGGTGGTGCCCAAGAACAAACTCGGTAGTCCTTTTTTTTTTAACTGATATTTTTAATAATCCCTTTCCCCACAAGCAACTCAGGAATGATATTAGATTTTCTGTGTTTCCAGGGGTTGCTAGGCAACGCTTCTAGGCAGCTGGAGATATTTCCATAGTAAGCAAGTCATGTTCTACCACAAAGGCCATGGTTTGAAAAATACATTTTTCATCTATCATCTATAAACCCAGTGTTTTAATACTAGGGGCCTTTTATCATAGCTAAAATGAGATTCAGCATTTGATAATAGTAACTACAGAGTGCTTTAGCATCGGGCCCTGATATAATTCTGCTCTGGGAACACACCAACACCAAAGCACGTGTCAGGTTTTATAGGTATCATAAGTCAAGCACGGTCAACAAAATAAATCAAAGAAAATTCAGCCAGGCAGATTTTTTAATAAATAGAAGTGTATTTTTAAAGAGCTTTTAGAGGCCGGTGTTGTGGCTTCTGCTTTGAATTTCAAACTGAATAGAACAGTTTGATTTTTCTTGATATTCCTTATTTTCTTTCACTTTTTTGTTGTTATTATTTCAAGAATTGTAGAGTAACCTGTGATACCATGGAGTTTACCTGGGGTCTCCATTTATTTCATTTAAAATATAAAATATGCCGGTGGTCTGTATATTTTTGCTAAATTCTAATTTTGATTCTCTTTAATTAGATGCTTATGAATATCCTCAATGTGCGGGATACTTAAAACAAATTTAAATGTTGACTGTGCATGGAGGTTTAAATACACACACACACAGAGTACATTTCTGTTATTTGTTACAGAAAATCAGCTTTAACTATAAACATGGTTAATCAATAGTGGATAAAATTATTTCTCATTCTGGCCCACTGTCAGAACAAAAACTATTTCTTTAAAGCCAGGCAGCTATTCCTAATGCAGAGCCCTCTTCATCTCTGAAGGTCATACGATGCCAAACTTCGAATGCCAAGGAGCTGAAAGAGTCACATTTCTTGGGCTCCGAGGACTTTTGCGAATTGACATTCACACAAGCACTCTTCCAGGGTTTTCTTAAGCACAAATTAACCCACTCTCTTTCACAAGTAAAAACACTGCCTGTTGATTCCTCAAGTGCTCAAAATAGCAGTTAAATTTACCATATGAAAACCAAACACTTTTTGGACTCGTTTCCCTAATGCACCCCCATTTATGTAGTCTCAGAAGGTGAGTTGGTCACTTCCAAATAACACATTTATCTCAGATTCTGTTTTGATGGAATTCCACATAAAACAAGAGAGGGTGAGGGATAGAGAAGGAAGGAAGGAAGGAAGGAAGGAAGGAAGGAAGGAAGGAAGGAAGGAAGGAAAGAGGGAGGGAAAGAAAGATGGAGGGAGGGCGCCTGGGTGGCTCAGTGGGTTAAAGCCTCTGCCTTCAGCTTAGGTCATGATCTCAGGGTCCTGGGATCAAGGCCCACATCCGGCTCCCTGCTCGGTGGGGAGCCTGTTTCCTCCTCTCTCTATGCCTGCCTCTCTGCCTACTTGTGATCTCTCTCTCTGTGTCAAATAAATAAATAAAATCTTTAAAAAGAAAGAAAGAAAGAAAGATAGAGGGAGGGAAGGGAGGAAATATAACAATATTTTACATTTATTTGGTATCATTTTTTTTTCTTGCAGCTACAGGTACCTCACAGGACAAAAAGGCCTGAGGCTGAGAAATTTACCAACAGAAGTAGGCAAAGTGGCAAATTTATACTCCAAGAATAAGTATCTTCTGTAATAGACAATTTTCAAAATCAGACAGATCTACAGAATTAAGGTAGCTTTAATGTTTGTACTCACACCCAGTGTTATTGAGCTAACCATCAGAATTAGGAAAATAATTTTCTCTTCTGCTAAGCAATAACCCCTCATCCAATCATTCAACAAATCCTGAGATGCTACTCTATGCCCGGTACTCGGACAGCCTCTGGAGATACAAGTGAAGGCCATGTTTTCCCTGCCTTCAAGAAGCTTACAACCTGGAGGTAATACAAACAAGTAGCTAGGCAACTATAGAGATATGGTAAGTGCTGGACAGAAGTAATTGCAGAGGATGGGAGAACACAGCAGGGCTCAGGAGGAAGCCTTCTCCAAGCTAAGGTGTGAAGGATCCACAAAGCTAGCCAAGAGAAGGTGTGGGGGAAGAGGAGGAGAAGGGGAGCAGGAGCGTGTCAGACAGAAGGATCCTTCAGTACCTAGGAGAGCGCTACATGATGGTTGGAGCACTAAGATGTATGTATGTGGTGAGATTGGAAAACCAGGGCCCAGGTCAGCAATGCCAAGTGAGTTATTGAAAGAACACTATTGAGTATTAGTATTGAGCTATAGCTTAAAAGAGAATGGTTAGAGTTTTAAGCTCGGGAGTGACACCATCCGATTCACTGTCTGAAAGGTCACTGTGTTAGTCTGCTAAAGCTGCCCTAACAAAGTACAATAGACTAAGTGATTTACATAACAGAAATGCATTTTCTTATAGCTCTAAAAGTTAGAAGTCCAAGAAAAAGGTGGCAGCAGGATTGACTTCTTCTGAGGCCTCTCTGCTTGGCTTACAGATGATTGCCTTCTCCCTGTGTCTTCACGTGGACTTCTTCTGTGCTTGTCTGTGTCCTAATCTGTTCTTCTTATAAGGATACCAATCACATTGGATTAGGGCCCACCCTAATGACCTCATTTTAACTTACTTTCCTCTTTAAAGATTGCCTCCAAATATAGTCACATTCTGAGGTACTATGGATTAGGAGATCAACACAAGAATTTGGAGGGGCACACAATTTATCCACATAACTGTCACTTGACTGTTAAAGTAGAGAAGGCCCTGGAGATGATAAGATTGGAGGAGGGACAGGTGTCAGCAGAACCCAGAGTATGTATTTCCAAAGGAGGGATGAGTTAGCAGCACCCAAGTTTCCTCCTCCAAGGGAAAAAGAAGGTAAGGACTAAAAGTGCTTACTTGAAAGAATTAGGCCCAAAGAAGTTATAGATGACCTTGGTAAGACCAAAGATCAGGTGCAGGTGCAGGTAACCCCTCAGGAAGTTTACCTGTGAAGGCAGGAGAGAGCTTAAGGATGACAGAGTCAAGAGAGGACTCATTTTGTCAACAAATAATTATTCAATTCCCACTGTGCAAAAAGGGCTAAAGAAGTACATTAGATGAAACTTTGCCACTGGCAAGACCAACGTTTTGAGCTAATAGAGAAATCAAAATTGTGTTTTAAGAAATAATTTCTGTGTATATATAGTCAGAGACTAGAATACACCAAAATTATATCAATTGCTGAGTTTTGGAATTAGATTTCAGAGCAATCCTTCAACTGTGTTTGTTCTCTATTATTAAGAGTCTCAGGGTGCCTGGGTGGCTCAGTGGGTTAAAGCCTCTGCCTTCAGCTCAGGTCATGATCTCAGGGTCCTGGTATCGAGGCCTGCATCAGGCTCCCTGCTCCCCAAGGAGTCTGCTCCCTCCTCTCTCTCTGCCTGCCTCTCTGCCTACTTGTGATCTGATCTCTCTCTGTGTGTCAAATAGGTGAATAAAATCTTAAAAAAAAAAGAGTCTCTGTGGTTTGCTTCCCTTTCTCTTTATTTTTTTCCCTTTCCACATGTTCATGTTTTGTTTCTTAAATTCCACATATGAGTGAAATCATATGGTATTTATCTTTCTCTGACTTATTTCACTTAGCGTAACACCCTCTAGTTCCATCCACATCATTACAAATGGCAAGATTCCATTTTTTGATGGCTGCAAAATATTCCATTGTATATATGTACCACTCCTTCTTTATCCATTCACCAGGTAATGGACATTTGGGCTCTTTCCATAATTTGGCTATTGTTGACAAAGCTGCTATAAACATTGTGGTGCATGTACCCCTTCAAATCTGTCTTTTTGTATCCTTTGAATAAATACCTAGTAACACAATTACTGTATCTTACAATAGTTATATTTTCGACTTTTTGAGGAACCTCCATACTGCTTTCCAGAGTGGCTGCACCAGCTTGCATTCCCACCAACAGTGTAAGTGGGTTCCCCTGTCTCTACATTCTTGCTAAAATCTGTTGTTTCATGTGTTTTTAATTTTAGCCATTCAGAAAGGTGTGAGGTGGTATCTCACCATGGTTTTGATTTGTATTTCCCTGATGATGAGTGATATTGAGCATCTTTCATGAGTCTATTAGTCATCTGGATGTCTTCCCTGGAAAAATGTCTATTCATATCTTCTGCCCATTTCTTAACTGGATTATTTGTTTTTTGGGTGTTTGCCACAATCTCATCTCAAACAGTGTATTAATACACAAGAAGGAATGTAGTAAGGGGAAGTATTTTGTTTAACTTGGGGGGAAAAATCAAGAAAAAAAAACTATCTTAAAATAAATAAATAAATAAATAAATAAATAAATAAAAGACAAAAACTATCTTCTCTGATGATAGCAAAGGAAAAATATTGGATCAAAGACCCTAGGAGTTTCATATTGTATGTATATCTTGCCTGCCAATCTGATCAACTATAAACTTCTCAAGAGTAGATATGTATTCTGCACCTCTATTGTCCCTACAAAATTCAGCTCAGTGGTTTCACTGTAGGAGTCTAACTAATGCTTAATAAATATTTGCTTGTTGAATTACTGAATGTTAAATAAAATACTGAAACAGAGAACAAGCCAAGGCTAAGGTACAGGGACTTTTTTGAAAAACATATTCCCTTCCTGAGACACTGTTTTCACTCCTTCCTTAAGTACTCTGGGAATTTGGTGATAGTGCATACCATTTCCTAGAACTGTTTCCCTGGCTTTGGAAGGAAAGGGTGTTTCTCCTCTCCCACATCCTTCCTTGGCAGTGATAAAAGGATGCTATTTCTATCACGTTTGAAAACAGAACAGAAAGACTTTACTTCCAGCTGCTTATTAGACATATTCAATCTACACCAACAATCAACTGTACATCTTTGTTTTGTTGCTAAGATCACTAATGGGATGCAGTTAACCCATAGTAATAGCAGTCAAGGATCATGTATAAATGTAACAGGAATCTGTAACTGCTTAATTCCCAAATCACTTCTTTAAACAGATAATAGAAGGAAGCTACTGTAACCCTTCATGCACCAAACTGGATTGGTTCTACTTTAACAAATCCCTAACTCAATTTAACAAAATTTCTTCAATCGACTAGTGGCTCCTGTTTTCATGTGCGGTAAGGTTTATCTGTCTAATGATAATTTGGGTGATCATCCTGGTATGATATAAAGGTATTTTTTTAAGTAAAAGTTACCATGTATGAGAAAAACTTTCTGTCTCTAGACAACTGCAAGATTAATCAACAGTTAATCTCAGTCTGATTTCCTGTCCACTCACAGGGTTTCAGCCACCCAAACTGCCATTTGGAAGGAAGTACTGAGTGGTGGTTACATGGACAGTCTGTTGCAGTTAAACCACTTGGGGTATAGAGTGCTGGGACCTCTTTGGCCTCAATTTTTCAACTCCAAAAAGGAGATGCTAAAAATTAAAAATAATAATGTAAGTATGAAACATTGAAAATGCAAAGATAGGTAATTTTCTACCTAGAGAGCCATTTAGTATTTGGAGGCAAAATCCACTATTTTAGCCATTTTAGTTGTACAATTCACAGCTTTTAGTATATTCATGATGTTGTGCAACCATTACTGTAACTAATTTTATCACCCCCCCCCAAAAAAAACAAACCCCACATCCATTCAGAAGTCAGGCAGTCACTCTCTAATCTTCCCCACCCTAGCCCCTGGCAACCACTGATCTGCTTTCTGTTCTCAGGGATTTGCCTGTTCTGCACATTTCATATAAATGGAAGAGTACAATAAAGAGTCCACAAAATTTGTTAAACAGAATAGTTAGCATATATCTAAAGATTTGAAGATAAATAACCAAAGAATTAGAAATAATTAAAAGACTGCCCCTGTGGAGACAGAGTGGAATGTGGAGTAGAGAGAAAAAACATGCAAAGCTGCTTTTCACTTTAAGTTCTTTACTGTTCAATATATGTATTAATTGATCATTTTAACTGAATTTAATTATTTGATAGTTGATAATTTTCCTTCTAATGAGGAATTTTTAAAACTTAGTATTTATCTCATCAGTTTATTTGAAGAGTAAGTGAGATAATACTTGTGAAATATGTGGCCCATGGTCTGGGATACAGAGATATTTGATACATGTAAGCTACCATAACTATGACTAATAATTATTAACCAGACATATTAACCAGGGTTGTATGTTTGTGTCCCCTTCAAATTCCTATATTTAAATCCTAACCCCCAATAGGAAGGTATTAGGAGGTGGGGCCCTTGAGAGGTAATTAATTCACGAGGACAGAATCTTCATGATGAGATTAGGGCCATTACAAGAAGAAACTCGAGAGAGCTTGCTTCCTCTGTATTCTCCAGCACATGAGGGTATGAGAAGAAGATGGCTGACGGCAAACCACAAAGCAGAACCTCACCTGACGCGGGACCTGCCGGCACTTTGATGTGGGACTTCCCAGCCGCCTGAACTGTGAGAAATAAATTTCTGTTCTTTTAGCCACCCAGTCTTCTGTCACAGTAGCCAGAACCAACTAACACATCAGGTGATCAGTGTTATACAGCAATGGAATCAGAGCCATGTTGGGGCAGAGCCTAGAGTACTTTGAGATGAACAGTGAAGTCCCATGTATTTTATGGATATACCACTAATACAATATCAAAATAGTTAATTAAATGTAACTCTCAAACTCCCTCCATTTTTTATACGATTGGATAAATTTTGATTGAGAAGGGGGGAAAAGGCTTTTAAATAAAGCCAAAAGCTGTCACTGAATTTCCATCAGCCCACAAGCAGCAGCATGGAAGCCATCCCCTCCAGCAGCTAACTCGTGGCCACCCAGCACTAGTAACTGGCACCGCCTGGGCTCCACTTCCAGTAACAGCTCCTGCAAAGTGCAGAGTATGCTCGGGAAGCCATCCCTCACCACCCCGGTCTCCCCAAGGCTGACCTGGGTCACTGGTGGGGAAGCTGTTTCTTCCAGAAGTCCACTCTCCCACTCATGGCTACAGTGTTGGAGTCCCCAGAATGCTCAGAATCTTCCCAGGCCTCCTGTGGCACAATCACCTGTGACTTGGCTCTGGAAGCCATGAGGAGGCCTCCTCGTGGCCAGCAGGTCAAAGCCAACACCAGGCTGCCATCCTGAGTGGCCACCACCCGGCTTTAGGAGGCGCTAGGCTCATCAAAGCCCCTCCCCTCCCCTCACTTTCCTTCCCCGCAGACTAGGCAGGCTGCAGCAAGCAGAAACAATTGGGTTCTTGTATATCAAAATAGCAAAACTCCAAAAAGGAATTTGAGGGAATCCCACTCCTTACTATCCAAGCCACACGCAAGCCTTCCTCCCACCCTGGAGCCAGGTGCCTTGCACCCAGTGGAAAATAAGCAGAATTCTGCTGTTTAAGTGTTATGCTATCTATTAAGTCATTGTCAGACAAAGTGGAGAAAAAGTACCTTGGAGAACTACCAAAACATGGCAGGAGTATAATATTGAGCTACTGACCAAACCAATGTCATAAGCAGTAGCATCTCTTATCTCATTGTAAAAGAGAAATGTGAACCTTCCACAGAAGTCAACACATCAACACACTTGATTTTTAAACATGTTTTATCAACTGTCGAATATTAAAGTGACACGTGATCAACTTCATGAAAAACCCAGAGTGAATATCATTCTCAATGGGGAAAAACTGACAGCCTTCCCACTGAGATCAGGAACATGACAAGGATGCCCACTCTCACCACTGTTGTTCAACATAGTACTAGAAGTCCTAGCAACAGCAACCAGACAACAAAAAGAAATAAAAGGTATTCAAATTGGCAAAGAAGTCAAACTCTCTTCACAGATGACATGATACTCTACATGGAAAACCCAAAAGACTCCACCCCCAAACTACTAGAACTCATACAGCAATTCAGTACTGTGGCAGGATACAAAATCAACCCACAGAAATCAGTTGCTTTCTTATACACTAGCAATGAAAATTTAGAAACAGAAATTAGAGAATTGATTCCATTTACTATAGCACCAAGAACTATAAGATACCTTGGAATAAACCTAACCAAAGAGGTAAAGGATCTGTACTCGAGGTACTAGAGAACACTCATGAAAGAAATTGAAGAAGACAAAAAAAGATGGAAAAGCATTCCATTCTCATGGATCAGAAGAATAAACATTATTAAAATGTCTATACTGCCCAGACAAATCTATACTTTCAATGCCATCCCAATCAAAATTCCACCAGCATTTTTCAAAGTGCTAGAACAAACAATCCTAAAATTTGTATGGAACCAGAAAAGACCCTGAATCACTAAGGAAATGTTGAAAAAGAAAAACAAAGCTGGGGAATCATGTTGCCTGATTTCAAGCTTTACTACAAAGCTGTGATCACCAAGAGAGCATGGCACTGGCACAAAAACAGACAAATAGACCAGTGGAATAGAGTGGAGAGTCCAGATATGTACCCTCAACTCTATGGTCAAATAATCTTCGACAAAGCAGGAAAAAATATCCAGTGGAAAAAAGACAGTCCTTCAATAAATGGTGCTGGGAAAATTGGACAGCTATATATAGAATGAAGCTCAACCATTCTCTCACACCATACACAAAGGTAAACTCGAAATGGATGAAAGACCTCAACGTGAGGCAGGAATCTATCAAAATCCTAGAGGAGAACTTGGCAGTAAACTCTTTGACATCACCCACAGCAACTTCTTTCAAGACACGTCTCCAAAGGCAAAGGAAACAAAAAGAGAAAATGAACTTTTGGGACTTCATCAAGATAAAAAGCTTCTGCACAGCAAAGGAAACAGTCAACAAAACAAAGAGGCAATCCACGGAATGAGAGAAGATATTTGCAAATGATAGTACAGACATAGGGCTGATATCCAAGATCTATAAAGAACTTCTCAAGCTCAACGCCCAAAACAGATAATCATGTCAAAAAATGGGCAGAAGACATGAACAGACAATTCTCCAAAGAAGACATACACATGGCTAACAGACACATGAAAAAATGTTCATCAACACTAGCCATCAGGGAAACTCAAATCAAAACCATATGGAGATACCACCTTACACCAATTAGAATGGCCAAAATCAACAGGACAGGAAACAATAAGTGTTGAAGAGGATGTAGAGAAAGGGGAACCCTCTTACACTGTTGGTGGGAATGCAAGTTGGTGCAGTCACTTCAGAAAATAGTGTGGAGATTCCTCAAAAAATTAAAAATAGAGCTACCCTATGACCCAGCAATTGCACTGCTGGGTATTTACCCCAAAGATACAGATGTATTGAAAAGAAGGGCCATATGTACCCCCAATGTTCATAGCAGCAATGTCTACAATCGCCAAACTGTGGAAAGAGCCGAGATGCCCTTCAACAGACAAATGGATAAAGAAGATGTGGTCCATATATACAATGGAATATTACGCAGCCATCAGAAAGGATGAATACCCAACTTTTGTATCAACATGGACAGGACTGGAGGAGATTAAGCTGAATGAAATAAGTCAAGCAGAGAAAGTCAATTATCATATGGTTTCACTTACTTGTGGAGCATAGGAATAACATGGAGGACGTTAGGAAAAGGAAAGGAAAAGTGAATTAGGGTAAGTTGGAGGGGGAGATGAACCATGAGAGACTGAGGACTCGGAGAAACAACCTGAGGGTTAAGGAAGGGAGAGGAGAGGAGGGGTGGGTGAGACTGGTGGTGGGTATTAAGAAGGGCATATATTACACAGAGCACTGGGTGTGGTGCATAAACAATGAATCTTGGATCACTGAAAAAATAAAGTTAAATAAATAAACAATAAATGTGGGGATTTCAAAATAAATAAGTAAATAAATAGACAGGTGAGGGGCTTCACACTGAGATAAGGCTAAATGCTAGCCCTAAAGTACTAATCACAACCCAAATGAATGCTATGGGGAGCAAGTGAGTTAAAGACATTCAGAACTAAAGTGGACCTTGGCGGAGCACCTGGGTGACTCAGTCAGTTAAGCATTTGACTCTTAATTTTGGCTCAGGTCATGATCTCAGGTTCATGAGATCGAGCCCTGAGGCAGGCTCCATGCTGAGTGTGGAACCTGCTTAAAATTCTCTCTCTCCCTCTGCCCCTCCCCAACCTGCTCACGTACTGTCTCTCTCTCTCTCTCAAATAAATAAAATAAAAATAAAATGGACCTTGGCAGCCAACCCTCCAACTCTTAAGTCTCTTCTACAGCAAATCTGCCAAGTATCCAGCCTGGGAAGTTAAAGAAGCTGCTGAACATTAAAAAAAAAAAAATGAACTCTTGCCATTTGCAACAACGTGGATGGAACTAGAGGGTATTATGCTAAATGAAATAAGTCAATCAGTGAAAGACAATTATCATATGACCTCTCTGACATGAGGAATTTGAGAGGCAGGGTGGAGGGGTCATGGTGGGAAGAGAGGGGAAAAATTGAAACAAGATAGTATTGGGAAGGAGACAAACCATTAGAGACTCCTAATTTCAGAAAACAAACTGAGGGTTGCAGGGGGTTGGGGAAGAAGAGGGTGGCTGGGTGATGGACATTGGGGAGGGTATGTGCTATGGTGAGTGCTGTGAATTGTGTAAGACTGTTGATTCACAGACCTGTACCCCTGAAGCAAACAATACATGTTAATAATAAATAAATAAATAAATAAATAAATAAATAAATAATCTGCTGAAGCATACGCCGCAAGCAACAGGGATAATAAAAAGCAAGGAAGACAAAGGAAAACCATCAGGATTTTCTGATACTTCTACTGTTTCTTCTAGGAGACATGGAGCTGTAGATGCTTCTAAGCAAAGACTCCAAGCCCTCCGTGATGTGAGACACAGAATCAGGAACAGCAGTGCGCACTTCTAAGAGCATGCCCCAGGTTTAAATTCCAGCTCTGCCTCTTAACTTAGTTGGGTAGCCTAAAATCTCTACACTCTAGTTTCTTCATCTATTAGATGAGGCTAGTAGGAGTGTGACGTCATGATGTTTATGTGAGAATTGATTATACTATACTAATACTCCTTTTAAAGCACTTAGCCCTATGCCCATCAAATAGTGTTCATTAAGTGTTACTGTCATTATGTCCAGTAGAAATAACTCTGATCAAAGCCACATACATGTTGAGGAAAGGGTGCTTGTAAACAAACTAGACTCTTCATGTCATAATTACAGAAAAATTTTACTCTGTCAAATAGTTTTGCTTGAGTCCAACTGAAACCACTGAGATAAAGAAATCTGAAAGTAGTATCATTTCGTCCTATTGAGTTCATGAGGGTTCTGGCTCCCAGATGAGGAGAGATGAGAATATTTCCCTCTCTCCTTTCCAGGTTTCCCATAGGATCTATATAGAAATGACAGTTCTAGGGAAGAAAAAACAAAATAACCATCTACTTACCTGGGAAGAATACTCAATAGGAGGCCAATCAATAAGACAGATGCATGACTTGGGGCATATAAAATCATCCCTAGTATTTTTGTTAATAGGTTGTTTTCATTTGGCAATACTGGTTTCAGTGGCCCTAGTGAAACATATTTCTTCTTAGCATACTTTCCCTCCATTCCAGAGCTGTTACTGGTTATGAATCTACACAGTCCCATAAAACTCAACTCTGGAAAGAATCTTAGAGAATTTCTAGTTTGGCCTGTTTATATTACAGATGATGAAACTGATGCATTAAGAGATTAAATGGTTAAATTAATGGCTAAACCATTAAATTAGTGGTTGCCCGTTTCAGTTATTAGAAATGGAGGAAATCGAAGCACAAGAAGATTGATTTTAGCCAAGGTACAAAAGGACAAAATGCTTTGCTAGTTATTAATATACAGAATTACTGATTCATTTATTGCTGTAACTACAGAATAAAACTCTATTCCTAACTACCAAGAGCAAGCAATTTAATAACAAATAAACTATGCCAAAATGGTTATGGTCATTTTGTTTACCCTCAACCACCATAGGATGCCAGGTAATACCAGCATGCTAATTAATCCTGTCCATCTGGCTAATGTAGTCTTTATAATTTATAATCCAAAGCCTTTGGGTACAAAGACCTATTAACATGCTAATATACCTTCTTACTATTCTAGCTGCTTTTCAATTAGTAATTATCTATAGAGTGAGCCAATGAGAGGCAACTTTTCCAAGTGATTAGCACCTTGGAAATCATAGTCAGGCTGGTTGCTGATTAACATTCTTCGTTTTGGCAGTTAGCATTTCTCATTCCAGCAAATTACTCTAGTGGGTTCAGTTGGTGGCTTGGGGCCATGAAAACCCAAGCCTATTCAATGGCCAATGACTGTTTTGAAAAAATATAATTATGACATATGGATATGAGAAATTGATTCACTTGACAAAATGTTATATCAAAATATTTGTTTCAGTTATAAAGGACATTATGGAAACTACTGCAGAAAAAATTTGAATAAAAATGTATACTAAATGATATTATCAAATTATTGTTGATCATCTTAGGTGTGACAATGGCATTATGGTACCGAAGAAGGATGCTGAAATATTTAGGGGTAAAGTGTCATGATGTCTGCAACTTGTATCCAAAGAGTTCAGCAACAGATAGATAAATAGGTGATAGATGATAGATAGATAGACAGATAGATAGATAGATAGAAAGAAAGAGAGATAGAGAGATAGATAGATGGATGACAGGTAGATAACAGCAATTTTGGCAAAATGTTTAAAAATTTTTTTTCAAATAGATCTATTACCTTACCATCATGAGGGGAGATGTGTACTACAAATGTTTATTTCTGGAAAACTACATGCTTGTAACACCAAATTAATAACTAGTGTTTGAATTCCATCAATCCTATTTGTCTACCTTTTTCCCTTCCTCTTTAAGTTGTTAAGAATTGGAGTTTAAAATGAATAAGCTAGCAATTACCTAAAAAATATTTTAATGTCTTCTCTACCTTGGTACAACCATCTGTTGGACAATAGAGATATTTAAAGTTACTACGTGAGCAGTATTCCCACAATGAACATGCACACATTCTGGAAATGCAGTTCTGGTCTTCTGTTGCCTTAAAAAGGCCCACTGGTATAGATAAGAATGCTTTTGAGCCATCTACAAGTAGCCAACTTTGTCACTTATACTACCTCATGAATTTACTTCAGAATCACCCTCACCTTTATGTGGTGTTAGTCACTCAAGTTCAAACAATATGCTTTAAAATGTGGCTTCAGGGGCGCCTGGGTGGCTCAGTGGGTTAAAGCCTCTGCCTTCGGCTCAGGTCATGATTTCAGGGTCCTGGGATAAAGACCCGCATTGGGCTCCCTTCTCCACAGGGAGCCTGCTTCCTCCTCTCTCTGCCTGCCTCTCTGTTTACTTGTGATCTCTCTCTCTCTCTCTCTGTCAAATAAATAAAATTAAAAAATTAAAAATAAATAAAATGTGGCTTCATATAGATATAAACATAGCTAACTTTAAACTCTTAAAATTCATTTTAAAATCAACATAATTAATTGAATATGGTGGTCAAACTAATAGTTGCAGGAGTCTCTGCCATAAATAATTAAAATGTGAGGGGCACTTGGGTGGCTCAGTGGGTTAAGTGTCATCTGCCTTCAGTTGAGGTCACGATCCTGAGGTCCTGGGATTGAGCACCATAATGGGCTCCCCACTCAGGGGGGAGTCTGCTTCTCCCTCTCCCTCTGCTCCTCTCCCCTCCACATGCGTGCATGCTCTCTCTCTCTCTCTCAAATAAATAAATAAAACCTTTAAAAAAATTAAAAATGTTGACCATTAGACAAGCATGTAAATAAATCAGTCCCCACAATTCCAAAAGAGCCATAAGGAATTACTATCAAATTTGTTAAGAGATTGTCTAAATTTTTTGGCGCTATTAAAGATGTAATCCTAAACCAAAAGCAATCATTGAATAACGATTAGAGTAGTAAACATTCACTAAAACATCAGAATACCATAGCTGACATTTCCGTATGTGTATAAATCCCCCTAATAACTTGCTGTTGATAAGACAAGTATGAAGCCATATCAGTGCAATACGATGTTGTAGCTGTTCTGGTAACAGCCCATTTTCATTTAATAGCAAATTAAGCAGGCTTTCCAGAGGACTAAATGCCAATAAATAAAATGTAAAATGTCACATTATTTATGCATTCACATATTTGATGACACTGACTTTTTTCATTTTGGGGGGAAGGAAAACGAATTACAAGTGTGTAGTAAAAGATTGAGAAATACATTGTTCTATATTAAAGTATTAGATTTAACAGTAATCCAAAGCATTCTGTAATTTCCTCCATAAAGTCAGAAATTTCATGTTTCATCAAAGATAAACTCCAAAACCTTCAGGACAGCAAGATGCTGGTGCGTGCAAGCTGAAAACTGTAATACAGGTCTACCCTTGTCTTATTATAACTTTCTTTATTGTGAAGTTTTTTACAAATTGGTTTGTAACAACCTTGTATGGAGCAAGTCAATTGGTGCCATTTTTCCAACAGCATTTGCCCCCTTCATGTCACTGTGTCACATTCTGATAAGTCTCATAATATTTCAAATTTTTTCATTATGTTTGTTATGGTGATCTGCGATCAGTGATCTTCAATATTACTATCATAATTGTTTGGGTGCACCATGAACTGCGGCATACAAGATGGCAAACTTAAATCAATAAATGTTCTGTGTGTTTTAACTGCTCCACCAACCAGTCATTTCCCCATCTCTCTCCCTCTCCTCAGGCCTCCCTTTCCCCTGAAATGCAACAATATTGAAATTAGGCCAATTAACAACCCTACAATGGGCACTAAATTTCTTGAAATAGAAACTACTCCTGGTGAAGATACCATGAAGACTGTGGAAATGACAACAAAGGATTTAGAATATGACATAAACGTAGTTGATAAAGCAGTGACAAGGTTTGAGAGGATGAACCCCAGTTCTTTTTTGCTTTCTTTTTTAAAGTTTACTTACTTATTTTAGAGAGAGTGTGTGTGTGCACAAGCAAGAGGAGGGGCAAAAGGAGAAGGAGAAAATCTCAAACAGTTTCTGACTCCCCGCTGAACCTGATATGGGACTCAATCTCACCCTGAGACTTGACATGGGCTGAAATCAAGAGCTGGCCACTTAGCCAACTGAGCCACTCAGGTTCCCCCAACCCCAGCTGTGAAAATGTTTTACAGTGGGTATAATGTTATCCAACAGCATCACACGCTACAAAGAAATCATTTGTGAAAGGAAGAGTTAAGCAACGCAGCAAACTTCATTGTCTTATTTTAAGAAATCACGGGGCGCCTGGTTGGCTCAGTGGGCAAAGCCTCTGCCTTCGGCTCAGGTCATGATCTCAGGGTCCAGGGATCGAGCCCTGCATCGGGCTCTCTGCTCAGCGGGGAGCCTGCTTCCCCCTTCTCCCTCTGCCTGCCTCTCTGCCTGCTTGTGATCTCTCTCTGTCAAATAAATAAATAAAATCTTAAAAAAAAAAGAAAGAAAGAAAAGAAATCACCACAGCCACCCCAACCTTCAGCAACAACCACCCTGATCAGTCAGTAGCCATTACACTGCGGCAACATCCTCCACCAGCAAAAGAATTACCACTAACTGAAAGCTCAGATGACATCTAGCAATTTTTATCAATAAAGTATTTCTTAATAATTTAAGGTATATGCATTGTTTTTTTACATAATGCTATATACACTTAATAGATTACAGTATAGTGTAAACATAACTTTATGTGCACCAGGAAACTAAAAAATTCATTTGACTCACTCCATTGCAATATTCGCTTTATTGCAGTAGTCTGAAACTGAACCCACAATGTCTCTGAGGTAGGCCTGTCCTCACACACATATAAACACTTGCCATTTGAACCTGATTCACGTGTTCCTTTCATTTTAAATAAAAATGGCACCCTCAAACCCCTTCCCTCCCAAAATAGACTCTGGTTGATAGGCAAGCCAAAATCTGGAATTCCAACAATATTATGTCAACAGGTTAACTTAGTAAATATATTTTTAAGAAAAGAAAAAAAAATACACCAGGCTATGAAGGTCCTAACCTAAACCATGTCTGACCTAATAAAATAACCACTGAATCAAATAACAAAGATGTGCTAAAAATGTTTTTTCTTTGACTCTCATGCAAATCTGCCTTTCTGAGAGAATTATGACTCTACATAGAACTTTATATTTATGACTTCTTTTAGTGTAGGAAATGAGGTAGAAAAGAACAAGGATAACCACAATGGAGAGAGAAATATGTGAAAAAAATGGAAACAGAATTACAAAATTGGTGAGGTCATAAGAATTTTTTTTTAAGATTTTATTTATTTATTTCACAGAGGGAGAGAGATCACAAGGAGGCAGAGAGGCAGGCAGAGAGAGAAGGGAAAGCAGGCTCCCCACCGAGCAGGGAGCCCAATGTGGGCTTCGATCCCAGGACCCTGAGATCATGACCTGAGCCGAAAGCAGAGGCTTTAACCCACTGAGCCACCCAGGCGCCCAGGTCATAAGAATTTTAACTCAATTTTTGACATGTAATCTCTCCCCTCCCTACCCCTTCTTTTACCACAGAATGATATTCTGACAAACCAAATGATTGCAAAGATCCAAGATCCATTTGCTTGGATAGCATATTTATCTCCTGGATTCTCTAAATGTTTTTTGTTTGTTTTGTTTTGTTTTGTTTCCTCTCCTTGCAAAAGTCTTCTTTAAAACAAAAGTAACCTTCTGAGTTCATGATGAAATCTCTCAGTATTAAGTGCTAATTTATTAGATGGTTATAAAATTGCAATACCATCAACCCAGCAATAATGAATCCCTATGGTCTCTGATTTCATGAGGAACATGACATATCATTGGAAAAAATGAAGAAACATAATCAAATGTCATTGTTAATGATATTCAATTATTCCACCTGTGACCTGAGCTATTATAACTATCGCCTTATAATTGCAACTCATCCATTGGGAAAGCCAACTTCAAACATTATCATAACTTAAAGGTCACTCGGAAAGTATGCAATTATAACAAAATTTTGTGATAGTTATGAAAATGAATTCATTTTTTTAACACCTGGTCCCAGATGATATTTGTTCTTTAGAGAATAAATCATAGAATATGAGTTAAACTTACTGTATTTACTGTGTGTTTCTATCTCTCACACATTTTTGAAAAGAAAATCAAGAACAAATTTTCCTTACATAATTTTTCCCCAGGAACCTTTTTTTTTTTTTCTTAAAACAGCAGTTGCTATCAGTGACTCTCTTTATCATGGGACCCACTATGTTTCTGTGGCAAGAAATCCGTTTCCTTCCCCTCTTCTGCCTCTGCCTCTTGCCCACTCTGTTCTCTTGGACCTTGTGGTGCCGTGCTCCCTCCAGTTTGCCTCCAACGAAAGGGGAAGAGAGAGTAGTGAGTCAGAAAGCAGTGCCTTTTCTTTATTAGCCTAAACAAAAAAACATTTCCTAGTCTTTCTTTATTAGCCTAAATCCATGCTGGAAATATTAAAAAAGAAACAAAACTTGAAAATAAACTCTACCATTCAGCTTGACTTAGATCTTCATAATAACTGTCATTTCTTAAGTTTTCTATGTGCCACATACTGTGTTAGGGGCTTTACACATGTCTTGTTTAGGTCACCTGCTTCTTTCCTTCCCTTGATTTGACTTTCACGTGCAAAAAGATGTTCGCTGAAAGTTGGCTAACGTTGAGGAACTTATGAGAAAGACAGAAGAAGTTTTAGGCTACCCGTATCCAAACTACTTTGCCAACAGTTATTGTATGACTCTAAGTGACTGGTACTTACATGTTGGGGTAAGAATTCTTAACCAGAAAAGGGTGGGAATCACAAGGTCAGAGGATGCCCAGGAGACCCTGAGCTTGCTGAGTCCCAAATTAGGGCACAGAATAAGAAAAACAGCTCTGGCCACACTAATAAAGCTAACGCTGGTCTAAAACCAACTGCCCATCAGAGGAGGTTAGAGCAAGCAAACTCCAAGATGTGGAGAAGTGGGAACAAGAAAGAGTGCTCACTTGCCCTGAGTACAGAATGCCAAGACCTGCTGCAGCTTTTTATCTGGCTCTTCCGAACAATTTGACTGTTTACCCTAATGAATTAACTGACCTTAGCACCTGTTTTATTACATAGGCAATGAAAAATTAACTGTTAGAATGACACAGAGATTTTGGCACATCAGTTTCCAGAAAAGAAGCACTGATTCTTCTTCCTTTTTTCATCTTTTCTTTAAGAAAGAGTAAAAGGAATATATATCAACAGGGACAAATCTTAAAAACATAATATTGAAGGGGGGTGCATCAGTGGCTCAGTCAGTCAAGCATCCAGCCTTTGATTTCGACTCAGGTCACGATCTCAGGGTCATGAGATAGAGCCCAGGTGTCAGGCTCCATGCCCTGCAGGGAGTCTGCTTAAGATTCTCTCCCTCTGCCCCTTCATGCATGCGCTCTCTCTATCTCTCTAAAGTAAATTAAAAAAATCTCTTCAAAAAACATAATGTTGATGAAAAAAGTAAATATGTAGGCTCTTTTTGAACATTCAAAACACAGGCAAAACAATTCTATATGCTGTTTATAAAGGCATATATGTGTATGTAAAAAATGTTAAAGTATATTGGAGTTACATCTTTTTTTCCTCCAACATTAACTTTCTTATAGGCAATGTTTGTGTAACAAAACAATTATTCAAATCTAGCCAACTAAGTTGCTGGGACTGGAGCCAGGGAAAGGGATAATTAATCAGCCAAATTGGTCATCAGATGTTATTTAGAAAAAGAAGCAATAAGCACTTTTGTATGTGTTCTTATAGATATACTCCATTATTACCTTATTCCTTTTTCAGCTTTATCATCTTGCTTTATCCCCATCTATGAATAGTCATAGAATTACACTTATCACAGGATTAGGGAAAAATCAGCACAGCTTTCAGGAAAAAAATGGTGGCCTTTATTTTTTTTAACCCTCTTCTTACAGTTTAGCTAAATCAGACAAATGGACATTGTCCTGTTTCAGGTGATTTTAATTTTGCAGTGAGTAGTGGCAGCCAGCATTGTGATGTAAATTAATTTTGACTCTTTTTCCCTATTATCTATAATTAAATTCTAATTTAAACCTAATTAAAAGTAGTATTGGAAAGTTGTTAGACAGAATTTCACCTGATCTTTAAAACAAGATACCTATAAAGCATTCTTTCATAGACTGCTATAAAGAAATAAGAAAAGTGTTTTATATCCTTGGTAGCCCATGGCTCTGTCTAAACACACAAAGAAAGCACTGTTTCTGGACTTCCTCAAAAGAGGCCTTTTTTGTCTTAATGTGTTGGGATGAGGGTGAATTTCCAATTTCACTGAACAAGTCAATCAAAACATACAGATTGGTCTGAGCATGTAGACACAGCTGGAACCCAGCACCAATTCTGTGATGGAGAAGTTTCTACATTTATTAAACTGCTCTGCCACAATGTCCTCATCCTTCCCAGAGCAGCTCAGTGTCATCGTGATCCATCAAAGAAAATACAGTGACTACATAAATGAAGGCAGCCATTAAGGTGAACTATTTCAGAGAACAATGCCTTGAGGAAAGAACCATTTGCATTATAGACGACCTCACACTCAGTTCTCTCCCTGGACCACAAAGGGAAGATGGATATTCTTTGGTCAGATGAACAGTTTATGAGGTTTTGTACTATATAAAGAGACATCTTCAGGGCCTTGTGTATGTACATTGTAAAACTTTGAGATATTTTATGTTACAACATACATATTTAATGTGATAATAAAAAAGCTTATTTGTTTCAAAGTCTCTTTTACCCTTGCTTGTATAACCAAACAACTTGATGCTATTGGCTAAATTTTCACAACTTTCATTATTCATGGCTGCAGTGGGAACATGCCCAACTTCCATAGATATATAAATCAGATTTGAGCAGCAAATAACACATCCAGGATGAGTAATATGATGTCCATATGGAAGCAAAGTGTCAGAGACTGAAGAAACTATGTGCTTTTAAGGCCTAGCAGGTTTTTTAGTTCCATATTGTTTCTACGGCAAGATATTATTCTTTCTTTTTTAATTCCAAAAATGGTTAAACTACAAGACAAAAACTATTTAGTACATTAAACATGACATAAAAAGCACGGAAGTCTTTTAATAAAAGACAGTCTTAAACGGTAAGGTGAGTTAATAAAATGTTTAGAAATCAGATCTCCAAATGGAAATTCACTTGCACAACACCAAATGGCATTTTACTACACAACCAATGTAGGCTACTTAAAGACTTGTAAGTTTATCTTCATGACATCTGTTACTGACAGCAAAGTTATTAGTCAGCAGAAACTGCTGCTGTAAATAGCATTCTAGCATTAGTGTGAGGACGTTCTAAAGAAATGAGAGCTATTGATGAATCTCACCGGCTCCTCAAGATTGAAATGTAAATAGTGGGTTGAATATCAAGCAGCACATTTATGACAACCAAATTACAAAAAAGAAGTAAACTTATATGTCAGTCTTACTTTGTTTTATCCTAAAGAGAGCCCAAAATGATGCCTAAAAACAAGTCTTCTTGTGTTATAATGTTGGGTCACTTAAGATATATTACAATATCAGAAAAGAGGAGCTTTAACAGTTTTTTATACTTATGGGGGAAAAAATGCTCCAGATATCATTAGGGAAACTGGGTTAATCAAAATATTTATTCGCTTTGATCTTAGGCTGTTTCCAGAGCCCAAAAGATATGAGGATTTGGTAATTACTAATCTAATCTACACAGCAATCACAATTTATAATTTAAACCCTTAAACTAATTTTTACTACATTAATCATGTAAAGATAACAAATATAGTTCTGAGTATTTTACTATGGGAAACACAATTTTACTCTGTTCTTGATCTAGTCTTGTTATGTAAGTAGTTCAAATAAATCAGATTTTTATTGATGTACTCTTCATACCTTCTAGAAAAAATTTAGTTTATATCTAATTGCATGTCATAGTAGTGTCTACTGGTTGATCTAAGTCTGATTTTTGTTGCTGTTTTATTTCATTCTTTTTAGGTCAGATGTTTTAAGTGAAGTTCACTTTTACCACTTTATAGACAATCATTAAATGAGTTGTTGGAATACAAGAACTTTCCAATTGAAAGAAAGAAATTTTATACTGATTTCCCATTTATGATCAAATTTAAGGGGTCAGTGTCTTTTGTGGTCTAACATTGTGGTCTTGCACACTGCAGGATGATGAAAATGGCTGTTTTATTTTAAAAATACCCTTTATGGACATTGGAGAGGGTTTGTGCTTTGGTAAATGCTGTGAAAGATGTAAGCCGGATGATTCACAGACCTGTACTGCTGGGGCAAAGAATAAAAAAATAAATTAAAAAATTTAAAAAAATTAAAAAATTAAAAAACAAAAATAAAAATACCCTTTATTGTAAGTTGAGCATCACTTCATTCCATATATGGAGAATCTCTACTTAACCATACATTTTTAACTTACATTCTTCTCAGATAGCCAAAAGGCACTGTAGGAAATAATTTCAGTAATTACTTCTTCTATCTTCTTTTTTGGTTGTAGTTGTTTCAGAAAGAACCAAATGAGTAATTTAATTTTAAAAAAAATGGAATGAACACCAAGGAGGTGCAAGACCTGTACTCTGAAAACTATAAAATACTGAAGAAACAAATTTTCAACAACAGAAATGGAAAGACAGTCCATGTACGTGGACTAGAAGAACAAATATTGTTAAGATGTCCAAACACCCAAAGCAATCTACAGATTTAACGCAGTCCTTTTCAAGATACCAACAGCATGTTTCATAGAAATAAAACAAATAATCCTAAAATGTGTATGGAACCACCAAAGACCACAAATAACCAAAGAAATCTCAAAAAAAAAAAAAGGAATAAAACTGGATTTATCACAATCCCAGACCTCAAAATATACTACAAAGCTGCAGTTATCAAAATAGCATGACACTGGCACAAAAACAGATACACAGATCAATGTAACAGAACAGAAAACCCAGAAATATACCCACAATGATATGACCAATTAATTTATGACAAAGTTGGTAAGAATATGCAATGGGAAAAAGATAGTCTCTTCAATAAATGCTGTTGGAAAAACTAGACAGCCACATGTAAAACAATAAAACTGAATCACTTTCTTACACCATATACAAAAATAAACTAAAAATGGATAAAAGACCTGAAGGAGACTTGAAACCAAAACCCTAGAGGAGAACACAGCCAGACATGTCTCTGACATCAGCCGTACCAACACTTTTCTAGATATGTCTCCTGAAGCAAGGGAAATGAAAGCAAAAAAAAAATTATTGGGACTTGATTAAAATAAAAAGCTGCAGAACTTTTAGCACACTAAAAGACAACCTACTGAATGGGAGAGGATATTTGCAAATGATATATCTGATAAAGGGTTAATATCCAAAACATATAAATAATTTATATTATTACAAAGAAAAAACATGAATAATCCAATTAAAACATAAGCAGAAGACATGAACAGACACTTCTCCAAAGAAAACATACAGATGGTCAACAGACACATGAAAAGATGCTCAACATCACTCATCATTAGGGAAATGCAAATCAAAACCACAATGAGATATCATCTCATACCTCTCAGAATGCCTAAAATCAAAAACTCAAGAAACAACAAGAGTTGGTGAGGATGTGGGGAGAAGGAACCCTTATGCACTATTGGTGGGAATGCAAACTGGTGCAGCCAGTTTGTGGAAATACTGCGCACGTTCCTCGAAAAACTAAAGATAGAGTTACCATATGATCCAGTAATCCCACTACTGAGTATTTACCCAAAGAATATGAAAACATGAATTCAAAAAGATATGCACCCCTATTTACAACAGTCAAATTGTGGAAGCAGTACAAGTGTCCATCAATAGATGAATGGATAAAGAAGATGTGATATACATACAATGGAATACTAGTTAGCCGTAAAGAAGAATGAAATCTTACCATTTGCAACAACATGGATAGAGCTAGAGGATATTATACTAAGTGAAATAAGTCAGTCAGAGAAAGACAAATACCATATGATTTCACTTATTTGTGGAATTTTATTAAAGATTTTTTTTTATTCATTTGACACAGAGAGAGAGATTACAAGTAGGTAGAGAGGCAGGCAGAGAGAGAGGAGAGAGGAGGAAGCAGGCTCCCTGCTGAGCAGAGAGCCCGATGTGGGCCTCGATCCCAGGACCCTGGGATCATGACCTGAGCCGAAGGCAGCGGCTTTAACCCACTGAGCCACCCAGGCGCCCTATTTGTGGAATTTTAGAAACTAAACAAATGAACAAAGAAAAAGAGAGACAAACAGAAAAACAAACTCTTAGCTGTAGACAACAAAGTGATGGTTACCAGAGGGGAGGTGGGTAGGGGGATGGGAGAAATAGGTAAAGGGGATTAAGAATTCACCTATTATCATGATCACTGAGTAATGTACAGAATTATTGACTCAATATATTGTACACCTGAAACTAATATAACACTGTATGTTAATTATACTAGAATTCTAAAAATGGAAATATTTAATTATGTTGTTCACAGGAGAAGAGATAGAAGTATAAATTTTCACACATTTTATGGTTGCTAGTATAAAGGCGGCACCGAGCTCCTCTATTCCCTAGAATTATTTTCTCACAGTCATTAGTGAGCAAGTGCTGCAGCCAAACCAAGTGAATCACAGATATTTTCCATGAAGATCCTGGTACAATGTGGTATTATTTCAGATGCCCTGTAAATGCCTCCTGAGAAAGTGATAATCATCCTAAAAGACAAGGCAAGGATAATGGAAAATATGTTCTCTATCTATGAGTCTCTTTATTTTTAGAGATTCTGAGCTACCACACACAGATGTATTCAATACTTATTCAAAGTGGTTGTGACATGAAGATGGAGGCTGAGAATTATGTCCAATGAATTAAGGTACTTTGCTACTGCAGTTGATTTTTAAAATACATATTTCAACACTTAAGACTTTAGAAAACATTTTAATCTGCTAGATGTTCTGGTACATATTTGTTCACCTACATCATAAGCAATTATTAAGTACATTTTCAGTAGGGAGGGAGAGATCAGAATTTAGTGTGGAAAAGAATATGCAAACGAATTAACATCACAATGTGATAAAATCCATATATTAACTCTATGGGAATGTAGAAAAAGAAGTATTTAAATTTCAAAGAAATTATTGCATTTTCTCTGTTTTTAAAACTACATGCAAGTCTCCGGACACAAAAGGGAATGGCAAAGGAGGGGACAGAGGAAGGCTGAGAGAAAGAATTTGTGGAAGCATAGAGAAAAGAAGAAAATCCAATAGCAGCTTCCTGCAAGAATGTTGTTGAGTGGAGCATGTCCTCATGTACCCACAAATTTAGAAAGAAGAGAGCAGAATGGANCCAATAGCAGCTTCCTGCAAGAAGTTTGTTGTTGAGTGGAGCATGTCCTCATGTACCCACAAATTTAGAAAGAAGAGAGCAGAATGGATATACTTATCTAGTTTCTTTTTCTTTTTTTTTTTCTTTTTTTTTTTTAAGATTTTTATTTATTTATTTGACAGAGAGAGAGAGTGCAAGTAGGCAGAGAGGCAGGCAGAGAGAGAGAGGAGGAAGCAGGCTCCCCGCTGAGCAGAGAGCCTGATATGGGCCTCGATCCCAGGACGCTGAGATCATGACCTGAGCCGAAGGCAGAGGCTTTAACCCACTGAGCCACCTAGGCGCCCTAGTTTCTCTTTCTGAGATATTATGGAACCACTCCTGAGAAGAAACAAGTGAAACTAGGAAAGTTAGAAATGGTGTTAACGTTCTTTTGGAAGTAAAGTCTCCCAAGCAAATCACTAGATGTAAAAGTGACCCAAAACCTCTAGGATGAGACACCTCCTGCCAGAAAAAGAGATGAACTCTGTTTCATGGTATTTAACACTCTTTTACAAGAAAGAGCAGAGCCTGAGTATCCTAAGAATGCTGAGTTCTCTCCCTTCCTTGTCATTCCCTCAGATGACAGAAAGGTGGATAGGATGAAATTTCATCCCTTTCACTATACTTGGAGAGGAAAAGAGAAATAATTGCTTTCAAGACATTCTGGGAAGAGGATCAGGTCACTTGTAATTTATCAGAGTAAACAGACTATCTAGTTAGAGCACCAAGCTTGAGGAAGATTAAAAAAAAAATGGCATCAATATTATGCAAACTTATTACAGCAAGGAACACACATGCAAAAGCCAAAGAAAGAAACC
The DNA here is from genome assembly GCA_002007465.1 of Ailurus styani. Classification (NCBI taxonomy): domain Eukaryota; kingdom Metazoa; phylum Chordata; class Mammalia; order Carnivora; family Ailuridae; genus Ailurus; species Ailurus styani. The sequence goes on from LNAC01000408.1 coordinate 276,234, forward strand.
AAGACATAAGAAAAGCATAATTCAAAGACTAAAAGAGAAATAGAACAATTAATTGTTTCATGTTACAAAACAAAAATATCATTAAAAAGAAAAGAGCCCAAAGACTATTTGATAAAACAGAATGAAAAGAAATGAATTTGAAACAAGAAACAGGATAGACACTGCTGAAAATCATATTAGTTAACATAGAAAAAGGCATAAGATAATCACAGTGACTTTTTTGTTTGTTTTTTGGAGAGGGGGATGGGGAAGGGACAGAGGAGAGAGAGACAGAGATAGAGAGAGAATCTTACGCAGGCTCCATGCCCAGTGCATAAGCTGATGCAGGGCTTGATCTTACAACCCTGAGATCCTGACCTGAGCCAAAATCAAGAGTCAGATGCTTACCCGACCAAGCCACTAAGGCACCCCATCATAGTGACTTCTAAGAGGGGAAAAAAGAGGGGGGTAAGGTTATTAAGCAAAAGCTAATAGAAACAGAATAGAAAAATAATCCAACGCAAGGATAATGTGTTGGAACTGAACTTAGCAAATGAAGCAGAAGATGCATCCAAAGGTATAATATAAGAAAATTTCCTAGAAATGGAGAAACAACTGAGTCTGTGATCAAAAAGAGCACACTGTGCTCCAGGAAATTTTAAAACAAAATGTTCAACCCTAAAACAAATTTAGTGGAATTTTTGAACTTTAAGAGAAAAATCTGTTCACCATCAGGAAAACAAAAGGGGGGAGGGGTTGGATCATCTTCACAGGGAAGAGATGTCAGGTTGCTGCTGGAATATTAAATGCCAGAATTTAAGGAAGCAGTGTGTATAAGTTCAGTAAGAAAGTGAACACAAAAATATATATTACAAAATAATATTTTATAAGTAAATATAAAAATAAAACAAATAATGTGGTAGTCATGAGCATGTCTTTAAAAATTTGCCAAACTTTTGCCAATTAGGAAATGAATAGATATAAAGACCTTCAGAATAAAGAAGCTGTAATAAAGACACTGCTAGTGAGACTGAATCAACTTAAATATAAAACAAATACTAAACAACTATGGGGATTGTAATCATTATATCTGTTCAATTCAAAACCAGCAATATAAATTACAAAACTCTAAAGGGAGGGGGAAGGAGTAATAAAAACTATTAGAGTATTAATTGCTTCATCTTTCAAAGCAGGAAATTAAAGCATAAAGTTTTTTTAAATGATTCCAACCTCTTATTGTTTGAAAATTCTTTTTTTCTAGCCTCTTTTTTTTTCAGTGATCCAAGATTCATTGTTTATGCACCACACCCAGTGCTCCATGCAATACATGCCCTCCTAATACCCACCTCCAGACTCATCCATCCCCCCAAAATCAATGCACAGAAACCAGTTGCTTTCTTACACACTAGCAATGAAAGTACATAAAGGGAAATTAAAGAATCAATTCCATTTACTGTAGCACCAAGAACCATAAGATACCTTGGAATAAACCTAACCAAAGAGGTAAAGGATCTGTACTCGAGGTACTGCAGAACATTCATGAAAGAAATTGAAGAAGACACAAAAGGATGGAAAAGCATTCCATTCTCATGGATTGGAAGAATAAACATTGTTAAAATGTCTATACTGCCCAGACCAATCTATACTTTCAATGCCATCCCAATCAAAATTCCACCAGCATTTTTCAAAGTCCTGGAACACACAATCCCAAAATTTATATGGAACCATAAAAGACCTCAAATCACTACGGAAATGTTGAAAAAGAAAAATAAAGCTGGGGGCATCATATTGCTTCATTTCAAGCTTTACTACAAAGCTGTGATCACCAAGGCAGCATGGTACTGGCACAAAAACAGACACACCAACCAATGGAACTGAGTAGAGAGGCCAATTCTATGGTCAAATAATCTTTGACAAAGCAGGAAAATTATCCAGTGGAAAAAAGACACTCCTTCAATAAATGGTGCTGGGAAAATTGGACAGCTATGTATAGAAGAATGAAACTCGACCATTCTCTCACACCATACACAAAGATAAACTTGAAATGGATGAAAGACCTCAACGTGAGGCAGGAATCTATCAGAATCCTAGAGGAGAACATAGGCAGTAACCTCTTTGACGTTGGCTTTTTTTGCAGCCTTCAAGAGATAATTTAAGAAATAAAATCTCTGCACTAAAGAAATATTTATTTGATGGTTAACAATTAATTTTTTT
>LNAC01000408.1:278559-344767 GCA_002007465.1 Ailurus styani
GGGGGAAGCAGGCTCCCTGCCAAGCAGAGAGCCCGATGCGGGCCTCGATCCCAGGACCCTGAGATCATGACCTGGGCCGAAAGCAGAGGCTTTAACCCACTGAGCCACCCAGGCGCCCTAACAATTAATTTTACTCGTTTGTTTTTCTACCTCTAAATTCAAACAAAATTAACTGAATATTATTATTTGAAAAATATTAAAATGTTTGAAAAATATTTTTATTAAAGTTCTACTTTTCTTTCTTCTATCTATCTATCTGCATGGAAGGTATCGAGAATGATGTTTACTATATGGGAATTTCTAGGAGATATGATTTATCAATTTTATAAAAGTTAAAACTAGTATACCAAGATGTTAACAATGGCTAATTCTGGAAGTTGAGAATATAGATTTATTCAGTCATTTATTTTAAAATTTTTATTGGGAGCATTTGGAAGATAGCTGGAGAGCAGGAGGACGCTAGACTTGTCTTGCCCCATGAACACAACTAGATAACTATCCAGTCATCTTAAATATGCCAGAAATAGGCCTGAAGACTGACAGAACAAACTCCACAACTAAAAGGAGAAAAGAGGCCATATCAAGGAAAGTAGGAAGCACAGAGATATGGTTTAGGGAGAAACAGATCATGGGTGCTGCAGAGGAGAGGGAGCTGTGGTCACAGAGAAGGGTAAGAGAGAGGACCACACGGGGGAAAACACAAGGAGACTATTTTCCCAAAGTTATTGGCTTGAAACTTGAGAGGGGCTGAATTTTGGGAGTTATTGCAACCAGTAAGGCTTAAAGCCTGGAGTTTTAAAGGTCAGCCAGCTTTCTGGGATAGAGCCTAAAGGACACTGTGCTACTCCCAGAGAGAAGGTAGGCAAACAACTCATGGAGCAGACAATGTGGAAACAGCAATTTGAAGATAGCATGGGGCACACAGAATGGAGATTAATCACTCTTCTCAAAGGGTATCCCTGAGAGGCAGTGTTAGCAGAGATTCCTCTCCAGGAACAAAGGAGCTCCTGGCACCATTTCCCTCCCCACTCCTCAGCATAAACACAGAGCCACCTTCAGGAAACAGCACAATACAGACACTGGCTGACTAACTTGCCTGCACCAAGCCCCACTGGTGCTCTGTAGCACTACCCTTCTCAGTAAAGCTTGCCTCAGTCCCAGCATGGCAGGCCCCTCCCCAGAAGACCACCACAAACCCCTGCCCACACCATGTCTCTCAATCAGAAAGTTCTGCAGGGCTTCAGTTCTGGTGGAGTTGGTGTCAGGTCTCATTTCACAAGCAGACCAGAGCATACCTAGTTAAAACTCACCACATTCAGGCCAGAGACCAAACACTGCTCATAGCAGGGAAGGAAACCCACTGCAGAGGACTGGCCTTCAGAGAGAGCAGCCAGAACACAGCAGAGCACGTGCCGTACACACCAGAGACACTCCCCGAAGTGCCAGGCCTGCGCACTGCATGACCTCTTTTTTTATAAGGCCAGTACATTCAGGAGCAGGAGACATAACTGGCTTCTCTGGCACAAAGAAGAAGGCAGAGACTTAGACAAAATACCAAGATGGAGGAATTTCCCCCATATGAAAGAACAAGATAAGGCCATGGCCGGAGATCTAATCAAAACAGATATAGGGACATGCCTGATAGAGAATTTAAACCAATAATCATAAGGACATGCACTGGGCTTGAGAAAAGAAGAAAACATCAGTAAGACCCTTACCACAGAGATAAAAGAGTTATGGGGCACCTGGATGGCTCAGTCAGTTAAGCATCTGACTTAGGCTCCGGTCATGATCTGAAAGTCCTGGGATCAAGCTCTGCAATGGGCTCTGATTCTGTAGTGAATCTGCCCCCACACACACACTTGTAGCTAGCTCTCTCTCTCTCTCTCAAATAAATAAAATCTTTAAAAAAAAGTGTTAAAAAAGAATCAATCAGAGATGAAGAATGCAATAAACAACATTGGAAACAGGCTTGATGCAATGAACCGCAGGCTGGAAGAAGCAGGAAATAGACCTAGGAGATAAAATAGTGGAAATTAATAAAGCTGAACAAAAGAGAGAAGAAGAATTCTGCAGCACGAGACTAGATTTAGGGAACCCAGTGACTCCATGGAGATTTCTCAGTAGAAACTTGGAAAGCCGAAAGGGAGCGGCATGACATATTCAAAGTGCTAAATAGGAAAACTCTGCAGCCTAGAATATTCAATCCGGCAAGGTTATCATTCAAAACAGGAGAGATAAAGTGTTTCCCAGACTAACAAAAGCTAAAGTAGTTTGTGACTACTAAATCAGCCCTACAAGGAATATTAAAAAGAACTCTTTGAGTGCAAAGGAGAGACCAAAAGTGACAAAGACAATAAAGGATCAGAGAAAACCTCCAGAAAAAAATGATAGAACAAGTAATAAAATGGCAATAAATACAGATCTATCAATAATTACTTTGACTGTAAATGGATAAAATGGTCCAATCTAAAGACAAAGGGTGGCAAAATGGATCAAAAAATGAGACTCATCTATATGTTGCCTACAAGAGACTCATTTTAGACCTAAAGACACCTGATGATGAAAGTGAGAGGACAGAGAAACATTTATCAGATCCTGCAAATGGATGTCAAAAGAAAGCTGGGGTAGCAATACTCATATCAGACAATAAGACTTTAAAACAAAAACTCTAAACAGAGACAAAGAAGGGCCTTATATAGTCATAAAAGGGACAACCCAAAAAGATGATATAACAATTACAAATATTTATGGACCCAATGTGGGAGTACACAAATACATAAAGAACTGAATAACAAACATAAAGGAATTAATTGATAATAACACAAAAGTAGGGGACATTAACATCTCACTTAAATCAATGGACAGATCACCTAAACAGAAAATCAATAAGGAAACAATGGCTTTGAATGACACACTGGTATAGATGGACTTTACAGATACATTCAGAACATTCCATCCTAAAATAGTAAACAGAATACACATTATTTTCAAGTGCACGTGGAACATTCTCCAGGATAGACCACATATTAACTCAGAAAACAGGTGTTGGGAAAACTGGACAATTATATGCAAAAGAATAAAACTGGATCACTTTCTTACACCATACACAAACAAAAATAAATCCAAAATGGATTAAAGACCTAAATGGGAGACAGGAAACCATCAAAATCCTAAAGGAGAACACAGGCAGAAATGTCTCTGACATCAGCCGCAGCAACATTTTTCTAGATATGTCTCCTGAGGAAAGGAAAACAAAGGTAAAAATAAATGACTGGTACTCCATCAAAACAAAATCTTCTGCACAGCAAAGGAAACTATCAACAAAACTAAAAGGCAACCTATAGAATGAGAGAAGATATTTGCAAATGATATATCTGATAAAGAGTTAGTATCCAAAATATATAAAGAACTTGTAAAGTTCAACATGCAAAAAAAAAAAAAACCAGATAATCTAATTAAAAATGGGCAGAGGGGGTGCCTGGATGGCTCAGTTGGTTAAGCAGCTGCCTTCAGCTCAGGTCATGATCCCAAGGTCCTAGGATCAAGCCCTGAATCGGGCTCTCTGCTCAGTGGGGAGCCTGCTTCTCCCTCTCCTTCTGCCTGCCACTCTGCCTAGTTGTGCTTTGTCTCTATCTGTCTGTCAAATAAATAAATAAAATCTTTTTAAAAATTTTAAAAACGCTTTAAAAAGAAATGAGCAGAGGATGTGAATAGACATTTTTCCAAAGATATACAGATGGCCAAGAGACACATGAAAAGATGCTCAATGTCATTGATCATCAGGAAATGCAAATCAAAACCATAATGAGATATCAATTCACACCTGTCAGAATGGCTAAAATCAACAACACAAGAAACAACAGATGTTGGTGAGGATGTGGAGAAAGGGGAACCCTCTTGTTGGTGGTAGGAATGCAAACTGGTGGAGCCAGGTTGGTGGAGCCATACTCTGGAAAAGAGAATGAAAGTTCCCCAGCAAATTAAAAACAGAAATACCCCATGATCCAACAATCGCACTACTGGGTATTTATCCAAAGAATACAATATATTACTTCAAAGGGATACCTATACCCCTATGTTTATAGCAACATTATCTATATAGCAGTCAAATTATGGAAATAACCCAAGTGTTCACTGACTGATTGATGGATAAAGAAGATGTGGACTATTACTCAGCCATAAAAAAGAGTGAAATCTTGCCATTTGCAATGATATGGATGGAGCTAGAGAGTATTATGCTAAGCAAAATAAGTCAGTCAGAGAAAGACAAATACCACATGACTTCACTCATATGTGGAATTTAAGAAACAAAACAAAGGAGCAAATGGAAAAAAAAGAAAGAGAGAGGCAAACCAAGAAACAGATTCTTAACTATAGAGAACAAACTGATGGTTACCAGAAGGAAGGTGGGTGGGGGTGATGGATTAAAGAGGTAATAGGGGTTAAGGAGAGCACATCTTGTGATGAGGACTGGATGTTGTATGGAAGTCTTGAATCACTATACTATACACCTCAAACTAGTAATACACTGTATGTTAACTAACTGGAATTTAGGTAAAAAAAAAAAAAGTAGGGCGCCTGGCTGGCTCAGTGGGTTAAAGCCTCTGCTTTAGGCTCAGGTCATGATCTCAGGGTCCTGGGATCGAGGCCTGCATCGGGCTCCTTGCTCGGCAGGGAGCCTGCTTCCCCCTCTCTCTCTCTGCCTGCCTCTCTGCCTCCTTGTGATCTCTCTCCCTCTGTGAAATAAATAAATAAAATCTTTAAAAAAAAAAGTAATAAAATAAAAATTTTATTGGGTACTCCATATGTAGTGAGACTATCCAAGATGCTGAATATATAAGAGCAAAGAAAACAAAATCCCCTTCTTCAAAGAGTTGTAAGAAGAGAACAGACCAAAAAACAAAACAAAACAAAACAAAAAAGCCCACATAGAAAATGAGCTTATACTATAGCAGAGAGTTATAAGATAAGCTTGGAAAAAATCTGTATAAGAGCACAATGATCAACCATATGTCCCAGTTTGCAGGGCTAGTCCCCGTTAATGACTCTTGTTTCAACTTCCTAGCTAATTGGGGCTCCTTTTCACTGCCAGAAGTATCCTATTTTGAATGACATATTATATGTCCACCTCAGGTAAGGGTGATAGAAATTCTCTAGGGTGGGGGTCAGAGAGGGTGGCCAGAAAAGTCCTCATGGTAACAAAGGAGCAACAAGAACAAACACACTTAGGCAGGGCATGATTGGCATCTTCCAAAGCCACAAAGAAGGCCCAGGGTGATGGGGTAGGAGGTGAGAGGGGTTGAGTAAGGAAGGGAGAGTGAGACAGTCATAAAGAAACTGTAAACTCTTATAAGTCGTTTGGCTTTTACTCTGAGTGAGATAAGAAGTTAAGAGAGGATTTTGAGGGCACCTGGGTGGCTCAGTGGGTTAAAGCCTCTGCCTTCAGCTCAGGTCACGATCTCAGGGTCCTGGGATCGAGGCCCGCATCCGGCTCCCTGCTTAGCAGGGAGCCTGCTTCCTCCTCTCTCTCTCTCTGCCTCTCTGCCTACTTGTGATCTCTCTCTGTCAAATAAATAAATAAATAAATAAATAACCTTTTTAAAAAAGAGAGAGAGAGAGGATTTTGAGCAAAAAATTATTTGAAGTGACATATTTTAAAATAATCTGGCTGCTGTGTAAAAACTAGACTATATAGGAAGTAAGGGTAAAAATGGGAGAATGGGAGGCTATTGGAATTATCCAGGTGAAGATTGATGGAACCACAGTGAGGTGGTAGAGGTGAAAGAGAACAAGATAGGATGAATGAGGGGCGCCTGGGTGGCTCAGTCATTTAAGCACCTGCCTTCAGCTCAGGGTACTGATCCCAGGGTCCTGGGATTGAGCCCCACATCAGGCTCCCTGCTCAGCAGGGAGTCTGTTTCTCCCTCTCCCTCTGCTGCTTCCCCTGCTTGTGTTCTCTCACTCTTTCTCTCTCTCAAATAAATAAATAAAACCTTTAAAAAAAAAAGATAGGGTGAAAGATTATTATTATGTCTTCCTTCTAATTCCTATATTTTTTAATTTAACAGAAGTAACATTTTTAAAGAAAGAATAATGATAATAGCTTCAAGACATTTGAGTAGAATCTAAAAGAAGCTAATGGCCATTTGAAGAATGTAAAAGAGGACCGACCAGTCCTTCAAGATTATCAAGTTTTGGGCTTAAGCAGCAAGAATCATGCCACCATTAATCAAAACAGGGAATGCAGAAGATGTAATAAGCTTTGGGTGTTAGAGCACTTAATTCAATTGCCTGCAAAAGAGACTTAACCAGACAGTAATCAAGCAACAGTCATCCATATGAGTTTAAGAAAGTGATCCAGGTCTGAGGAATAAAGACCTACTAGGGACTGACAACCTTCACATATATTACTCTTTTTTTTAAAAAAGAAAAAGATTTTATTTATTTATTTGACACACAGAGAGAGAGATCACAAGTAAGCACAGAAACAGGCAGAGAGAGAGGAGGAAGCAGGCTACCTGCTGAGCAGGGAGCCCGATGCGGGGCTTGATCCCAGGACCCTGAGATCATGACCTGAGCCTAAGGCAGAGGCTTTAACCCACTGAGCCACCCAGGCGCCCCACATGTATTACTCTTATGTCACCTTGTCTCATACAGTATCCATCCAACCCAAAGGAGATTTGCAAGTATTTTTAAAGCCCCTATTTAAAAATAGAACTTTGTTGCTGCAAGTTCTTTTTCACCGTAAACTTGCTAAAGAGATAAAATATGACTGTACTTGTGATGCCATTTTAGTGTTTGTTTTATAATTTATATAGTCCTCTTTTTGTCTAAAGTGTATTTTTAAAGGCTTTTTGAACATTATAGACTACATAACCTATATTATCATGCCTGCTTTATAATATAATATGATCTTCGTTTATATCCTATTAAACTATCTCTAGTCTTCCTTAATAAATTCTCGTCTTAAACAGTGTCATCTTGAACTAATATGATGCACGTCTGGAGAGACTATAGATGTTCCACCTGTCCAGCCCTAAATGGAGAAACAAAAGCTTATAAAATCTTACTTAGATTTTATCTATTCCATAGGGCAAGTTCATACATTGTTGCTTTTCTTTTTCATGATAAAACTAAGTTAACCATATATAAATTTTTTTCTTTTGAAATTTCTCTTTACTTTGACTTTAATAGGTATTTAAAACCCCCCTTTTCCCAATCTGTGATTGGTGAAGCATGACAAGGAAAAAGAATGCCCTGGCAAAGAGTTTCATGTCTTTTACTCATAAAACATATTTATGATGAAAAAAGGTGATAAAATAGGCCAGGATGAGTTCTTCCCAGTCACTGATGTCATTCTATCCACACATCAGCAAAGCCTCCACTCTCAACTATCCACCCTCAGGAAGAAATCAGCAAGGCAAATTTCTTATTTTCCTAATTTCAAGGTGACTGAAGCCCGAGAGTCTCTTATAACTGCTGTTCATGGGCATTTAGGATTTACACTCTTTGGGAAATAGACAATTCATATGTTTTAACACTCAAATCAACCTTGAGTGCCCTTCTATCCTTCTTCAAGTAATAAAGACATGATGATCAATTTTGCACATTTTCTCACTGGCATCTTACATGGGCTGTGAAAGTTTAATAGGGTTCTATTTCTGAAAATTATGCCATGTTGCTTTAGCTATTCTGATACCCAAGGATTTGGAAAGGTGAATCATTCATTCTGTTGCTTAGGAAGATATTTCCAGAGAAAAGAAATCTGAGTTGCTTTCCATATCTACTTTCTTTCAAAATCTGTTTTGTCGAACATGCCATTGCTTACCAGGTGTCCACTAAACAACGCCTTCTCTTCCTGGAGGAAATTTCAAACTAGCACATTTGGAAGCAAGCCTCCATTGCAGAAAGACATATTTTGTCAGAGAGTTTATCTTTCTGATCAAGTGATACTGCATTCATTTGACAACACAGGGTTAATTTTCTCAACCATGCAACTGTTCCTACTGCTTGACCAAAAGATGGACTTTAGTATCTACATGCTTTCTTCAGCCTGAAGAAATAAATGTATGGACTGCATACACAACATTAATAGTAAAAACAAATGCACGTTCTCGCTCTGAAACATGATCAGCAGACACTCACTATCCTCCCCTGAGAACTTGTAAGAACTGTCCATTCTCACACCTGTCCCCAGATCTAGTGTATCAGTATATCTGGGGGAGGGGCCCAGCAAGCTGAGATTTAACAAGCCCTCCAGGTGATTCTGGTGGAGTTAAAGTTTGAGAAGCACTGAATATTAAAAACACCTGGAGCACTTTTTAAAAAAATAAGAATGTGCAGGGGAGGGAGGCAGGGCATATCAGACTAATTAAATCAGAATCTCTAGGATTGGGGCCTGGGTGTTGGTATGTTTTAAAAGCTCCCAGGTAATTTTAATGCACAACCAGATTTAAGAGCCCCTGCTCTAGAGGCATCCTGTCTTAAATGGTGAAAATCACCCTTTAACTTACATAAAACAATTTACTGGTTTTGCAATCTACTAGTTGTATTTATTTAGGTGCTTATTTTATCTACCCGATTAGCTTGAAGTGAGAGTCCAAATATTATTCATATTTTATCCCCTGAAGTGCTTAGCACAATCTCATGCACACTGAATTTAATGAGAACGTTCTTCAGTACCCCCTTCATAAAGTACCAACCCATTTAGTCCTCATAACAAACCTCTGAAATAGGCAGATTATTATCACTTTTTTTAATGGAGCTCACAGAGGGTAACTGACTTATTTTCTCACCTCTAATTACAGCAAAACCAGAACCACTGACCTAGGGATCTTTCCATCCTCCCTCCAACTTCCATCGGGAATGCAGCTTCCCTACAGTCTTCTCACTTTTATTTAAATGATCTCCTCTGTCTGATCTCCCCACCAACACTTTTAGGCCAGAATTTATATCTCTCAAAAGGCATCCTTGGGCTTCAGAGTTCTTACTGAACTTATTAGCTTACACTCCTTTGAAGAGTTACAACTCTGTTCACCCTGCAGTGACATGAAGCATCATTGATTTCAAGTTGCTGAAACACTGGGATATAGAACATAATCTTCACCAAAGAAGTCCTGCAAAGGGGGGAAGTAGGCGATAAAATGAGCACACTCTTATGTCATTGATCTTTACCAGTGATAATTCTCAAAATTAAGGAACCATCAAGTGGATGTGACAATACATATTTTTTTCAAATGAATTTGCTGTTGTTTTAATCATAGGCTTCAGACAGCTCAAAACCTATTGTCATGAAAACATGGACCCAATGAAGTCATAGCCTGAACAGCAGGCCAATACATCCGTATGCTGGCCATGTACCATCTGCAAAGACAGGCCTGTAAATAATCCTTCTTTTCTTTCCAAATCCAAGTGATTATACTGTACACAAGCCATATTTACAGATGGATCACCATACACACTCTCATTAGAGGCTTCCGAATGTTGTTTCTCTTTTCCTAGCATATAAATGTTGAATAGATGGTCTGCATTTTTCAGAGCATGGGTGGGCTATGAGAAACCTTTTATGTTTTGATGATAACTGTTGTCAGGGTTCAGCTTCTGGCCTTGGAAAGAATCAGCATCTGTTTTGATTATCAGTTATGCTAAGGAAGTCACTCTTAAGGCATATTTTACTTTTATAGCCAGAAGCTGTATGATCCCAAAGATTTTGCAAGTTTTATTTACTACTCTCTCATAATAAAATTAAACTTTAATAATCTCAGAACAAAGATCAAGAAAGGTGAGGTCAAAATGGCAGTGTATGAAGATCCTGAACTCACTTCCTCCTACAGACATAACAAATCTATGGTTACATATGGAAAAATTCCCTCTGAAAAATACTTAAAAGCTAGGTGAACAGCTCTTCTACAACAAAGGATAAAAGGGTCACATCAAGACAGGCAAGAGAGGCACAGACACAGTCTTGCCAAAACCCCACCTCAGTGCAGCAATCCACAATCAAAAGGGATCTCGGAAAGCAGCAGCTTCTCCATGAGGAGCAAGGGTTTCAAGCCCCACAGCAGGCACCCCAACCCTTGGGACCTGCACTGTAGAGACAAGCCCCCCAGATATCTAGGCTAATGTCCAAAAAGAACAAAGGGGCTTATGTCCAGGTGACCTAAAGTGCTTTAGAGAACTGAGATAACACTCTCTCTTTTTTTTTTTAAGATTTATTTATTTTTAGAGAGAGAGAGAGTGGAGTTTGGGGTAGTAAGAGGAGAGAAAACTTAAACAGACTCTTCACTGAATGTGAAGCACAACATGGAGCTCAGTCTCATGACCCTGAGATCACAACCTGAGTCAAACACAAGAGTTGGACACTTAACAGACCATGCCACACAGGCATCCCTGAGATATCACTCTTAAAGGACTGGCACACAAAGTTGTTTAGCCCACAGCCCAACGCAAAAGCAGAAGTTTGAGACGTGCCTAGACTATTTGTGAAGAAGATCCATTTGCTAATCTTAAAGAGTCTGCCAAATGGGCAGGGACCTTACAAAAGTAAAATTATCACTAGTAAAGGTAAATGTATAGTAAAGATAGTGGATTAATCACTTATAAAGCTACTATGAAGGTGAAAATACAAAAGTAGTAAAATTAACTAAAACAACAATAGTTAAGAAGAACATATTAAAAACATGTGAAATATAATATCAAAAACATAATATGGTGGGGAGGGAAGTAAAAAAGTAGAGTTTGGGAATTAGTACAAAGTTATATTAGTATTGGGGCACCTGGGTGGCTTACTCAGTTGAGTGTCCAACTCTTGGTTTCAGCTCATGTTATGATCTTGGGGTCCTGGGATAGAGCCCTGTGTCAGCTCCACGCTCAGCATGAGTTTGTCCGTCTCCCTTCTCCTTTTCTCCTCCCCCTGTGCATGTGCTCCCTCACTCCCTCTCTCTCAAATAAATAAATCTTTAAAAAAAATTTAAGTTGAATTATTATCAACTTAAAATAGACATTGTATATATAGGATGTTATATGTGAACCTCACTGTAAGCACAAAGCAAAAATGTACAGTATATACACAAAAGAAAGGGAGAAAGGAATTTACACATAATAATAAAGAAAGTCATCAAATCACAAGAGAGCAAGAAAAGAAGAAACAGAGAGGAACCACAAAAATAGTCAGAATATATATAACAAAATGCCAATAAGTATATAACTTTCAATACTTACCTTAAGTATAAATGGACTAAATTCTCTAATCAAAGTCATAAGGTGGTTAAACAGATTAAAAAAAAAAAAACCAAGACTTATCTATATGCTGTCTACAAGAGACTCACTTCAAATATAAGAACACACCCAGACTGAAAGTAAAGAATGAAAACAGATATTCCATGCAAATGGAAATGAAAGAAAGTTGGGGTAGCTATGCTTATATCAGAAAAAAATAGGGTTTAAAATGAAGACTGTAATGAAAGAGAAAGAAGGGCATTGTGTAATGATAAAGAAATCAATCCAACAAGAAGATGTAACATTTACATATATATACACATATATGTGCGTGTGTGTGTGTGTATGCACCCAACATAGCATCAAAATATATAAAACAAATATTAACAGACATAAAGGGAGAAATTGAAAGCAGTACAATAATAGTAGGGGACTCTAACACTCCACTTGCATCAGTAGAGATGTTATCCAGACAGAAAATCAAGAAAACATCAGCCTTAAATGGCACATTACACCAGATAAACTTAATAGACATATTCAGAACATTCCATCTAAAGCCACAGAATACACATTTGCATTCCAAGTACAGATGAAACATTCTCCATGGAACATGTCTCAGTAAATTAAAGATTGAAATCATATCAGTCATCTTTTCTGACCATAGTGGTGTGAAACTAGAACTCAATTATAAGAAGAAAACTGGGGGAAAAAACAAAAATATGTTAAACAATATGTTACTATATGTAACATATGTTACTAATTAAACAATATGATACTAAACAATATGTTACTAAATAACCAATGGTTCATCAAAGAAATCAAAGGTAAAATTTAAAAATATTTGGAGAGAGGGGCACCTGGGTGGCTCAGTCGGTTAAGTGTCTGCCTTCAGTTCAGGTCAAGATCCTGGAGCCCTGGGATCTAGCTCCATGTCAGGTTCCCCGCTCAGCGGGGGAGTCTGCTTCTCCCTCCCCCTCTCTCTCTGCCGCTACTCATGCTGCTCATGTGCTCTCTCTCTTGCTCACTCTCTTTCAAATAAATAAATAAATAAACAAGCAAACAAACAAACAAACTTAAAAAAATACCTGGAGACAAATAAAAATGTGAATAGAACATGCCAAAATCTATGGAATATAGCAAAAGCAGTTCTAAGAGAGAAATTCAAAGCAATAGAGGCCTACCTCAAGAAACAAGAAAAATCTCAAATAAACAATCTAACTTTGTACTCAAAAAAAAAACCCACAAAAACAGAAAAAGAACAAAAGCCCAAAGTTTGTAGAAGAAATAATAAAGATCAGAGTAGAAATAAATGAAATAGAGACTAAAAGACACTAGAAAAGATAAATGAAACTAAAAGCTGGTTCTTTAAAAGGATTAAAAAAACAAGAAAAAAAAGAAGGCTCAAATAAATCAAATCAGAATTAAAAGAGAAGTTACAACAGAGGCACCTGGGTGGTGCAGTTAGTTGGGTGTCCAACTCAGTTTTGGCTCAGATCTTGATCTCAGGGTTGTGAGATCAAGCCCCATGTTGGGCTCCATGCTCAGCACAGAATCTGTTTGAGATTCTCTCTCCCTCTTCCTCTGTCCCTTCCACTTGTGCGCTCTCTCTCTATCTAAAATAAATAAATTAAATAAATAAATTTTTAAAACAGAAAGAGAAGTTACAACTGATACCAAAGAAATACAAAGAATTATAAGAAATTACTATGAACAATTACACACCAACAATTGGATAACCTAGAAGACATAAATTCCTAGATACATATGCTCTTAAGACTGAATTGAGAAAAAATAAAAAATCTGAATAGATGAATTACTACTAAGTAGATGGGATCAGTAATCAAAAACCTCTCAACAAATAAAAGCTCAGGCCAAGAGGGTTTCACTGGCAAATTCTACCAAACATTCAGAGATTTAATACCTAACCTTCTAAAACTCTTCCGAAAAATGAAACACGACAGGGTGCTTTCAAAGCCATTACAAGTGCAGCATTACCCTGATACCAAAACCAGTCAAAGACACTACAGAGAAAAGAAGAGAGGAGAGGAGAGGAGAGCAGAAGAGAGGAGAACAGAGGAGGGGAGGGGAGGGGAGGGAAGGGAATCTCCACCAAAATTCCAGCGGTAGTTTTCACAGAACTAGAATAAACAATCCTAAAATTTGTATGGAACCACCAAAGAGCAAAAGCAATTTTGAGAAAGAAAAACAAAGCTGGAGCCATTATGTTCCTTGATTTCAAACCATACTAAAAATCTATAGTAATCAAAATAGTTTGGCATTGGCATAAACATAGACACATAGATCAAAGAAACAAAGTAGAGCATCCAAAAATAAACCCATTTATATATGCTCAATTAATTTACAATAAAGAAGGCAAGAATATACAGTGGGGAAAGAAGAGACTCTTCAATAACTGGTGCTGGGAAAACTGGACAGTCACATGCAAAAAAAGAAAAGAAAAGAAAGAAACTAGACTACTATTTTACACCATGCACAAAATTAACTGAAAATGGATTAAACACTAGAACATAAGACCTGAAATCATAAAACTCCTTGCAGAAAACAGGCAATAAGCTCCCTGACATCAGCCTTGGCAATGATTTTTTGGATCTGACTCTAATAAGCAAAGACAGCAAATGCAAAAATAAACAAATAGGACTATATCAAACTAAAAAGTTTTTTCACAGCAAAGGAAACCATCAACAAAATTAAATTACAACCTACTGAATGGGAGAAATATTTATAAATCATATAACCAATAAGGAGTCTATTTTTAATATATATAAAGAACTCTGATTACTCAATAGCAAAAAAAATTTCAATTAAAAATTAGATGAAGGATCTGAAGAGACATTTTCCCAAGAAACACATAAAGATGAAAAGATGCTCAAAATCACTAAACATCAGAGATATGCAAATCAAAGCCACAATGAGGTACTGCCTCACACCTATTAGAATAGTCATCACCAAAAAGACAAGAAATAACAAGTGTTGGCAAAGATGTGGAGAAAGGAAGACACTTGTGCATTATTGGTGGGAGTATGAATCAGTGCAGCCACTATGGAAAAAGAGTATGGAGTTTCCTCAAAAATTTAAAAATGGAACTACTATGTGATACAGCAATTCCACCACTAGGTATTTATTCAAAGAAAATGAAAACACTAATTTAAAATGATATGTACACTGCTATGTTTATTGCAGCATAATTTACAATTGCTGAGATGTGAAAACTAAGTATCCATGAGTGGATGAATGGACAAAGAATATCCGCTGTACATACAGAGTGGAGTGTTAATAACCCATATAAAAGAAGGAAATACTGCCACTTGCTACAACATGGATGAATCTTGAACCCTTGAGGGCTAAGTGAAATAAGTCAGAGAAAGACAATTCCGTATCATTTCACTTATATGTGGAATTAAAAAAAGAAATGTGGGGCACCTGGGTGGCTCAGTCAGTTAAGCATCTGCCTTTGGCACAGGTCATGATCCCAGTGTCCTCAGATCAAGCCCCACATCAGCCTCCCTGCTTAGTGGGGAGCCTGCTTCTCTCTCTGCTCCTCCCTGCACTCATGCTTTCTATCTCCCTCTCTCTCTTTATCAACTAAATAAATAAAATCTTTTTTTAAAATGAACAAACAAAACAAACCCAACTCATAGATACAGAGAACAGAATGGTGCTTACTGGATATGAGCAGGGTTAGGGGAGGTGAGCAAAACAGGTGAAAGAAGTCAAGAGGTACAAACTTCCAGTTATAAAATTAATAAGCCATGGGTATGCGATACACAGCATAGCGACTATAGTCAGTAATACTGTAGTGCATACTTGAAAGTTGCCAAAAGAGTAAATATTAAAAGTTCTCATCACAAGGGGAAAAAAATCATAACTTTGCATGGTGCCAGATGGTAACTAGGCTTATCGTGGTGATCATTTCATGATGTAAGCAAATATCAAATCATTATGTTGTACACTGAAACTAATATAATGTTATATGTTATTTATATTTCAATTAAAAAGAAATAAAGAAACCAGATTACCTAGGATCATATGCACATCCTTGATTCAGATGAGAAGGTCACATTACTACCATGAGGGGAAAAGCCCATGAACTTGCCAGTAACAATGCTAGTATGCTGCAGTGTACTATGAAGTCTGCTTGTGTCAGATCACACTCCCACCTGGGACCAGAAACACCCACACATTCTCCCTGATGCTTGGCAAATAGGAAAAAGGAGGCAAGCTGGCAAAAAAGCAGAAAAGGACATGGTAGCAAAAGGCAAGACTTGAAACAGAAACCACAGGAAGCTGTTAACAGGGTCACCTCCACATAAGGTACACTGAGAAGAGATGCTGAGAAGCGAATATGAAAATGATTCTTCAGGGTGCCTGGGTGGCTCAGTGGGTTAAAGCCTCTGCTTTCGGCTCAGGTCATGATCTCAGCATCCTGGGATCGAGGCCCGCATCGGGCTCTCTGCTCAGCGGGGAGCCTGCTTCCTCCTCTCCCTGTCTCTCTGCCTGCCTCTCTGCCTACTTGTAATCTCTCTCTCTGTGTCAAATAAATAAATAAAAATCTTTAAAAAAAAAAAGAAAAGAAAAAGAAAATGGTTCTTCACAATTAACATTCACAGGTTAAAATACAAATTGTAGGCTCAAAAGCTTGGATTTTAATGGTGATTCCACTACTTTTTGTGATGTTTGGTAAAAATTTACTTAACTTTTCTGTGCTTTATATATTCATCTGTGAAGTTGGGACGGATGATAATGGTTCCTACAAATAGGTTATACTGGTAAAGGGCTTAGAAATATGCCTAGCAGGAGGCTGGGAAGATGGTAGAGTAAGAGGACCCTTAGCTCACCTAGTCCCATGGATACAACTAGATAAGACTCACATCAGGATAAATAACCCAGAAAACAATCTGAAGACTGGCAGAACAAACTCCACAATTAAATGTACAGAAGAGGGGCACCTGGGTGGCTTAGCCAGTTAAGCATCTCCCTTTTGGCTTAGGTCATGAGCCCTGGGTCCTGGGATCGAGCCCCACATGGGGTCCCCTGCTCAGTGGGGAGCCTGCTTCTCCCTCTCCCTCTCCCTCTGCCTCTCTTTCTCTCTCTCATAAATAAATAAAATCTAAATAAATAAATAAATAAATGTAGAGGAGAGACCACATTGAAGTGAGTAAGAAGGGCTGAGACGTCGGGGGAAGCCAAACACACCAAGGCCATGGGGGATGTTGGGGTAGGGTGGGAAGAAGTTGCAGACACAGAGAAAGGGGAGAAACAGCCTATTACACTGCGCATCCCACACAAGGAATGTGAATGTGCATAACATTTGGCTTTAAAGGCAAAAGGGGTTGAAATTCATGAGTTCTTACAACCAGCAGTACTTAAAACCTAGAATTTTAAAAATCAATGGGTTCAGCTCTGGGAGAGACTGGAGGGCAAGAGGAAGTTAAATCCCCACACTTACAGAGACAGCACACACACACAAAACAAAAACAAAAACAAAACCAGCCTCTGGTGATACAGTGTCAAAGCAGCAGTTTGGAAAAAACATGGGAGGAGGAGGGAGAGTAGTTTACTCATTTCGGAGTATGTCCTGGAGGGGCAAGGATCACAGAAAGACCCATTTAGGAATAAAAGAATTGTCAGGTACCATCTCTCTCCACTGTCCCCTAGCTCAAACATTTGTTCATCTGTGAGAACACGCTCAGTGCCAGCATTCACTACCTAACTTGCTAACACCCCCACCCACCATGCTTCAGCAGATCTCCCCTTCCTATTCATGCTTGCCTCAATACTAGGGGTACCATAGGTCCCCTCCACAGAGGGCCAGCATAAACCTTGCCAACAGCATGTTGCCCCACCCACACACTTTGTCCCTCAGAAGACCCACATACGCCTTGTTAAAATTGGGCACCCCGCCCATGTAGGCCTTGCAGATCCGCCCAGGTTGACCCCAGTGCCATTGCATGCACTGTGCTAAAACCGTGTGCCCCGTGCCAGCTGGTCCCAGCAGCAACACCATGTCCCTCCAACATGCTTTTGGCCAGACTCCATCCAAAGCAGTGTCACAAACTTGGCAGTGTGCAAGCAGCTCCAATAGGGGCCAACATTACTCCAAAGGACCCCTGCCGTGGAGTGAGAGGAAGATAACCACACACACCAATCAAATGGCAGCCCTAACAGTGAGCTGGAAGCATATATTGGTCTGAATACAGACTTCGCCCACCAATGAAAACTTCTCAGTGGACAACACAGGTAAAGTGCCTTATAGCTTGGTGCTACTGGATCTCTGGCAAACACCTGGTCTGACCCAACTCAAGACCAACGTGATCCCAGACTGGTCCATTAACACCACACAGACAAAACGCTGCTACTGCCCACAACAGACAAAAGAAGTCATTGCACATGACTGGACGAAAGGAAAAAATGGCCAAGAGATAAGAGCAGCATGCCTGCAACACATGTAGAAGACATTCCTGAAGTGCCAGGTTCTGGTGAACAGCTGACACTGCACTGTATGGCACTATAGGACATGTCTTTCATAAGGGCCACTACTTTCAAGAACAGAAGACATGGCAAACTTTCCTAACACGCAGAAACAGACACAGAGAGTTGGACAAAATGAGAAGACAGAGGAATATGTCCCAAATGAAAGAACAGGATAAAACCATAGCAAGAGAACTAAGTGAAATAAAGATAAGTGTATGTCTGATAGCAAATTTAAAATAATGATCAACTTGAGAGAAGAGTGGAAGACATCAGCAAGACTCTTATCAAAGAGAAAGAAAACATAAAAAAAGAAAACCAATCAGAGATGAAGACCACAATAAATGAAATTAAAAATATACTAGGTGGAATAAATAGCAGGCTAGAGGAAGCAGAGGAATAAATTAGTGACCTGGAGGACAGAGTAAGGAAAAGTAATCAAGCTGAGCAGGTGAGAAAAAAAAAATATGCCAAATGAAAATAGACTTAGGGAACTCAGCGACTCCAACCAGCATAATAGCAATCACATTATACGGATCCTAGAGGGAGAAGAGAGAGAAAAGGGGGCAGAAAATTTATCTGAAGAACTAATAGCTGAAAACTTCCCTAATGTAAGGGAGAAAACAGATATCCAGATTTGGGAGGTACACAGAGCACCCAACAAGATCATCCCAAGGAGGTCCACACTGAGACACATATAAATTAATGGCCAAAAGTTGTGAAAAAGAGAGAATTTTAAAAGTAGCAAGGGAAAAAAAGACAATTATGTACAAGGGAAATCCCATAAGGCTATCAGTGGACTTCCCAGCAGAAACTTAGCAGGCCAGAAGAGATATATTCAAAGTTTTGACAGGAAAAATATGCAGCCAAGAATACTATATCCTGCTAGACTATCATTCAGAATAGGAGAGATAGTTTCCCAGACAAACAAAAGCTATAGGAGTTCAAGACCACCAAATAAGCCCTACAGGAAATGTTAAAGGGGACTCTGAGTAGAAAGGAAAGACCATAAGTAAAAGTAAGAAGAGTAGGAAGCAATAAAAACAAAATATTGCCATATACCTAAAATATGGGGGTGGGGGGAGGAATAAAGAATGGGTTCAAACTTAAGTGACCATCAACAGTGTAGACTGCTATACGCAGACATCATATACAAACTTAATGGTAATCACAAATCAAAAACCAATAATATATATGCAAAGAATAAAGAGAAAGAAATCCCAGTATATCACTAAAGAAAGTGAGCAAATCATGAGAGAGAGAGAGAGATCAAAGAAGAATCAAAGTTCTACCATGCATTGTTTCTGACCATAACACTATGAAACTAGAAATCAACCACAAGAAAAAAACCTAGAAAGACCATAAATACAGTGGGGTTAAATAACAAGCTATTAAACAATGAATGGATCAACCAAGAAATCAAAAAACACATGGAAACAAACAAAAATGAAAACATGACATTCCAAGACCTCTGGGATGCAACAAAAGTGGTTCTCAGAGGGATGTTTATAGCAATATGGGGCTACCTCAAGAAGCAAGAAAATTTCAAATAGATAATCTAACCTCACTTAATGGAACTAGAAAAAGAACAAACAAAACCCAAAACTAGCAGAAAGAAGGAACTACAGATCAGAGCAGAAATAAATGATATAGAAAATAAAAAAGCAATAAAACAGATCAATGAAACCATTTTTTCTTTGAAAAAAATCAACAAAATTGGTATACTTATCAAAAGAGAGATCAAGAGCACTTAATTAAACAAAATCAGAAATGAAAGAGGAGAAATAACAACTGACACCACAGAACTACAAAGGATTGTAAGAAAATATTATGAAAAGTTATATGACAACATACTGGAAAACCTAAAAGAAATGGATAAATTCCGGGGTGCCTGGGTGGCCCACATGGTTAAGTGTCTGCCTTCAGCTCAGTTCACAAACTCCAAGTCCTGGGATCAGGTCCCCTGTCAGGCTCCCTGCTCAGTGGAGAGTCTGCTTCTCCCTCTCTCTCTCTCTCTCTGCCTCTCCCTCAAATGAATAAATAAAATCTTAAAAAAAAAAAAGAAAGAAAGAAAGAAATGGACAAATTCCTAGAAAATATAACTTACCCAAACTGTAGAAATAGAAAATTTGAACAGATTAACTACAAGCAATGAATTGAATCAGTAATCAAAAAAATCCCAACAAAATCCAACACTGATATATTCACAGGTGAATTCTACCAAACATTTAAAGAAGATCTAATACTTATTTGTCTCAACAATTTTAAAAAATAGAAAAGGAAAACTTTCAAATTCCTTCTATGAGGCTCAGCATTGCCCTGAACGAAATATTGGCAAACCAAATCCAACAATACATTTAAAAAAATCATTTATCACAATAGTGGGATTTATTCCTAAAATGCAAGAGTAGTTCAATATTCCCAAAAAATCAACATAATACATCACATCAATAAGAGAAAAGATAAAATACATATGATCCTGTCAATAGATGTAGAAAAAGCATTGACAAAGTAAGACATCAATTCATGATAAAAACCCTCAATATAACAAAGGTCATATATGAAAGTTCATATACACAGCTACTATCATCCTCAATGGAGAAAAACTGAGAGCTTTTCCTCAATGGTCAGGAATAAAACAGGGACGTCCACTCTCACCACTTTTATTCAATATAGTACTGGAAGTCCTAGCTACAGGAATCAGACAACAAAAAGAAATAAAATGCATCCAAATTGGTAAAGAAGGAATAAAACTTTCACTATTTACTCATGACATGATACTACAGAGAGAAAACCTTAAGGATTCCACCAAAAAACTACTAGAAATGACAAGTGAATTCAGTAAAGTTGCAAGACACAAAATCAATACACAGAAATCCATTGCATTTCTATACATTAGTAATAACGCAGAGAAAGAGAAACTAAGAAAACAAACCCAACTGAATCAAAAATAATAAAATACCTAAGAACAAACTTAACCAAAGAGGTGAAAATTGTGTACTTGGAAAACTATAAAACACTGATAAAGAAATTGAAGATGACACAAAAAAACGGAAAGTCATTCCATGTTTGTGGATTGGAAGAACAAATTGTCAAAATGTCTATCCTACCCAAAGAGACTAACAGATTTAATGTAATCCCTATCTAAAAACCAATAGCATTTTTCAGAGCTAAACCAAACAATACTAAAATTTGTATGGAACCACAAAGACTCTGAGTAGCCAAAGCAGTCTTAAAAAAGAACAAGGGGTGCCTGGGTGGCTCAGTCAATTAAGTGTCCGACTCTTGATTTTGGCTCAGGTCATGATCTCAGGGTCATGGGATCAAGCTCTGCATCAGGCTCTGTGCTCAGCGCAGAGTCTGCTTGTCTCTATCCTTCTGCTTCTCCCCCACTCTGTCTCTCTCTCTCTCTCTCTCAAATAAGTAAATATTTTTTAAAAATGGAGGTACATAATTCCAGACTTCAAGTTATATTACAGAGCTATAGTAATCAAAATAGTATGGTACTGGCACAAAATTAGACACATATATCAACAGAAAAGAATAGAAAGCCCATAAATGAACCCATAATTATATGGTCAACTAATCTTTGACAAAGTAGGAAAGAATATCCAATGGCAAAGAGACAGTCTCTTCAACAAATGGTCCTGGGAAAACTGGACAGTTATATGCAAAAGAATGAAAATGGATAACTTTCTTACACCATACACAAACAGAAACTCAAAATGGATTAAGGATCTAAATATGAGACCTGGAACCATAAAAATCCTAGAAGAGAGCAAAGGCAATAATTTCTCTAACATTGGCTGCAACAACATCTCTCTAGATATGTCTCCTGAGGCAAGGGAAACAAAAGCAAAGATAAACTACTGGGACTATATCAAAATAAAAAGCTTCTGCACAGTGAAGGAAACAACCAATAAAACTAAAAGACAACAGGCTGAATGCGAAAAGGTATTTACAAATGACATATTTGACAAAGGGTTAGTATTCAAAATATATAAAGAATTTATACAACTCAACAGCAACAACAAAAAAACCCACAAAGAATCTAATTCATATGGGCAGAAGACATGAACAGACATTTCTCCAAAGAAGACATACAGACAGCCAACAAACACATGAAAATATGCTCGACATCCCTCATCATCAGGGAAATGCAAATCAAAACCAAAATAAGATATCACATCACACCTTTCAGAATGGCTAAACTCAAAAGTACAAGAAACAAGTGTTGGTGAGGATATGGAGCAAAAGGAGCCCTTGTGCACTGTGGGTGGGAATGCAAACTGGTGCAGCCACTCTGGAACACAGTATAGAGGTTCCCGAAAAATTAAAAATAGAACTACCCTATGATCCAGTAATCACACTACTGGGTATTTACCCAAAGAATATGAAAACACTAATTCAAAAGATATATATGCACCCCTATGTTTATTGAAGCATTAGTTATTTATAACAGCTGAACTATGGAAGCAACCCAAGTGTCCATGGAAAGATGAATAAAGAAGAGGTGGTATACACACACACACACACACACACACGCGCACACACACACACACACACACACACACACACACACACACACACACTGAAATAGTATTCAGCCATAAAAAAGAATGAAATCAGGGCGCCTGGGTGGCTCAGTTGTTAAGTGTCTGCCTTTGGCTCAGGTCATGATCCCAGGGTCCTGGGATCCAGGTCCGCATCGGTCTCCTTGCTAGGCAGGAAGCCTGCTTCTCCCTCTCTCTCTCCCCCTGTTTGTGTTCCCTCTCTCGCTGCCTCTCTCTCTGTCAAATAAATAAATAAAATCTTAAGAAAAATGAAATGTTGCCACTTGCCACAACATGGATGGATCTAGAAACTATAATGCTAAGTGAAATAAGTCAGAGAAAGACAAATACTATATGATTTCACTCATATGTGGAATTTAAGAAACAAAACAAATGAGCAAAGGAAAAAGAGATAGAGAGAGGCAAACCAAGAAACACACTCTTAACTAAAGAGAACAAACTGATGGTTACCAGAAGGGAGGTGGGTAGAGGGATGGGTGAAATAGATGAAAGGGATTAAGGAGTACACTTATCATGATGAGGGTTGAGTAACTATGGAACAGCTGAATCACTATATTGTACACCTGAAACTAATATAACACTGCATGTTAAGTATACTGGAATTAAAAATTTTTAGTGGAAAAAAAAAGAAATATGCCTGGCAAAGAACACAGTATTTACTACCATCACCATCATCATCATCATCACTCTTTGATGTCTAGCACAGAGCACATAGTAAATATTTATTATTATTATTATTATTATTATTATTATTATTATTATTATTATTATATGCCTCCTCTTAAACTAAGGAGCATTTCTTTTTTTTTTTAAGATTTTATTTATTTATTTAACACAGAGAGAGAGATCACAAACAGGCAGAGAGGCAGGTGGGGCGGGGGGGGAGAAGCAGGCTTTCCGCTGAGTGGAGAGCCCGATGCGGGCCTCCATCCCAGGACCCTGAGATCATGACCTGAGCCGAAGGCAGAGGCTTTAACCCACTGAGCCACCCAGGCGCCCACTAAGGAGCATTTCAACATAAAACATACAGGTTAGAGACTGTAAGTGATTCTTTTGGCTCTCCATAGTTCAGCCTGTGCTCCTGACCATGGTAACAACAGTTTTCTCGTCAATAATGCTAATCCTGATCTCTTCCCCTTCCATGACCATCTTCAGATGTCTTCAGCTCTTTGCCCCCCTTATTCTTACACAAGTTACAAAGACTTATAATTTACACAAGTAATAAGTTTATATAAGTTACAAAGACTTCCAAATCTAAAATATTTTAATTATATAAGAACTGTCCTATAGGATCATGGTAAAAAATGAGTAGGTTTTGCTGTGGGATGTGAAAATTATATTTAACTTTCAAAACTAAAAAGTCAGGAGCTGCTCTGTCTGGAGAGACTGCAAATAAGAATGAGCTAATTTGACTCACATTTATCATTTTGTAGAGTAGACACTCGGGCCAAAATAACTAATATTGAAAATGGATATGGGAAGTATCTGTAGGCTCAGGAAAAAGAAATAAATATTAAGTCCACATATTTGTATGTACTAAGACAAGCACCTTCCAAACTCCACTGTGTTATTTACATCCCAGTTTTTTCCTCTTCTGTAATGTTAATCCACTCAGCAAGTGTTAAAAAATAAGGATTATTGGAAACCTGATTTTTGAGACTGACAACTAGTCGTGGTCTAATCAACTATTTTCAGTCTGACCAAAATCAATATTTCTTAAACCCAAGATTCTGGTCATGTTTTTCAGAATTGGTGCTAACTCTCCCATTTAAAAACTAATATTTCATGGTCCTGTGCATCAGTTAAGCCTTTTCCAAAAGGCTCATGTGTCTACTGTCAAGTAAATAGGACCAGAATATTTATTAAGGCAAGTTTCTGATATCTTTTTCATTGCTGAATTGATAATTAATCTACTCTTAGACACAAGGGAGGAAAAATGTTACTATATAGTGGGCTTCTGACTAGATTTGATTTTTTAAATTGTCTCAAAGAGTTCCATAGCATGTTGGCTATTGATAGGTCAATTTTCGGTGTGAGGTTATCAGACTCTAAGTAAGAACCCAACATTTAAGAGACCCTGTTTTATTAAGAGAGAAAAGAATTGTTGGAGAAACCTGAGGTTATTCCTGTTTATTTTCAACCTTTGAAGTAACAAAAGCCAGTGTTCCGTTGCACAGCCAACCTGCTAGACAAACACGTCAAGTGCCATCCCACAAAACCAAATAAATTCTATGTGTGGTATATGAGAGGGTCAGAACGACAATCTTTCCATATTTGCCACTGTAGAACTGAAGGTCCATTATGTCTCTTTTGAGGATACATTGGAATAAGTGAATGATAACAGAACAGAAGCCTTTCAAGGAAATGATTATATAAGATGAACTCCACAAGCCACGTTTTTAAACCAGCTTCATCACCTCTCATAGATTCAAAAGACTGCTTGGGGTATAGCCTAGTGTTTGGAAGTACAGAGTATCAAAACAAATTAGGTCATCGGTTCAATCGCAGTTGTGAGAGCCTCTGCTCTCTCAACATAAAATGGTGATAGTGGTACCTATCTTGCTGTAAATATTACTTTGGACGACTCATGTAAAAGGCCCTGTGCATAACACATACTCAGTAAAGAGTATAAATTATTATACTTTCTGTGCTTTTTTTCCCTATAAGTAAGATTTTTTCCAGTTAAATTTATTACTTAAATGAGGTGACTGCATGAATTATTAAATTAGTCCCTGGGATAGTTGAATAAGATTAAAATGAGGTTTAGGTTAAGAAGGATTCAATAAACCTTGTCTTGGTGAGGAAAACCATAGCATTTTAGGCTTACAAGAACCTATGTCCCACGAGGAAGTAAAGATGGTCAGAAAGCAATGAATGAGATGGGCAAACAAGACCAAGGTAAACCACTGACTGAGTGAGCACTTAGGTTGTGTCTATGTACACCAAGAAAAATGAAAGAGTAACAAGAATCATTTAGTTAAGGCGCCTGGGTGGCTCAGTGGGTTAAAGCCTCTGCCTTCAGCTCAGGTCATGATCTCAGGGTCCTGGGATGGAGGCCCGCATCTGGCTCTCTGCTTGGCAGGGAGCCTGCTTCCCCCCCCCTCTCTCTGCCTGCCTCTCTGCCTACTTGTGATCTGATCTCTCTCTGTGTGTCAAATAAATAAATAAAATCTTTTAAAAAAAAAGAATCATTTAGTTAATTCATGAAACAGGAAAGGGTTTCTCTTTGTTCCAAAATCCACATATTTTAATGAGTGTTTATTATCTTCAATTATCCAGTAATTGCTTTGATTCCACATTCACGTGTTGCATATATAGTAGATCTCAAAGAAATCCCACAAAGAGCAAAATGGCTGCTTAGTTGTACTCTAGTCATGAAAAGGCAATTTAAAAGGCAATCAAGCCATTTGGTTAAAGGCAGATCAAGAGAATACAAATCTAAGGTTATAGTAGACTTTTATTAGTCATCCAGGGCTCGAAGGGATTACACCTTTAGGATCAGCCTAAAGAACATATCAAAACTTTTATGGCTTCTGAGTAGTTAAGGAAATACAGTTTTATTCTTTCTTCTACCAATGCACTATATGGAGATATTTATCGGTGGAAGGCAGAAGACATAAACAAGATCCTAAGGCCTTTCCCATCAAAGCCTGTTTCATTTAAAGGTCCATTTTATTAGCCTGTACTCTAAGGCTGTGGCTGTACACAAAATAAACTAGAGAACTGTTGCTACTATCTAGCCAGTTCAGACCCAAAACTCATTTTCATCCAAAATATCTAAATTCTTTTCATTCTGAATTATTCAGATAATATTAAAATTCTAAACACCACACTTCACTTTCCATGTATAGACAGACAGATGTCTGTTAACTAAGGGATTCATTTGGGAACATACTTTATTCTGTTCCCCCATTCTGGTAAGGAAGAACAAGACATTGAATGATAAAATTTCTTGAAGTCATTGACATGAGAAGATGAATTCCATTCTGGCCAATACATAGAAATTTTTATTTTTCTTGGGTGCCTGGGTGGCTCAGTGGGTTAAAGCCTCTGCTTTCAGCTCAGGTCATGATCTCAGGGTCCTGGGATCGAGGCCCACATCGGGCTCCCAGCTCAGCAGGGAGCCTGCTTCCCCCACTCTCTCTCTGCCTGCCTCTCTGCCTCCTTGTGATCTCTCTCCCTCTGTGAAATAAATAAATAAAATCTTTAAAAAAAAAAAAAGAAAATTTTATTTTTCTAAATTCATGAATTCAAACTAAATTTATACAATTCTTAAAGTTTTGAAGTTTGAAGTTTCAATCTAATCAATTTTAAAAGCAGAATTATATGCAGGTCAAGGGCTAAAAGAAATTTGTTTGGAAAACCATTTTCTATGTTATCCTTTGAAGTATGGCTTTATTTCTATTGTCATTATCTTGGTTCAGACCTTAATTTCTTCTGTTTGTGACTACTGTGATGGTCTTTTAATTGGCCCTAATGTCTCCAAGCTCATACGCCTCCAAGCTCTCTTCCATGCCTTCATCACATTTTCGGATGCAAACTTCAGTATGACGCTCTCTGGACTAAAGTTTTTCAATGACATCCCACTAGCACTACCCTCATTGCTTCCAAGATGAAGTTCCAGTTCCACTGCATGTATGCAAACTCTCCAAGGCCTGGCCTCTGACCACTTCCTCAGGTTCATTTTTCACTACTTACCCATTAATACCCATAATTAACACTTCCTATGCCTGATGTTTTCCTGATATTGCCTCCTTGCCATTGCCCACAAATGAATACCTAATCATCTTTAACACTCAGCCCAAGCAAAAACTTCTTTGCCATTTTCCCTGATGTCTACACCCCTCCAGATATGAACTGATCAATTCATCAACAGTATGGAGTTCCATTTGTTGAAATCCTCTCCAATCTTCAAAGTCAGTCTTAAATGCAGCTTTATCCATAAGTTGAACGACCATACGATTTTTCTTCCAAACTGGAAGGCCTTTGAGAATGGAGGGGTGTCTTATACATAGTTATCCCAGGACAATAAATAGAAACTAGGACATAAAATCACCTTATCTGGAAAGGCCTTCATGATTAACAAAACTGGAAATGAGCCCTTCTACCTTGTTCTCTTATGCCACTGCATCCTTGCATTATACTCATGTATGTCTCATCCCCATTACCAAATTGTACTCTCTTCAAGAACAGGAATTATATTTATTCATCTTTGTATTCTTTACTATGCCTGCCATACTGCTTCACATAAAGTATTTTAAAATACTTTAAAAAATAAATAAAATTTTAAAATAAAATAAAATACATGTTTACCTAGAACAGTTGGCAAGTGTGGTACCATTTATGTCAGCGTAAAGAAGTAAAACTGAGTATCTTTTAAATGATACTACTTGTAGATTTTAGTCTAATTAGCAACACGTTCTCAACCAATCTTTATCAACTGTGTCTTGAAATGCCAGGAATTTACATGTTAGAATCTAGAGAAATGCTTTTTTCTTTCTGCACTGGATTTTTGAAAAATTACGCTAATGAAGAAGAAATGGACATCTAAGCTTTTAATTTTTCCTTAATATAAACACCTTAGAGGAAATTATCTCCTGCAATTCTTTGGCTTATTTAAAGAAAATTAGGCTTCTACCTGTTTTGAAAATTATTGTTTCACCTAATGTTTATATGCCAAACAACTGAGAAACTCAAGAAATAGCTAAATTCTTTTATTCCAAATGAAAATAAGGTTATAAGGATATATCGAAGAGAAATTTTATTTGCTGATGATTTTGGAGATACCAATTTAGTGGACAGATTTTTAACTGATCATTAGCAAACTTTTACAATTTTTTTCCAAAGCTTATAAATTTCTCAAAAAAATGTGAATGCAATATTTCTTATTAGCATCTTTGATCCAAATCATTTTTTAAAAATATAGTATAATGGGAGTTATAGTATAATTAGTTTTCTTAATTTTGGACAAAGTGGCTCTGAGTCCAAATAGTTAAATACCTTTGATGGAGGGAGACCATGAAAACAAAGCAACGCAGGACAATACAGTTTTCTGATGAGACTGTGACCCCTATGTTGAAAATGTTCTCTTACACATAATCAAGTCATTCTCAATGGACCAGCAATCCAGACTCAAGAAAACAGTATTTTTATAACTTAGATCTTGGCTTTGTCCATGACCATATACCTGCTCTGGAAAGAGACAATTCCACTTCTCAAGTCTTTTTCTTTTTTTTTTTTAAGATTTTATCCATTTATTTGAGAGACAGACTGAGAGAGAGAGAGAGCATGACCAAGAGATGACTTTCACAGAATGACAGATATTCCAGAGAACTACTTAAAATTATTATAAAATGTGTATTTAAATAGATCTCCCCAGACTGGTCCTAACAAATTTGCCCATTCCTTTCCTACAAACTGTAACACACAATAAACACTAATGCTTTGGAACAATGTACCAACTCATCGCCAGATATCATCCTCCTTCTTAAGCAACAGATGCTGGATACTGTCCAAAGTAACAGGCCAATCTGCTTTCATTTATTTATAGCCTCTGCCTAACATGGAAGCTCACATAAAAAACAGCAAAAAATGGTATTTTTAGATAAAAAATCAAAACGAAGAGAAACGAGGTAGAATAATAAGATTAAACCAGGATTCAAGTTAGATACCAAAATGTATACCATAAGTTCCGGTACAATTACTAAAGGCATCCTGTAAATTTAACTCTGAACTTTCCAGCAGCCAAAGCAAAGAAGAACATGCACTCAGAAAATTCACAGAGTAATATAACTTAAAAAAACAAAAAACAGCAATTTTTTTTAGAAGAAACTCAAATTTCACAATCTGGGGGAAAAAAACTTCCCACAGATTCTCATTAAGAAAATTCTTTAGGTTATGCTGGACGTTGTCCTTTTCTCCCCACTTCTAGTTAGCGGATTAGTTAGTTTTAATAATGCAATACGTATCTTTGAATCTACAACTATAACCAAAGCTAGGACCTTGACATTAACCCACACCAATGCTATGGTCCCAACATAGCCCAATCGCCAGATTCCTACCAAAAGTAACAATCATCCTGAATCACATATTCCTCATTCCCTAGGTTCCTTTTTATATAAGGATATTGCATTTATATGTACTCCTAAAATTCCAATTTTTTCTTATTTTGTTTCCAACTTTATTAAAATGAGGATCCTTTTGTATATGATTTTTAGGACTTATTTTCTCAATTAACATTATGTTCCTAAGATTCAGCCATATTAAGGCAAGGCTATGAAGACACAGATGTCAATAAGATCAGTGATCGCCAGGACCTGTGGAGGCGCTGGCTGAATAGGCAGAGCATAGGTAATTTTTAGGGCAATGAAAATACTCTGTATGATAATGTAACGATGCATATATGTCATTATACATTTATCCAAACCCAACACATGTATAACACCTAGAGTGAACCCTAAGGTAAACTATGGACTTTTGGGTTACCATAATGTGTCATGTAAGTTCATCCTTGGTAACAAATGCACCGTTCTGGTGAGTGAAGCTGACAATGAAGGAGGCTATACATGTGTGAGGGCATATGGGAAATCTCAGTGCCTTCCTGTCAATTCTGTTGTGAATCAAACTGCTCTAAAAAATTAAGTCTTTAAAAATTTTAAAGCAAACCAAAAAAAGACTCATCCATATTACTGTATATTGCTGTAATTCATTTATTTTTATAGTCTCCATTATCTGGGACCATAAAACAATTTGTCCATTTATGCTCTCATTGGTGAGTGTTTGAGTTATTTTGTAGTTTTTGCTATTGTGAACAGTGGTACTATGAATATTCTGTTCATGTCTCCTGTTGAAAATCTATAGGACTTTCATCTAAGAGTGAAACTGTTGAGTCATCAAGTGTGGATGGTATTTAACAATATCTCCTTCATAAATATGGCCACTTACATATAAGTGCTTCATAAAGGGTAAAATTTCACATAGTATATAAAGAGCAGGACATCAAAGTATAACTTGATGTTTAATTTACTTAAAACCATTTACTGCTTTCTGATAATATGACTTGATCCAGGGGTAATATTTATCTAGAAAAATAAATATATTGCTGTCCCACCATGAATATTATTCATCTATCTAAGTGAGCTTTATTCTGAGTAGTAGGGAACTCAAGGTTAACACTTCTGTCAGGAAACTTAAATGCAGACTGACTATGTGGTCAGTTAAGAGTAGGAAAAATTAGGGGTGCCTGGGTGATTCAGTCAGTTAAGCCTCTGCCTTCGGCTCAGGTCATGATCCCAGGGTCCTGGGATGGAGCCCCCACATCAGGCTCCCTGCTCGGCGGAAAGCCTGCTTCTCCTCTCCCACTCCCCCTGCTGGTGTTCCCTCTCTCACTGTGTGTCTCTGCCAAATAATAAATAAAATCTTTAAAAAAAAATAGAGTAGAAAAAATTATAAGCATTCATTCCTAGATAACGCACTGCAAGAAGTTACCCATTGTTCCTTGTATGTTCTCTCTTTCTCTATGTCCTTTAAGTGTTCCTAATGATACCAACCAGAAAAGCTTAACTGGTTGCTAAAGCCTCTTCCACATTTGTCCTTGGCATTTGACTCTCTCTGTAAAACAAAGTGCTTCTTCCAGGCACTAGAGCAGTTAGCCAGACAGAACATGTGGATGAAGGCTTAGCAGTGAGAGAGCAAGCCTCTCTGAGGAAATCGAAGAAAATTCACTGGCTTGTGGGAGAGCTGCAATTAGGAACCAGAGAGAAAAAAAGAAAGAGATATAGGAAGCCAGATCAAGGAGGAGCTTTTAAGAGCTATTAATCTACGGCATCCGTAGGTAATCGGGAGCATTGATTGGTCCCAGCCTAAACCTTACTTTGTGTTAACTCTGCCCTTCTGATTTAAATCCTGCCCTTGTCTCTGACCTTGACTTCTTCCAGAGGGTGTTATCTGCAGTGATATTATCTCTCTACTCACTTCTAAGTACATACTTCTGATGAGGCTTTGCCCTGGTACCCTCCTTCTCCAGCTCGTCACAGCAAGTAGGAACCAGAAAAAGTGGTACCAAGTATCAGGAGACATCTGAATCTTTACTAATGCATATGATAAAGAATTGTTAGTTTAAAAAAAAATTAAAAAGTAGTGCGCTGAGTTCACCAGACCTCTGGCTTCAGCTCTTTTTAAAAGTCTTCATTGGGAATCATTTGATCTTTATTGGCTTATAGCTCAATGTTCTCCCAGAGGAGCCTGCAGCTTACAGGGAAGTACTCCCTGGCTTTTCATTTTGGTGTGTTCAATGTGTACAGCTTATTTGGAGCTGGAAGGGTAAACAGACAGAGAAATCTGCCTTCTCTTTGCATATCCAGATCCAATCGCCGGGGAAAACCTTGAAAAATCAAAATGTTAGCTCCCATCTCCTCCTTCCCAAACTACAAATACACTGAACAATCAATGAATTCAAGGCAAAGGTAAAGCTTGGCTTAAGAAGAATAAATCCAATGTTCTCCACGTGGTAGACAAGGAGTTACAGAGTCAAAGGGAGGAATTAAGAAATGAGACAACTTCCCATGTTCTTCCGAGTTTCTATAATGTGACTTTATTGTATTATTAGGAACATTATATGCCTCCAAATAGTTAATAACACAAAAGCACAAAATGCAGATTTGGTGAGGGCATGGTTCCTTTATATCACCCACAATATCCTTTCTCTTAATTTCTATGACTAATGGAGACTGGTCTAGGCCTTTCTGACATTGTATCTCAATCACTAGTGGATACTACTGTAAAAGAAAAAGCTTAAAGTTTAGACAAAAAATGTCAAAGATAAAAATGCTATGTCTTTTTAGAGTGACCAGTGATCTTCTTAAGTATGAAAGGGGTTTCCCAAAGTGTACAACAAATATCAGAAACCGTGGTGAAGAAAATAAACAAATAGCGATGTATGCAGGGAATATACAAAACCATGATATCCCAGAGGAAGTTAGGTGAGAGCTCAAATAATAAGCCATAAATCTCAAAGAAATCTAAATCTCTGATACACATTTCTATTCCTTTTATATTTCACTCACAAGTTGTATTTGTGAAAAGCTCAGGGAAAAAATATAATGATGAATTGAAGAGATTTTCTGCATAATTCATGACCTCAAATACATGTTTGCCTGTACTATCTAGAAAATTCTAGTAAACGGGGACAATTTTTTCTTTTTGGTTTAAATTATCTACATAAGTGCCTCAATATTTGCTTGAATGCAAGTAGACTCAGCCTTAATATATGTGATAGAGTACAATGATGTATGTCCTTCACTGGCAATATACAGAAGAGAGGTGTGACCTAGCCCATCCTCATTCTGTACCATCTTGATTTCACCTCCATGGCCTTGTTTGCCCCCACTCGACCTACAATGCTTCCAAGGCCTTGCTTCCATTAAAAGAAAGTTTTTCCACCATTTACTGGTTTTATAGGCTTTTAGTCAACGACTCATGAATCAGGCAGCATCCAATCTAGCAGATAGAAAGGAGCACTTCAGAGCTGTACAGGGTGAGAGATTTTTATAGACCAAAGTGAGTGGGAACAAGGAAGTTATACTTGGCATGTGCTGATTGGTTAAAGCAGGGGAACTTTCTTTATATAGAGCAAAGAAAAGTTTCAGAGCCAGGTCAAGTAACCCACGTTGATCAGGCAAGTGCTGACAAGTTGCTCTAGGCCCTCCTTTTCTGGAAGCCTGAGCAAAATGTTTTGGGTTACCTACACAGGGTTTCTCAGGAGCAACTTTGTCTTGAGCCTAATCTAGTTACTTTAACACCTCTCTCCCTTACCTATCCTATTTTTATGTATGTATATGACAGGGGATCGTACAGCAACCCTATTGTGAGCACCAAGACATGCGTAGGCTTCTGTGCCCCACCCACTCCCTCAAAGACACACACTGAATTGCCTTCTTCTAAGTAACATCAGTGACTAGAGAGAGAATGAAAATAAAGCAACTTACCAGAAAAGAAAGCAACTTACCGGGAGGTATATAAGAGGATGGAAGAAATCTGGAAAGGGGAGTAAGTGGAGGGCAAGAGCTGAGATCACCAGTAGCAGACCCCTTGAGATGAGCTCCCATGATGGTAACCTAGAAAAAAAGTGGGGAGAGGGGTTGTAAAAGACCATACTGTGAAGCCTACCTGAAAGCTATCAAAACAAACTGATAAATTTTACAGTATAAAATCTCAAGGAGAAAACCTTAGTTTTGGTCTTAACATAAATTGATTGAAAACATTTCATCCTTATGAACACATACACATATAGAAATATATACTATTTAGGGTGCCCAGGTGGCTCAGTGGGTTAAAGCTGCTGCCTTCGGCTCGGGTCATGATCCCAGGGTCCTGGGATCGAGGCCCACATTGGGCTCTCTGCTCAGCGGGGAGCCTGCTTCCTCCTCTCTCCTCTCTCTCTGCCTGCCTCTCTGCCTACTTGTAATCTCTCTCTCTGTGTCAAATGAATAAATAAAATCTTTAAAAAAAAAAAAAGAAATATATACTATTTGGTGGTCATTCCTAATAGTTCTTGTAAATGCATGCAGAAGACACCTGATTTCAAGTTGGTTAAACAATTCTGAAAAATATCACCTTCCTGGGTCCTTTATGAAGAATCTGAAAAGTCTAGGTAACATAGGCATACTTCAATGTCTGACATCTGAGTTCATCATCTCAAATACAACACTGACGCTACCAATAAGATAACACCTTTCTGGTGCCATTGATGTTTTGCAACTTTTAAGCGCTCTAGGATATTTTCATTCCCACTGATTACTCAGTATCTGAAAATCATTTTTAGTCAGGTTAAATAGGGAAGCTGAAATCAGATGTATTACCCATTCAAACATCCTTTATTTTACATCGCTAGTAACTATTAACTCACAATTTTATATTTCAGTTTCCTTCTGAAACTTGACATAAAATTATCTTTTAATATTTATTATTATTATACAATAGACAGTGCAATTGCCATCTATTAACTCATAACTATTACAAACATCACCCACATAATTATTGTTAACAAAATAGAATGACTCATACTGAGATCAATATTATTAATATCAACATTGTGACACTAGAACAATAACAACACAATTGCTACTTCTATACACCATCTTGAAGGGCCTGCCTTTCCAGTCCCAGCAATAGTTCTTGCACCTTTAACCTCAATTCCTGAAATTTAAAATGTAAGTATACATCTTTTAAATTTTTTTTTTTGACAGAGAGAGAGATTACAAGGAGGCAGAGAGGCAGGCAGAGCGAGAGGAGGAAGCAGGCTCCCCGCCAAGCAGAGAGCCCAATGCGGGGCTCGATCCCAGGACCCTGAGGTCATGACCTGAGCCGAAGGCAGAGGCCTAATCCACTGAGCCACCCAGGCGCCCCAAAATGTAAGTACACATCTTAAGGCTACCCAAATCATATCAAAGAAATAAGTCATGTTTTACGATGTCTTGGCATATCCAAACAATTGCTAAAATCACAAGATTATACTTCTTCGTACCCATTAGCAGAAGCTCCATCTCATGCACTGCATGTGTTCCCAGAAGGTTTCAAGGAGCTTCCTGGGAAGGAGCTACTCCTAAGGA
Source organism: Ailurus styani (assembly GCA_002007465.1). Lineage (NCBI taxonomy): Eukaryota > Metazoa > Chordata > Mammalia > Carnivora > Ailuridae > Ailurus > Ailurus styani. Next base: position 313,451 of record LNAC01000408.1, read on the forward strand.
TGCAGAGAGTTGAAGCACACAACACTGATTAGAGATCCAGGGACTGATATTACCAGAGAAGGATGTGGCTGACTATGTAGAGCAGTTAGTCTACCACTGGGATTGTTTTCTGAGCCAGCCCTTATGGACCACACTAAATAAAATTCTTTTTCATGGAACCTGAAATTTCAAGATACAGCAGTTAAAATTTAAATGTTATATAAGAATGGTAAATCATGTTGCACATAAATTTAAATGTGGTTTGTATTCTAATTCTCCAAAACTCTAACTTAAAACTTAACTTTTTAAAAAAGATTTTATTTATTTATTTGAGAGACGGAGATAGTGACAGAGAGCAAGAGCAGGGAGGAGAGGGAGAAGCTGGCTTCCCGCTGCCAGTGTGGGGCTTGATCCCAGGACCCTGGGATCATGATCTGAGCCAAAGGTAGATGCTTAACCGACTGAGCCACCCAGGAGCCCCCTCACTGAAAATTTTAAAAATCCACATGCTATGCTCTCAGAAGTCATCCAGGGCATATGCTAACTGTATAGAGATCCATTGTCACCATGAGCCACCAACAGTGATCACTCATCCTTCAGCTGTTAGCTAAGTAATATATGAGTCTATGTATATAGGTATAAATAGCGTAGTACTTATGTAATAAATATTTATGATTATTTATATATTATACAAATTGTTTCACCATTCACATTAAAAATGTACAGAACACAAATATGACTCTAATACTGAACTTCCATTACAAGAAGTTTTTATAATCTCTCCTCACACTTACCAATTCATAATAAGGAATCATATTCTAGTCATGTTGTGGGTCACCTTGTCCATTTATATTAAAATTCTAATTTGCTCTGGGCCTATGAGCCTATAGACCTAAGCAGTGGATGAAATAATTCTCAGTAGAATAATTTCATTTGAAAGATATTATTCTTTCTAGACCTATGCTCACGAGTGCTTTGAAAAGGGGCTATATCCCTGTGGTGGTCATTAGAGATGTTCACACACACCCCGTTTTCCCCTATTTTGAGCATATGATAGCATAGCATTCCCTGACTACTTTGAAGTTAGGCATAGACAGGTCATTTACTTTGGCCAACAAAATGTGACTAAAAATTACATGTGTCCCTCTAGCCTTAAGAAACAGTACATAATTTGCCAAGTTTCTTTTTTTCCTGCCTTGGCAAGTATGGGAGAACATATTGAGATAAGGGCTCCAAGTGACTACAGTCACTGCAATGACTCACAATAGACATTTAGCATGAGAAAACATTTACCAGAAATACACTTTTATGGTGTTGAGCCACTGAGATTTGGCAGTTGTTACTTCAGCAAACTTAGCCTATTCTGACTTATACAGTTTCTTAAGGATTCCAGAAATTTCTCGAAATTCACTCATAAAGCAAGTGTAAGCCATCTAAGATTCTTTAAAAATAATAAATACTGGTAAAATTATAAATAAGATGTTAAGCTGGTAAGTGTAAAGTATTACAGATCAACTTTGGCAATGATTATAGACAACCACAAGCAATAATCTAAGTAATAAGTCCAGTCATCAGACTCTGAAATATCCAAGTTTAATTAATATTTCTACCCTAAATGAAATTGATTCTACAGTAACCAAATGGCAAATTAGGACACCTTAAAAAGACCATTAGATAGATCAATAATGATTTTTTAAATTTCACTCTGCCTTTATATTTTCCCTCTATAAATAACGTCTACCCAACATTGGCATATAAATCTTTCTAAAACCATTATATCATCTCCCTAATTCAGAAATTTTAATATACTCCTACCATTTTAAATCAAACTCTTTGACCCTGGCACTGAAGGCTTCACCAACTCCATGTGCATTTCCCATCCAATATGCACCCCTGCCATTTCTCATCCCAATCTGATCAACCGGTCTCTTCACTCGGCACACTGTGTCTTTCCAGTCTGCTCCACCCACTAACAATCTCTAAACTCTTACAATACTTAAAGTGTATACATAATTCCATATTTGATTATAGATGAGTTTCTAGTTAGTACTGTGGATATACATATGTTATTCTTTTCTACCCCCGTTAACTAAATCACCAGCTCTCTAAAGGAAGCAACCTGCTTCCCAATGCCCAGCAAAACCTGAATAGATTATACGTACTTAGAAAATTTACATTAATTTGTTATGATTTTTTACAATAGCAATAAATGCAAAATAAAAAGAATGCACCAAAGTAAAAAGTAGAAAATGACATTAAAAGATTCTAAATTATTTAAAAACAACAAGATTTTGTGTATGCCTCCTTAAAACAGAGGATTTGTTTTTTTCAAATAAACGCTTCTTCTTGCAAATAAAACAGTGGCTTGACTCCCACAAGAAAGGATCAATGTACATCCCAAACAAAATTAAAATATATGTGTGGATTTGCCCAGATATGAAATCCCAGGCTTTGCTGGAGAAAGTGGAACTCACTGAGAGAGGACAAAGCATACTTCTCAAGAACTAGGTAAAACATCAACTCACATGCATTGGCATTAATTGCCAAGAAGACCTGAAGCATGAATGGGTGGGCTTCACATAATTCTAATGCACAGCTCCCTGAAGAGACAGGAGCCGACTAGCAGTTCACTGAGTTGGGATCACCAGGTTCACTAACAACCTTTGCTGTAAAGACAATTCAGACCAAAACTCTGCTCGTAATGGACTCAGGACAGGGATGTTTGTAGCTGGCTTTTCCACTGCGCAATAGGTAATGAGCCATGCTCTAATGAGTTCACGCACTGAAATCACTGGGCTGTAAATTCCCTTTGGAAAGCTGTCCAATAAGTTTGCATTTGAAGAAATATTGTATTTTAATATCATTTACACATAATCAAAGAGATATTCCAGATGGATTTTTATTTCCTCATATGCTGATAGTTTTATTAAGTGTTAATAAACTATTGAAAATGTATTGTTACAATTACATTTGCACAGATAATAAACCCTCCCCTTTGTCTGACTGGAATAAATTTGCATAGAAGACTAAAGGAAAAGCTGTACTTCTCAAATCGAAAGTGATTATACTCCAAATTCTGTGGATGGCAACATGTTTTATTTCAAGGTGATAAATTTCTGATGGTTCAAGACTCTTGATTCACATTTTTATATATAAGGTCTGAACCCTCACCCACAGCCCTGCTTTCCCCGCAAAAACACTTACTATTCCCACTTTCAAAGCCTTTCACAATCAACAGCCAGAAGTGACTGTACTATTTACCTCTCTTGACTCCGGAGCAGAATTCTTAGGGATAGTATATTCAGGTCCTGGAGAACCAGGAGGAGGACCTCTGGTGAAGAACCAAGGGAAGCATTATAAGTAGACTTGGGGGCATTGCTAGTTGGTAAGTTTTGATTATATCCAAGGACCAAAATGTTTCTTTCAATGTGTGCCTTCATGTAAAAACTGAAATAAAATTTGTAGAATTCTATGATCTATGTTAATGCAGGGGAATTTGCTGTGATCACGCAATGTTTGAAAGGAAAATGTGTATTTAGCTGAACCATTCATATGCCTTATTTCACCATTGATCTTTATACAGATTCTCACTACCCGGACTTGCCATATGTAGCTTCCAGCATCACTGCCATTCCACGAGTGTGCCTGAAATGTGCTAGGATCCTCTCAGAACAATCTTGGTGAGATTGTTGTCCTTTTGTCATTAGATGACCTTGAAAATGTATCATGCAGATAAACTCCTATCTCTCTTATGCAATTCCATTCCCCCAAGGGGGACTTTATAATCCATCTATAGCGTTACCATTTAGAAGACAAGATAGTAATAATAAAAAGTTAACACCAGAACAAATCATCAAGCTATCTGATGATTTCCATGCAAAAAGAAAGCAATTTTTAAAATGCCATTGGAGTGTCTACACATGCACAGTGAAGGAGAAAAACAAAGCATGACTCAATCCAAGCAAAACACATAACACACTTTGCATAATTTGGGGCAAATCATCTGTTCCGTGTACAGAACCTCCCTTTATCTGCCGTGTTGCTTTCAGCAGTTCCGGTTACTCGCAGTCAACCACTGTCCTGACGCCCACGAGCCTCCTTCTGACGTATCCCGAGTAGACTCACTCTAGGTCACACTGCCTACAGCATGTACCCCACTTCATATCATCATGTAAGCATTTTATCTTCTTACATCATCACAAAAATAAGGGTGAATACAGTACAAACCATTGAGAGAAAGACAGAGAGACCATATTCCTATAACTTCTATTTTAGTATACGGTTAAAATTGTTCTAATTTATTATTAGTTATTATTGTTAATCTCTTACTGTGCCTAGTTTACAAATTAAATTCTATCATGGCTATGTCTGGATAAGAAAAAAACATGGTATATTATAGGGTTTGATACTATCCATCATTTCGGGTGTCTACTAGAGGTCTCAGAATGTATCCCCCATGGATAAGGGGGACTATTGTGTAGGCTTTCTATTCCGTAAAAAAAAATCTGGCTTTACTAAAAAATACATTTGATTACTAATGAATCATTGAACACTACATCAAAAACTAATGTTGTACTGTATGTTAGCTAACTGAACATAATAAAAAAAGAATAAAATAAACTCCTAAACATACAAATATAAATAAGTCAATACATATACATATGTAAGCACAAAGTTTCATGTTAACTAAAGTAGAAACACTTCAACTTCAATTAAGTATCAAATGATTAGAAGATATTTATATTCTTTAACTCAATAATTACATATCTAGAAAAAGTTTCAAGTAAATCATCAGAAGTTATCCTGAAACACACACTTTCAATTAGGAAAAAAAAGAAACAACCTAAATGATTACAGTGAACTGAAATGTATATAAGATGCAGCTATTTAAAGTTTTCCCAAAATGTTAATTACTTGAGAAAAAGATATAATGTTATGTTTAAACGGATGCAAAATTATCCATACAGTATAATCTCAATTTTGAAAGACACATATGTACATACATAGCGTACAAACAAAAACCTGGAAGAAAATATATGAATATACTAGCCATTTTCACTTCTAGGTGATTTTTATTTTCTGCTTTATATTCCTATCTTTTTAAACATTTTAAACAGCTGTGTATTTTTTTATTTCAAGAAGAGAAGAATGAATATTTTGAAAGAAATATTTACCTAAAATAATAAAAGAAAACAGAAGCAAAAGGCATATTTTATCATTTAGATGTGTTACAAAACAGCATACTAGGCTAACTCCATGGGGTGCTCCTACTCTGCTTTCAGTGCTCATTTTAAGTGTGTCTTTTAGGAAGATCTCACCTCAGGAGCAGAACTGAATCTCTTCCCCCAACACAGCCCAGTCTCTGGTGGCCTCAGGACCCTGGGCTCCACTGCTCCATTCCCACCACACCATACATTACTGTCTGGTACCTGTGCATCAGCATGATGCCTTTGACCAGGGATAACAAGTGTGCTATGAGATGACTCTCTGTGTTGTTTTTTTTTAATTTACTTATCTGAGAGAGAGACAGAGTGAGAGAAAGAGAGAGAGCATGAGTGAGGGGCCCAGGGAGAAGCAGACTCCCTGCTGAGCAGGGAGCTGGATGCAGGACTCAATTTTCATCCTGTAAACACTGTGAATCCTGTGAATCATATTTCCCTTAACTTGGCTACTAGAGAGTTTATTGCTCAGTTTGTAACCTACCCCCGGCCAAAAACTGCACAGCACGCTTTTAATGTGTGCCTCTTCCCAGGAGTTTCATGTGACTTCCAGACATTCTCTTTCCCCTTTTACCCCTATTTCTTCACTTTTAAAAAGCTATCCGATCTTGGTGTTTAAATGTACCATTGTATACTCTTAAAACTTTCTTGAAACCAGACATGGTACATTTAAATCAGCTAACTAATAAAACAAAGAACTTGGGTTCATTTTTGTGCTATTATTATCTGTAGCATTGTACGATAAGCTTATATTTTCTGTGTTAGAGTAAATGTTACTTGATTACTGGATTTATTTATTATTCTTCGTGAAGACAAAATACTTCTATATTGCATATTTTTTAAAGCGTCTGAATAATTTATTGGAGAGGGGGTGTTTGCTTTTTTTCTCCAGATGGTTGGTGACTTGTCAAGAGGGTCACCATGTGAACGACACTGTTTTCTGCCACATCACAAAATGATTAGGTAGAAATTTTAATTTATTCTAATGACCAAAATCTTAATTTACAACATCAACCATGTTTTAAAATATTCATACATCTGTTCCAGTTACACTGCAACGGCAAAGATGCATTTCTTTTTTATTTGGCAAGCACTACAAATATATCTGTTATTTACTAGCGTGTTCCTTCATCTATCAAGTTTTCTCAGAGCAGGCAGCATTTAGTGATTAAGTAAGGCATGGCAAAGAATGATAAAAAAGAAAAATGATTTCAGCCATAGCTATGTTAATTCAGGAATGTCAACTATAAATGTTAACTCTCCCATCAACTAAGTATTTCCCAAAAGGAAGCTTGACCATCATTTCAACACGGCCTCAATAAATATAATTAGTTCAGAGTATTCATTGTACTGAGCTTTCTTTTTTGCTAGTTGGTTCCAGAGCAGAGTCTCAAATTAAACTGAGACCTCAAGAAACCCCAAAAGACCAGCCCACAGTGAAATTAAATGGGTAATAGCAACAGGGAAAGGAAAAAATTTTAATGGAACATTCGATTTCATGAATTTAGGTCCTCTCTCTGACTTATTTTTCAAAGCACATTTGGGGTCTTTCAGGTTTTTTTTTCCATCTTATTCATACTTTATCATATATCTCTCTAGGGCATCTCTCTAAAGGATATCTGAAGAGGCAAAGAAAATGCCATCAGTTATCAGCCCCCCTAGAGCACTTTACTTCTAAAGAAGGCCCTCTCCTGGTTATTTATGGATAAATGCAATTCTGTTTTCTCCTGGGTGTTCCCCCAAGTGATTAAATAAAATATAGTAAAAATATTTTTAGAGAAACCATGTGTAATGAAATACCTTTGAGACAGAAAAAATAGATGAAACAACATCTCTATTGACTCTCCATTTAGACAGCTCATCGGCAGAAACAGCTCATAACTCTCTGGGAAAACTCAGGTCTGAAACTCAGCTTGGCAGTATGCAACTGTTATACCATAACTTGGCTGACCCAAGGTCAACGTTTGGAGGAAAACAAGCAGCCTTAAAGATTGAAGCAGATTCGCTAAGGCCAGATAAACAGGCAGCTGAATCAGAGACAGAAACATTAGCTGAGTTCCATTGTTGCCAAAGGTTTATACAATCTTTCATCTTATAACACTGATAGAGCAGCTAAGGCACTACTAACATTTACTAGTATCCCAGGCGCTCTGTTAGGCCCCAGGATTCCAAAGCTATGTGAAATATGGTTACCTCCCCCAGAACAGCACAGTGGAACACTGTGATAAAGATAAAATAACAGCTATAGGTGCTCTCATTTATTAGCACTTACTTTACCAGGCACTGTGCTATGGATTTTATATGACTTTTCTCATTGACTCCTTACCACAACCCCAGGAAAATTTTTTTCCTTTACAACTCAACTCTCCTGGACCATACAAAAGTAAGGAGAGTATCATACATATGAGGTTGACTCCAGCCCAGATTCCTTGCCAGTTTGCATAGTGGAGCCCCAAGAAGGCAGGCACCATCAATCTTCCCACATTACAGTTAGGAAATAGAACTTCAGAGAAGCTAAGTAGTTATGAAAACAAGCAGCTCATGAATGGCAGGACCAGACCTCATAACTGCACTTTTTACTATGTCTGAAACATCAAGGGACAAGAACAGTCGATTCATTAAAGAAGCAGTGCAAATGGCCAATAAATCTATGAAAAAAATGTAACTTCTCCAGTATGGAACAATGTAAATTAAAATGAGGCATTCGGGGACAGCTTGGTGGCTCCACCAGTTAAGCATCTACCTTTGGCTCAGGTCATGATTCCAGGGTCCTGGGATGGAGCCCCGTATCGGGCTCCCTGCTCAGTGGGAAGCCTGCTTCTCCGTCTCCCTCTGCCTACCGCTCCCCCTGCTTGTGCTCTCTCTCTCTCTCTCTGACAAATAAATAAATAAATAAATAAAATCTAAAAAAATCAAATCAAATGAGATGTTTGCCATCAGTCAAATTGGGAAGTTTTACTTGTTGAGTATTTTTTGTGAAAATTATAGGCCTCATATCTGCCAGTAGAAACACAAAGTGACCCCTTTTGAGAGGACAATTTTACAATACTAATCGACTTGACAAAATGAATATGTTAAACTAACAATTCAACTTCTAAGTTTTTTTATTGTAGCTATATTTATTTTTTATTTGTTTCAATTTTAATCTTTATATAATAGTTATAAGTGACTTACGCATAATTATTACAATATTATTTTATTCTGTGTTTGACTGTATTTTCACTTTTACCAGTGACTTTTAAAGTTTTTTTTTTTATTTATTTGACAGAGAGAGAGGGAGAGAGAGACACAGCAGACACAGTGAGAGAGGGAACGCAAGTAGGGGGAGTGGGAGAGAGAGAAGCAGGCTTCCCGCAGAGCAGGGGGCCCGATGTGGGGCTTGATCCCAGGACTCTGGGATCATGACCTGAGCCAAAGAGAGATGTTTAACGACTGAGCCACCCAGGCACCCCTACCAGTGACTGTTACACATTCATATGATTTCATGCTACTAGTTAGCACCCCTTCTTTGAACTTGGGTGGGGGGAAACCTTTCACTATTCTTATAAGGCAGGTCAGTGGGTGATCAACTCCTTTGGCTTTTACTTGCTTGGGAATACTTTATCACTCCTTCGATTCTGAAGGATAATCTTGCAGGTGGAGGGGATGAGTAGATCTAGAGTTGACCCGACACTGACCAAAATGGGGAAACTAGAGAACTTTTAGAGTAGCAGATGCGAGAAAGAATCAAAGGTTTGTCTAGGGACATATGGCAGCCATTAAAACATATCTCTCAGATCTCCAATGCAGGAGTGTTTTGACCAACTGCCCAGCTGTTGGAGCGAGCTCACACCAAGGTCATGTTTCCTCTGGACTGTTCCCAGTTGATGACTACTAGGGATCCCAATCATGCCCATTCACGAGAGATACAGGACTCCTCTGATGCTGACTTTGGCTCAAGGACTCCATATCAATCTTGCAGAAAGACTCTTAGAACTGCACCAAGGTCTACAACTTCCTAACCACCCTTGCTTCCTTCCCTCTGTCCCCATAGGGGGCAGCCCGGCATCACAGTCTTGACAGCTCTCCAGCCTCCTCCAGGTCCCCGACTCTTCTCCAGCAACCTCCCCATTTTTTCTCACAGGCATTTTCCTCAGGAAATGGGATTGCACCTCTAATCCCATCTTGATATCTGAGTTCGAGATACTAATAAAAAAACACCCAAATGAACATGTCCTGTAGTCTGTCTAGAGTCCAGAGCTGGGAGTGGAGATGTAAGATGGCAGCCCTCGGCACACACGGTATTTAAAGCCCTGGGCCTAGATGACATCGCTTTATTCAAACCTTCGTTTCCTTCAGTGCCCAGATGCTAACTATTTACCTAAGAGGAAAAACCCTAGCATATTACTTCATGCTAAATTGTATTTTATGACACCTGTCTTTGTGGTAAGGGCCGGCCATATAAGCACTCTGCATTTTAAATTAGGCTGCCCATGGAGTGGACCCACAGGGCCAGCCTGTCTTGGTGGAACGTCAAGTCCCACGGCAGCTGAGTGAGGGAGATTATTCTGAGCCTTCTCTATGTCCATGCAGAGTCAGACTCACTGGCATAATGACTAACTCAAACTACCAGAATTTCTTATTTATTTCCCTTTCCTTTATCATCAGGCTTCTGCTTTCCAGGCCAAGTCATCCTTTACCTTCTTACCTTCTCTTTTCATTTTCCTTCAGTGATCACTATTTAATCCCTAGAACAGGTTTCTAAGAAATTTCACAAACCATATTCAGGAATATGTACTTAAGACCCCACATAAATTTAAAACATAAAATACAGAATGGCGCAATATCCCCAACTTAACCCAAACAAGCCCTCAGACAGGCTTTTAGTTGAGGAAGTCAGATGTGTGGGCAGAGAACAGGAAAACTGGAGGGAGAAAAAAAAGAGAGGTGAATAACAAGAAAATAATATGGAAATGGAACAATAAAAGTCAAATGAGGAGAAATGTGACTAGAAAGTTATTTATAGAAAAGTAACAGCCACTTTTTTTTCTTATTTCCATCTAGCACTTCCAGCGAGAATGTTCTCTAAACTCAGTTTTTCCTCTCACTCCTATCAGTTGTTGTTATGTTTAGCTCCCGTCTGCTTCTCCTCTATGCCTGAGTATATAGTTCCTTCCTCTCTTTTCATATACACACAAGAGAAACAGTCTCTTGGTAACAAAAATCAGTCAGTTAGACACAAAATTCACTAAAACTACATTAATAAAGTTAGAGAAAAATCATGTCTATGTTCTCTAGACTGATGAATAAATATTATTCACTTCTCAGTGGTGTCATTTTCTTCCACTTATATCGTTACACCTCTCAGAACCCAATAGTGGAAGAATAGTAGAAACCCTGAATAATCCCATGGAGACAATGAAACAGGATATTTAAGATTCAGCTGTCCTCAGGGGTACCTGAGAGGCTCAGTTAGTTAAGCATCTGCCTTCAGCTCAGGTCACGGTCTCTGGGTCCTGGGATCAAGCCCCAAGTCTGGGTCCCTGCTTAGCAAGGAGTCTGCTTCTCCCACTGAAACCCCCACATTATGCTCTCGTGTGCGTGTGTGTGTGTGTGTGTGAGAAAGAGAGAGAGAGAGAGAGAGAGAGAGAGAAAGAGAGAGAGAGCATGCACACTCTCTCTCAAATAAATACATAAAATCTTAAAGAAAAAAAAAGATTCAGCTGTTCTCAAAAATCTAAAATGTTGTGACCATCCCTGATTGGCTTAGGAAAGAAGGCCACAGTCCCTGGTACCATCTCCCCTGGGCCAGAGGCCAAAGGTTGCTGGCAACTAGCCCCTTGCTCAGCCGCTATAAGAATAGCTTAGAAAAGCAGCCAGAGCCTTTCTGCTATGCCAAAGGGCCATAGGGAATGCTTAGAGATACCCCGGTTTTATTGTGAAACCTCAAAATAAACCACCACCGAGACTAATATTCCCAGGAAACACTGCAATACAATAACATGAAGCTAACCTTGATGTTCACCTTTTCTCTAACCAAAGTTTTAATTAAGACCATTATGGGATTTCCCTCCACCCCCAGGGAAGCACAATTCCAATTTTACAACTCAGTCAATGGAACAGTAGGATTCAATTTGGAAATTTTGAACACAATCTTCAGCAGTACATCTATTTTGTAAAATTGAGGTATACCTCAATATACACAGATTGCCTAAAGTTCCACTGAGAACATCAAAAGTAATCTGGAAAAGAGAATTGATGTTTGTGTGAAAAATAACATCATTTAACACATTTGGCTTGCCTAAGGAAAGAACAGCTTACAAGTACTCTTTCTGTGAACTGTAAACACCACAAAAGATTTTAAATAGGAAGAATGAGAAGAAATTAAGAAGAATTAAATGCAAATTGGTTATCAGGAAAAGGAAAAACTGTCTCCATATCATGACATCTCCCCCCTGGGATTAATTAGGACATTAAATGGACTTACTCAAGAACTAGTAATGACTCTAGCAGGGGAGATATGTCACAGTTTTAAATTAGACAGAAGGACAGGAACAGCCTAGGTGGCCTTCCTTGAGTCAATTTAGAGTTTTTTCTCCCCCCTTGGTTTGAGTAAGCTAAATATTCATGTTGGATGGAAGTAAAAGGGGAAAGAAGAATAGAGCCAGCAGAAGACAGCATGCAATTCAAAAGCCAGTGGCCCTTAGGAGGGCCTCCAGTGAATGGTCTCACTTCTGCCTGCCCCATACAGTGACCTTTCCCCCATGGGTGGGTATACTTCTCGCCTATTCCGCTTTGACCCCTTCACGGCTTCCACCCACCCAGGGACAACAGAAGGGACATTACTGCTGTTCTCCAACTGTGAGAATCTGAGAGTTGGGGAATGCCAAAAAATCAACACTCTTGGCACAGATGTTATTTTTCTTAGGAAAGACAGTGGGGCAAGGAAAAAGGATCAAGTATTGTTTCAAATGCCTTCAGAATAGCAAATATTAATGAGTTGAAAACATGAGGAAACTTGTTCATAAATCCACGAGAGGTACTCTGTGGGCACAATCCTAGAAATACTTGAGAAAGGACACTTTGCATGGAGCTAGACAGCCTGTGCGGAAAGGGGGCTAGACCACCAGCAGCACTTATCGATGTGAATTTTTTATTTTATTATTGTATCTTTTTATTTTATATTATTATATTAAAATATGTTATTATTTTTATCATGAATTATATAATTATACATTATATAATGTGAATGTCTTTTGTACCCACAGATAAGTAAGGCTTTGAGATATTGGGGTTTCAATGCTAAAATTCTGATTTGGAGAACTGAAAATTTTACTTTGATTTATACAATCTTAAAGTTATTGTCTGATTTATTCCATATTAGAGCATGGTGCTACTAAATGAAGAATAGAAGGGTTTCTTACTTGTTCCTCATTTGTGTTTCTAATCCAAAGGGGCTGCCAAAATGCTAACACAGGAATCACTCCTGCATACCATCAACTCCGTAACCATCCTTGTTAAAGACTCCAACGAGGGGCGCCTGGGTGGCTCAGTGAGTTAAAGCCTCTGCCTTCAGCTCAGGTCATGATCTCAGGGTCCTGGGATCGAGGCCCACATCGGGCTCCCTGCTCAGTGGGGAGCCTGCTTCCCCCTCTCTCTGTCTGCCTGCCTCTCTGCCTCCTTGTGATCTCTCTCTTTCTCTCTCTCTCTCTCTCTCTGTCAAATAAATAAATAAAATCTTTAAAAAAAAAAAAAGCACTTTTATAGGAAGGCAGTGGGCGTGGACAATGAGCACCGGGACAGTGTGGAGAGGTGTCATGTGGCAGCTAATAGGCTGACTTGTAGGCCTACATGAAGTAATTTGGGGGGATATCCAACCAAGGTAATGAAAGGGGACTTCTCCCATCTTAATTTTAGTTAGAAAAAAAGGAAGGGAAGCTTTATGTTATAATCATACACGTGTGTGTGACATGGCACATTATTTAGGTAAGGGTCCACTTTAGATCCATATTACCTCATATTTGGTTTTTGTTTTAATTTTTTTTTTTTAAGCAGGCTCCACGTTGGGCATGGAGCCCAATGTGGGGCTTGAATTCACCACCCTGAGATCAATACTGGAGCTGAGATCAAGAGTAGGTTGCTGAACTGACTGAGCCACCCCGGCGCCCCTGTATTACCTCATGTTTGGACTGCTGTAGTAGCCTTCTAGTTGGCCTCCCTGCCTGTGGACTCTCCTTCCTGCAGGCTGCATATCATCCCCAAATAACATTTCATCATGTTATTTTCCTGCTTAAAACTTACTCTGTTCCACAAAATGAAGTCCCCTGTGGGCAAAATAAAATGTCATTCTAACTACTGAGGAAAGCTGGTAGGATGATCCCATCCCAGTTTGCCCAGACTGTCCTCGTTTTAGCACTGAAAAACACTTCAACCCCAGGAATACTGGAAAGGTTGGTCACTCTCACTGACCATTTTCAGCTTGGGACTGGAATAAAGGTGTGTGTGGGGGGGTATGTTTTACTTTTTTATTATGTGCTCCAACACAGAGAAGAACCATTAACAGTGGCTATTTTTACACCAAGGAGCAATGAAATTTAGTTGCTTACTTCATATAGGCAGCTTGGTTGCTGTGGCAACGGTGAGTAGCAAACTTGATTGTTCAAACATATAAAATCAACAAATCTTTCAGTGTTTGCTTCATACTTTGAAGTTTTAATATTTTCTACCATAAAGCTAAGCACCTTGCATTGCAAAATTGCATTATAACACTTGAACAGTTATTTACTTTCTATAATACTATTATCAACAATTAGTTATCTTATCTATAAATATAGCTGTTTAAAACATATATCTCCTTTGAGAGGAATTTTAGGGTATCAGTTTAATTCCAGAGACATGAATTTTAAACCCTCTGAGGACAGCAAGTTTAAACAATACTAAATTCCTATGCACAGGCTCTCCCTAACATACCCACAGTTACAGTAAGTAGTCTGTACATCTTCATGGGATGAAATTAAGACTCTGATATTATTCATTTATGTAGACCCTACCTTGCCCCTAAAAGATTTAAGGAGGCTTTAAAAATATAAGATAAAGCAAGCAAGAAAAAAATGGAGATAAAAAGCAAATGCGGGTAGGAAAGTAAATTGGTGCCATGAATAGTAGATTAGTACAAAAAAAAAAAAGTCATGCCAAGAAGCTCCATTTCCTCACAAAATTCTAAAGATGGGTTACACATCTGTTCCTGACCCGTATAACAGGTAACTCAAAGAGAAGAATCATGCTCTATTATAAAATTCAATGTCCTTTTGGGAAAAACAAACCACTACATAGAAATAGCATAAACTTAACTAATAGGGAGATGATAGATATTTACCATCTGGTCTTCACATAAAGGATACTACTTACGGATAAATGTCTAAATCAATAGCCAACTGTGCACCTAAGATGACTTGTGTAGGTGAAGAGGTTTACCTGATTATTTAAGAGAAAAAAAAATGTCTTATTCATCTTTAAAGAGAGAGAGAAAGAGAGAAACAGACAGCTCTGGAAACTGCAAAAGAGAAATCTTAACTTTGATTCTTGGTTAGTTCCTCATAATATTTATTTTATAATTAACTCATAAAACAGAAAAAGCACAAAAGTAATAGGTAGTAACCAGTATGGCTTTGAAAATAATCATGTAAAGAATTTTATTGTATTTTTTCCTGTTAAAACAATAGGCAAGAAATTGTTGTTTCTGTGGCCCCCAAACAGCCTATCAAACACAGGATATAATAATATACCAATAAAAGCAATCATTTGCAATTGTCCTTATAATTTACAAAATGACTTTACATATAATACTTCATTCACCCAGTCCTTTGACAAAAGTTGTACAAAACAGGAAACTAAAGTGAACCAACTTTTCCAACTTGCAAATGGTGATTTCAGATTTAAACTTATTTCTGACTCCAAAGTCCAAAATCATTCTGTTGCCTCTGACTACTGAATAAATTAGCCACATCGTATAAAATAAAAAGATTCTTTAGCAAGAACATCATATGCAAGTTATAGCAAATGATCTTGGCTGTGATATCATACTTTAGGTACACAAATATTACCATTGAGGAAGACTGGGTGAAGGGGACACGGGGCCTCTTTGTACTATTTCTTGCAAATGCGTTAATCTGCAATACCTCAAAATAAAAAGGTTTTAAGGCAGTAATATTTTCAACCATGTTTGACAATGGTTTTTCCTCTGTGAGGTTATAAGTAAAAAAATAAAACTTCTGGCCTCCAGTTTGATCTTCATGGTTTAAGAGAAAAAAACAGGATATGATAAGACCAGGAATATTGGAAAATAGGACTCTGTGAAAAGGGAAGTGAGAGAAAACATGGGGAGTGGAACAGATATGAATAAATTTTCCTCACCTAAAAAATAAATCCAAAGGAAATGTACTTGAATGAAGAAGATAAGGGAAAATGTTCTAACAATCTTTCTCATAATGGAACTAAATACTTTAACAGTGTAGGAAAACTACCCATCTGTCTTAGAAAGAAGGGTTCACCTGGTTGGTAGTTATGAACTCAGTAAATGGCCTCTTTGGGCTCCTCTGAAGTTCCAAAGGTAACCAGAGCCACAACAGGGAAACAAAATGGTATTTGAATCCCGGTTCTATCACTTTCTGGTGAGTAGAACTTGAGCAAATCACGTAACCTCCTTGGGGCTCTGTTTTCTTATTTTGAGAGAGTGACAAAGGGATGCTTTACCAGAGAAGCATGAGTACTAGAGAAGCATGAGTTGTTAGAACTGTCTGCTCTTCACAGGGTTCAAAAGAGACATATCTGATTTTTATGAAAGCAGTAGAGATAACTTTAAGAATAGGAAGAGTGGGTTAACCATCTACATAGTGGGATATGGGAATCCCTGAAAACCAAGTCTTCTGTAAAGGAAATAAGTCCATCCTTACCCTTAGTCTACCAAAATACTCAATATTCCACTACTGAAGATTCACTTTCCTCTAATACATTGTCAACACCCTAGGGCAAGCCTTAGGTCTTATTTATTATTGTATATGGCAGAATGCCAATGATTAAAAAAAACTGAATGTCCATTGAAAAGGGGTCTATATCTCTAGAAATCCAAATTTTAATTTCCAACAAGATTGCCAAAGATGACATGTTGAGGTTTTGTGAATTACTGTGAATTACTGACACTGAAGGGCTACCTACAGCGGACCAGCTGTGAGACATGCAGGTAGGTCCCCACTCCAGAACTGAAGCACTTACAGTGAAGTCCCTTTTCTGGCCTTGCTCCCCCTAAAGAAAGCCACCTCACTCAAAATCGTATCTACTCCCCATGGGCATAATGGCCCAGTTTTTATATCTTAATTTGGGCCAATTCTGGAGAACCATCCCTGCTCCAGGGCTGTCTCTGCAGTCAACAGAGGCTCCTATTGCAGCTTGTATTATGAACCATTCTGCAGAGAAACAGACCCAATAGATGGGTGGAGGGTGGGGGAGGGGGAGGGAACAGGCCTGAGTAGGGGGGGGGTGCGGTGGAGAGAGAAATATATTATGAAGAACTGGCTCATATGATTTTAGAGGCCAAGAAGCCCCTCGATCTGCCATCCACAAGCTGGAGACCCAGGCAAGCTGCGGTATAATTCAGTCCCAGGCCAAAGGCCTAAGAACCAGGGGAGCTGATGATAATTGCACTCTGATAGCTGGAGAAGTCCAATATCACAGTTCAAACAGGCAAGAAGAAATGAATTCTCCCTTCCTCCATCTTTTGTTCTATTCGTGTCTTCAGTGGACTGGATGAAGCCCACCCACACTGGGGATGGCAATCCGCCTTACTGAGCCCGTCAATTCAAGTGCTCTGTCATCCAGAAACACCCTCACAGGCACACTCAGAAATAATGTGTAGCCCAGTATCAGGGAACCCCATGGCCCAGTCAAGTTGATACATAAAATGAACCATCACACAACCACACTGGAGTTCAACTTTTCCTTCTACTCAACCCTGCCTCCTCACTACCCCATAGCTATTGATGCTATGCTATGCTATGCTATGCTATGCTATGCTATGCTATGCTATGCTCACTTTCCAACAAACTTTCTGCATGTAAATGTCTCAGGGTCAGTTTCTGGGGGAAACTCACCTGTGTCACCTACTCCTCCTATAAATAAAGTTAACACCTGAGGGAGATACATGCCTTTTGATAGGTGTTCTCAAGTATGAAACCATACTGGAAAACCAGACCTGCCTTCTGTGCCATTAAGAATGATCATTATGACTGATTATATGAGATTATATGACTGGTTATATGAGAAAGAGAGTATCTACTGTTACACATCTCTGAGAAAGCTTAGCTCTCATTAAACCTTCAATTTTTTTCATCTCATGACTCAGATACACATGTTAAGAAGTCATCCAAGTTCTGAATTTTCCTACTGTCCTCTGTCAGGACAGTGTGAAAATGGAATTGCTGATCAATAAGAACTAGGTTTCTGGTATCTTTTTTCACGCTATCACTTTGGGCCACTGGAGTATAACTGTGAAGTTTCCAGTATATATTTCAAGCTGAATTATTTGGGCTCCATAACTTTATACACTGAATAAGTGTTAAAATTGCTGGAAAAAAGGTAATTTTTATCACATTCTGAGGAAAATAATTTATATAAAGTAATGGCTTACTGAATGTAATCTCTTTTATTGACCTTAATCTATAGCAGGCATATACACAAATTAAACTTCTTTAATTACATTTTAAAAGCATCAAAAGATTTCTTTAAGTTTAGTGGTGCAACTTGGGAAATCTTTGATGTCATGAGACTGCTAGTCAGGTACTTTGTTATGTGTCTATCATTTAAAGGCAGCATACTTAGGATTCACAAAATTGAGTTCATTCCATCAACAAACATCATTTTAGCTTACTTTGTGCATCCAAACTCCGTGCCACTCTTAAGAATATGAAGAAAATGGAAATCATGCTCACTTTTACTTTCAAAGCATTCTACCTGACAGGGGTTTGCTATTTCTGTCAATCTGTTTAGCCAAGTTTCCATCAGGAAGTAATTCTGAATCAGAAAGGAAAATGAACAAACCAAGCTTAGTGGATTCTCCCCCTTTCATGACTTTTAAAAATGCTTAATGAGAACCAAATCACTGACTCTGGAGCTCTAATCCCTCTCTAAAATTTTAGAGGCTGTCAGATGCTCCTTCGACTGAAGGAGAAGAATCAGGTAGGAAGCAGTATTTTTAACTTCATAGCCCTGATGAAATATTTTTAGCAGAATCAAGTCTAGGTTCCAGCAGGGTAATTCAATGGTCTCCATGGTAAGAGAAATGTAGAGTTGTTTTTAATAGAAAAGCACATTAAAAAATAAAAAATGATCCCTGTGCTTGATTTACTGGAAGACACAAACACTTTGATTACTCTTAGTCATTACTTTTTCCATCTCTTTGAACAAATAAAATGTCAAGAGAAGAAATATATTTTACATACACCATCACGAACAAAATGAAGACAAATTTCATTTCTATAAAATATAAATAAATGTTAACAGACACAGGACTTTGTTGCTGAAACTTAGCCCAATATTCAATACAGAAACATGATCCGATGAGGTAATAGGGACACAAATGCTTGTAAACCCAAAGATTTAGCAAAGATGCAGGATCATTACTAATTATCTATGTGAGTGAGTTTATGCGGCATCAAATAAGAGAATTTAAACTTTGGCTAGCACTGCAAGACCCATCACATAAAATCCTGGGTACACAAATCTGAAAATGATTGATGCTGACAAATTATAGGTCCTTCCTAAAAAGTCTTTGAAGAGTGACATATTTTCAAAACAAGCAGGGACCAGTCAGCTTTGAAAATGGCAAAAACATATAATATGCACTGTTAATTGCTGACATTTATATGTAGTTGACACTAGATATCACTTATCATAGCAATTACTAATAGCAATTTGCATATCCAAAGCCCATAATAAAATTTCACTAATTTCAATGTTTTTAAATTTATTTTTAACACTCATCTTAATGTCTCTTTCATTAATATGAAGTATAATACCAGGCTTAACTACATTTTCTGTTTCACCCACAGAAGATGATCAAGTTTGTATCGGGTCTCTCCTGGTCACCCTGAGAAATGAGATCCACATTCTGGCACACTTGAAACCCAAGTGGGACACCAGCTTAATGGGGTCATTTTTGTAGAAATCATCTGTTCTATAGTTTATTTGCCCACCAACCCATACTAAACAAAGACTGAGTCCTAGATATTTATAATTAAGGTAAATCTCATTATAAAATTATCTTAAAATCCATGTCTTTATTGAATTAGTTACAGTTTATCATATACAAAAAGTGACTCATGGCCTCCTCAGTCCTTGTTGTCCGTAACAAAATACTATCATTTTGTTATTTTGTTGGGAAATACAGTGGCACTGCTGCCAGAAAATGTATAGAACAGGAGTGACAAGCTGGTCCAACACTGGTTACTGGAAAGTGAAGATCTTCTGCTTAGCAGATTTAGAAACCTGGAAAGTCTAGAAACAGCTCTGCCTTCCCACAATGGATCCGTGAATGTGGGACCACTTCCTAAGGACCAGCTGTGGACCATTCTGATGAAACAGTCTGTAATTCCTTGAGTCCAACCAAGAAAATCCTACCCTGAAAGGAGAGGCAAGGATACAGCAACAGGAGTGTCCACAGGAGGGGCTGTTTGAGAACTAGGGGTTGGAGTGCTGGTCCCTTCCAGCATCCCAGAGCCAGGGGAGTCTACAAGGGAAGATCCAAGGGCTTGCAAGTGTCCACAGGACAAAGGCAGCTTTCAATGTCTGCCTGGAACAAAGATCACAAATTTGGGGTTGGTCTCAGCCTATCAATGAAGATGCTATCAGCTAAAAATGCCTGGGGCACTCACCTGGGCCCACATGACTTATGGAGAACCGGTCCACGCGACTTGTGGAGAGCCCACACCGACATTTCCCTAACTAGAGCCAATGCATGTCTGGACCAGCCCTCACAGCTCTTACTATGACTGCAAGACACACCTCAGCAACAACCATCAGGGAACTTGGAAAAAAAAAAACAAGGTTTACTTATATACAGGTCCTGGAAGGAACACAGCGTGTCATGGCCAGGGCCATACAGGGAGGTCATCACAGGAGAGTGGGGGAGAGAGCGCACAGACCTGAGGGGGTTATGGGTGGGGTACCGAGAGTTTCACAGATTGACTCCTCACTGGTAAAGTTAAAACCTGAGAGTGGAATGAAAAAGCTGAAAGGGAAGAGCCAGCAGACACATGGTAGGTACCCAGATCAACCAGCACTTTCTCAAAAGGGGACTTCATGGGTGAGGCAGCCTGGCTCTTCGAGTTATGTAGTTGGTAATGTGTAGAAATGAGATGGACGCCTTTGAAGTGGATGGCTTGATAACCAAAAGCTTAGCGTTGGGCACTTATATTACAGTCAAAACCGCTGACTCTCAGACTCTTGGACCACAGCACACCACTGTCCTGTTCCTCTGCCTGTTCATGTAAGAACACCAGGTCCTCCTACCCCTCCCCGCTCCAAAACTAGCAAATGGGAAAGGAAGTATGTGAGACAGTAAAAAGCTTCTTGTCCTCTATCCTCGGCAGCTGCCTTAGGTTGTCCTTCCAAGAGAAGGGGAAAGATTTGATAACAGCTTTGGGGTTTGTTTCTTTTTAAGATTTTATTTATTTATTTATTTGACAGAGGGAGATAGCGAGATCAGGAACACAAGCAGTGGGAGTGGAAGAGGGAGAAGCAGGCTTCCCGCTGAGCAGGGAGCCCCATGCAATGCTGGGCCTTGATCCCAGGACTCTGGGATCATGACCTGAGCTGAAGGCAGATGCTTAACGACTATAGTTTTGATGATTACTGGGACATTGGGCATTCTATTCTCTGAGTTGAGACTAAATGGAGCTTAATGTGACGCTAGGACTTTTTATTACTTAAAGTCACCAGAAAAGTTTCAGGGCCTGCCCAGATTTCATCCATGGGGAAGAAATCCACTTCCATGGGGGTAGATTTTAAAGAAGTATGAGAGATAAAAAAATTGACTTGTTTTGTACCTACTCGTATTATAAATTATACTGAAATTTGTTTAAAACTGAGAGCACCTATACATGTTTCACTTTTCCATGTTTGTTTTAAACTTTATGAAATTTCCCTGAGCCGCACACTAAAAATCTGGACTTTTTAGAATGTTTTATAAGAGGAATCTAAATCTCAATGTTGCCTGAGTGTGTAACTGACCAAGTAGATGAAGAACCCAAGAATGAAATCAAGGTCTATATGAAATAAGGGAAATTTTCAGAGAAATTTGGGACCTAAAAAAGAAAATGTAAAATTTATGTTACCAAAGAACATATAAGCTAGAAAATAAAATCACACTTCTTATGGAAAGATTAGATAATAATTTCAAGTTACCAAAATTATGGCCTAAAATATTAAGAATAGAGAAAAAAATCAGTTGTTAGCATGTTGATATTTCTAAGTTTTTAAACCTGCATAATTTATCTCTTTTGAAATCTCGAGCATTAAGCGTCTGCCTTGGGCTCAGGTCATGATCCCAGGGTCCTGGGATTGAGCCCCACGTTGGGCTCCCTGCTCAGCAGGGAGCCTGCTTCTCCCTCTCCTACTCCCCCTGCTTGTGTGTCCCTCTCTCGCTGTGTCTCTCTCTGTCAAATAAATAAATAAAATCTTAAAAAAAAAAAAGAAATCTCATAAGCTACTGGTGCCAGGCAAAGAATAATTCTGGTAAAGATGTCAAAGAATATAAACCTTTCTGTGCATGTTTTCAAGAACCCTTTCTATTTAGACTTTATATGAGATAAATTATAGGAAAGAACCCTAGAGGGGCACCTGGGTAGCTCAGTCGTTAAGCGTCCACCTTCGGCTCAGGTCATGATCCCAGAGTCCTGGGATCGAGCCCCGCATTTGGCAACTTGCTCAGTGGGAAGCCTGAGTCTGTCCCACTTCCCTCTCCCACTCCTTCTGCTTGTATTCCCCTTCTCACTGTGTCTCTCTTTGTCAAATAAATAAATAAAATCTTTAAAAAAAAAGAAAGAAACCTAGAATTTTCTAGGAGTAACCCCTTCTTCATATGAAATAGCATTGACTGACCAATGGACTAAGAAAATTAGGATATTGACTTTGTATGGAGGAAAAAGAAAACAAAGAACAGACAAAAGATAATAATATAGAATGTTTTCAAAGCAACCCTGTACTTCTTAAAAACTCTTTACTTATTTTTAATTGTGGTGAAATATACATAACACAAAATTTAGCATTTTAACCATTTTTTAAAGATTTTATTTATTTAGTTAGGGGCAAAGGGAAAGTGGGAAGCAGACTCCCAATGAGCAATGTGCCCCACAACTTGGGGCTTGACATCAGGACCCCAAGATCATGACCTGAACTGAAGGCAGATGCTTAACTGACTGAGCTACCAGCCACCCCCATTTTAACCAATTTTAAATGCACAGTTTAGTAGCATTAAGTAACTTCATATAGTGCAACCACCTCCACTATTCAACCACAGAATGTTTTTCAGCTTGCAAAACTGAAATTATGTACCCATTCAACAGTATCTTCCCATTTCTCCCTCCCCTCCACCCCAGTAAGCACCATTTTACTTTCTGTGTCTATAAATTTGACTACTATAACTACCTCATAAGAGTAAAATGAGTATTTGTCCTTTTATGTTTGGCTTATTTCACTTAGCACAATATCTTCAAGGTTCATCCATGTTATAGCATGTGTCAGAATCTCCATCCTTTTTAAGGCTGAATAATATTCCATCATATGACATATCATATTTTGTTTATCCATTCATCTGGTAATGGACACCTAGGCTGCTTCCAACTTTTGGCCAATGTGAATAAAGCTACTCTGAACATGGAGCACACATACCTCTTTGAGACCCTGCTTTCAATTCTTTGGGGCATATACCCAGAAGTAGAAGGGCTAGATCTTACCGTAATTCTATTTTTAACCATTCCCAACAGCAGCACATAAGGGTCCCAATTTCTACACATCCTTCTTAATACTTGTCATTTTCTGGGTTTGATTTGGTTTTGCTTTTCAGATAACAGCCACCTCAAAGGGTGGGAAGTGGTACCTCATTGTGGTTTGATTTGCGTTTCCCTAAAGACTAATGTTAGGTATCTATTCATGTGGTTATGGGTTATCTGTATATTCTAGTCCTTAAAACAACCTTTTACTTTATTCATTGCTAATTTTACAAATGATATCATAGAAATATGTTTTTCAAAAAAGACCATATTTTTTGGTTTTCTTGGCAAGCACCGCTTTTATCTAGCAGTGTAAAACAGTTCAAATTTCAAATCCTTTTTTTGGAGTAGCAGTATATAGCACTCCTTACAAGGAGAAAATCTCAACCTACCTACTTTGGAGTTCTGTTAAGCTCTAGGCTTGTAGATCTATACAACTTCACAGACAACTGGGGGTAGAGGGCCCTCTATCGTGTCAAATGTTACAGGGTAACACTGTCCAGCACAGTAGCACTTAACCTCATATGGTTATGGAGCACTTCAAATGTAGTTAATCCCAACTGAAATATGCTGCATCAGTACATTCACATTGGATTTCAAAGAATGGTATTTTTTAAATAATATAAAATATCTCAACAATTTTTTAATTGGTTATATATTGAAATCAAATATTTTTAATACAGTGAGTTCAATAAATTATATAAATAACTAAATTGAATTTCACCTATTTCTTTTTACCTTTTTTAATGTGGCTCTTGGAAAATTTTTAAATTATATGTTATTTCCATTTATGGCTCACCTTATATTTCTTTTGGACTGCACTAATCTAGATCATTATGACTAAGTAAATTCTTCCTACAAGTGTGGATATACACATAAACTTAAAAGTAGAGAATTTTAAATTTTTTTCTAAATAATTGAGATTTTTTTTCCAAAAACAAATTCTTTGTATTACTAGTTTGTCCAAAAATTATCTAGGTAATTACCTTTGCTCCATACTCAAGTTTTTTAGTATAAACACTGCCTCCTACATTTAAGTTTGCTTTATAGGGATCTGTGTGTTTTCAGAAATAAATTGTTGGAAACCCTTTTGAGTGTAGCGCTTATGCAAAGAAATAATAATTTTAATAATTTTTAAAAGATGTGCAAAACACAGATGACTGATACATAGTACCCAAAATATCTAAAGAATTTCTGCTGACTGATAAGGAAAAAATGAAAAATGAAACTGGCTATATACAGAAGAGGAAACTGAATGACCAATAACCTTATAATAAGGGAAATATACATCAAAAAAACCAGGATATTATCTTATACCTTATGAGACTAAAATTTTTTTAAAAAAATTTTTTAAAGACAAGGATTCTCCCACCTCAGGTCCTTTGGACTTACCATTTCTTCTCTGCCCATATGTCCATATGACTTGCTTCTGCATTTCAATCAGTTTTCTGCTTAAATGTCATTTCATCTAGGAAGGTTTGCCTGACCTCAAAAAGCTCACGTACCCCACCTATCCATTCCCTGTGGCTTGCTAAACACATTTGTTTATATAGTGTCTGTTTTCCACTGGAATGAAGGGTTCACTAAGGAAAGGACTGTTTTATTGCTATACCACCACATTAGCTACTCAATAAACAGTTGCTAAAAGAATAAATGCCAGCTAGGTGTGGGCAAAGCTCTGGGGAAAGAGGAACTCCCAATCTTTCAAACACTGCTGGTGGGAGTATAAATTGCCATTACTTCTTTCAAATGCAGTGGACAATATCTACTGAAGTTGGAGACGCTTATATCCTAGGGCACAATTACACTTCTAGGAATATACCCTAAAGAACTGTAGCATGGTAGAGGAGATGTATGCAACAATATTGCAGCATTGACTGTAACTACAAAAGCACGGGAAACATCTATCAATAAAGGAGTGCACAAATAAATTGTGATTGAATCGTACTTTGGGATATTATGCAACACTAAAATGAATTAGTCACGTGCATCAACATATACAAAGTTTGAAAGCACAAGGATGAGTGAAAACAGCAAGCTGTAGAATGATCTATATCATATGATAGCATTAATATAAAGCTTGTAACAGAAAAAATAGTATTTATTAATGATATAAGAGCATGGATGAATGATTCACACAACTTCAGGCTAATGAAAAGACAAAGGAATAGACATGGGTAAAAAGGGGGCTAACAGTACTGATTTCTGTAAAGATAATTAAAACAATCTGAAACAAATCAGGCACGTATTAAATTTAAGTGAAAAAACATGAGTGTTATATTAGTCTCTGTATTGCTTATAATACTTCATATTTTTATTCTTACAAAATCAGACTTTAATCGGTGGGTTCCCTTTCCTCTCTTGAAGCTTGTAAAAGCAAGTTACTTGTAAGAAATAAAAATAAATACAACCTATACTATTTCAGTCAGAGACTGGTAATACATTTCTTTCAGCCTATTATCTGAGAAATGGTATGAAATCTCCAAACCCAATATTAACAAGATTCGTTTTCAAGATGTATTTTGCAAACAACAATCAGCTTTTGATTTGGAAAACTTTCTCCAAACTCTCTTCTTACTCAAAATAGTGTCTATTAGAGACTTCTATCACATTCTTCTTTCTTTCACTGTTTTCTCCAATAATAAGATCTTGCTATGAGCTCTGTAGAGCCGAAAATAAATATTTTCCTGAGATAATCTTCTCTGGTTACAGGTTTCTGATTAAAATATATTACTCTGGTGTGGTTTGTCTATACTTAAAGAACCAGGAACTTACTGACAAAGCCTCCCCAACCACCTGGCCCCTACCAACACATGTACACATGCACGCATGTGCGTGCACACACACATACGCACACACACACACAAAATTAAAATTAAAAAGCCATGAGATGTAGGACATTTTGAAAGCTTTTAAAAGAACTACAAATGTGTGTGCATGTTAATACCAACAGATTCCACACCTCTTAGCTTTGTATTGCAATAGTACCTTTCATCAAGAAATCTGAAATTCTTTGGACATTTATGCCTCACCTCACCAAAACACACTGGTTTTGTGAGCATTCACATTTCCTACTCAGTCTTTTGCTTAGTCTCTCCATTTGTGTCCCTAAACCTTCCCCTCTATGTACCTTCTTCAAATTCAGTGTGCCTGAGCCTGGGTATAGAGAAACATGTCTTCCTAGTTGGAACATTCTGAATCCAAGGCAGTGCTTATAATTTCAAGTATAAATGGTTGGATTATGAAAATGTTTTATTATCTGCATTTTAAACCCTATACCATAACCAATAAGTAGCTGGATTACATACTCAGCTGTTGATTTAACTATCTTGTTAGTTGTGTTGACATCATGAAGTTCTTCCAGATCCCTCAGCAATGGTTCCACCAAACTTTGGTATAAACTGAAACAAACTTTATCTAAAAATTCTACTGTCCCATAATTTAGGAAAAAATTAAATTCACAGCCCTTTTGCATACAACACTGACTTCCTAATAAATATCCAGGGAAAAAAGATGAGCTACTTTAATTATTCAGGAAATTCCTTTTTTAAATGTGATTTGAAAGAAAAAGAAAAGGATTTGTATAGCTGGAGAAGTACAACGTTTTGTGTAAACATATTATTTTTCAGTTTGTGAATGAGTCAGGCTGTTTTTTAAAAATTCTGGGGCACCTGGGTGGCTCAGTGGGTTAAAGCCTCTGCCTTTGGCTCAGGTCATGATCTCAGGGTCCTGGGATCCAGGCCCGCGTCGGGCTCCCTGCTTGGCGGGGAGCCTGCTTCCTCCTCTCTCTCTGCCTGCCTCTCTGCCTCCTTGTGATCTCTCTCCCACTGTGAAATAAATAAATAAAATCTTTAAAAATAAATAAATAAATATAAATAAAAAAATAAAAATAAAAATTCTGGCCCACAGATCACAAGTTATCTGTGTGAACCTCTCTGGCCACAGGTAGGTACTGCCTTTGGTCTTCATGAATATTCACTGAACACCACAGAGTGTTGGGCCAGCCTGAGATGGAGAAGGAAAAGGAAAAATAGTCCATGAAATCAGAAGAAAAGCCCTTTCAGGGATTTGTAAAAAAGGGAACTATTGAATCTGATGCATTATAAGATTTTATGTCTTTTTTGTCAACCCATGAATAACTTTTTTACTCTGGAACTTTCCAGTTTGATCTTTCCCTTATTAATGTCACTTTAAAGTATGAATAACAGATTATAGATGCCTGATGTATAAGGGAGTATTGAAAATATCCAGATATTTAGGTTAGTAAATCCAACTGAGACTCTAAGAAGAAGTTGCTACCTGTCTGCTTGTACAATACCGCCCTGTCCGCTGCCTTTCTGTATTTCTTTTGAATGGGCTATACTGCCCAACATGCCTTGAACCCCATATCACTAAGCCAATACCCTTGAAGTATTTTCATTATTATCAAGTGAAGGTGTGGAAACTAGAAAATATTAGGACAGGATCTATCTCTTTCCATTTTTGTCATCAGGAGTACTTACTTTATACCATTCTATAAACCCAGTGTCTTCTATATTAAAAAAAATACAGCAGCATTGTAAAGCAGCTAGATTAAGGTCTCTGTTTTATAGATGAAAAAAACTGAGATTCAGAGAGGACTGTCTCAAACTCACACAACTGGTAAATGGCAAAGACTCAATGTGAACTGGGTAGGACTCCAAATCTTGTCCTTGAAAATACATGCTCCCCTACCCTACAAAGGGCCCTTTCCCATGCGATTCTATCAGCGATTGCACTCTCACTGGCTCAGAGACTTCCTCCACACTACAGTCAGATATAATTCCTTTGTTACTGTTAGAACAAAGTGGAGTTATTGGTCCAAAGTATTGGGTTGGCTCTATGGACAGTCCCCAGACGACCAAATCAAAACTGACCTCAATGAGTCACACAGGTGATTCAGAAGATAATTCTTCTCATGCTCCCCTGGGAAGCAAGTGATT
Organism: Ailurus styani; assembly: GCA_002007465.1. Lineage (NCBI taxonomy): Eukaryota > Metazoa > Chordata > Mammalia > Carnivora > Ailuridae > Ailurus > Ailurus styani. The sequence goes on from LNAC01000408.1 coordinate 341,630, forward strand.
AAAAATAGCATAGGATGAGAGAAATAAGGGATTTGTGAACATGAACCAAAACCATGATAATTATATTAAAAGATAAACTAGAGAACCAAGTATCATTATTAATATGAAGAATTATTGAACATCACACCTGACCACAGCTGGAAAAACTGCCACAACGTAAGTGCCTTGGCAAGATGGCACATGGTAAAATATCTCTTTCAAGAATGTTGCCTATGGGCGCCTGGGTGGCTCAGTGGGTTAAAGCCTCTGCTTTCGGCTCAGGTCATGATCTCAGCATCCTGGGATCGAGGCCCGCATGGGGCTCTCTGCTCAGCGGGGAGCCTGCTTCCTCCTCTCCCTGTCTCTCTGCCTGCCTCTCTGCCTACTTGTAATCTCTCTCTCTGTGTCAAATAAATAAATAAAATCTTTAAAAAAAAAAGAATGTTGCCTAATAAAATTCTTAAGACAGGAAATGAATGTTAGAACAAACAAGAACAGTACTTTAAAATGAGGGAAAAAATCTAACTGCATACAATGAACATAATGCCAAATACGATCCTTATCCAAACTTGTCTTTCATTTGTCTTACTTACATACCAGCTTCAAGATATAATGAAAGTTCAGCCACAAAATCAACTTAAAAAGGAGAATTACCTGGCCCAACTGCATAGATTGATTTAATAGCAAAGCACTTTCCTGCAAAGACATTTATATGCTATCTGGAAAAACTTTCCAGCTCTTCATTTTATATTTTACTAGTGATTGATTTATTATATGGAAAAGATTCAATCTTTCCTCTTATTTGCAGCAAGAAATGTCAGCAACATGACTTGGAAAAATATGTATATATCAACTTATTTGGTATGATCGAATAGAAAGTCGAATAGAAAGTCAGCATCTGTGGTTTTTGCTGGATCTCTCTGGTTGTAGTATTCACCTTCTGTATTCACCTTCTGTTCGTCCTTTTTCTGAGCTCTTTTGTTAGCCCTCTAAGATCTCTGGCCCTTAAGTCTGCTCTAAAAACTACCGTATCAAGTACCTAACTCCTCTGCTCTTATATACTTTTTTCCAATTTTATTGAGGTATAATTGACATATGACATTGTGTATGTTTAAGGAGTGCAATATGATGATTCGATACACTTATATATTGTGAAATAATAAAACAAAAGGCTCCTCCTATACTTTTTTGGTTTGGGTGTTCATTGTTTAACTCTCAAACCAGAACACCAACTCCTTTAGGAAAAGGACTCTTCCTTTCCTGTTTACTGCTGTATTTCCAGAGTGTGACACAAAATCAGTACTTGAAAAATAACTGTTGACTGTATATTGCAAGACCTCCAAATGACTTGGGTGGATAACATGATTTTTAAGTCATCAAAGGTCCATGGCAACAGGTAAACATCCAGACTCTTTCAAGATAGAAGTTTCACTGATGGGTTTCCTTCCCTTTTGGGGGTCAATAGCATATGCACATATATCGATCAGCTCCCAGGAGAATTTAAAGATCAGAACAGTTGCCTAGGAAGAAAGCTTGTTTTGAGGTAGCTAGTAATTTGGGTTCCGGATTTAATGGGTCATTAGTTCAAATGCTAAAAAACTAGATAACTGAATTTGAAGAGACAGTAGGAATAAGGAAGTACGTCGTAAGAAACAAAGAATATCTCTAGATTAAAAGGAAGAAGGTGGGGAGAGGGATGGGTAAATTGAAGAGGACTTCAAAAGTCTAGATATAGTCCCAGGGAAGTTGTCCAAAAATGGTAAAGGCCCACAGCCTCATAGGAGCTGGGCTGGTGGACTGACAAAGGACCATGAAGACCAAAGGCTGACTAGGAAGTGAGTTAATCAGGCACACTGGTCAGCCCTTACTCAGCAAGAATGTCCTACTGCCTGGGCCCAGCCACGACACCAACTGATCTTACTGACATCTGCTCGGAGTTTCACTTCATTACCATCTAGCGCCTTTACCACTGGCGGCCTTGTGAGGACAGTTTTCCCCAAACCCCAATAGCACAAGCACCCCCAAAAAAGGAAGGTGGGACCCTAGACATCTGGTAGAGAGGGAGAAGTATTAGCTCATCTGTACTTAAGGGAGGGTGAAATGAGCAATAAGAAATTAGATTCCTACACCATGTCATTAATGGGTCCTTGAGGCCTTTGAAGTAATAATTTCTTTGTGACTTACTAGTAGGGCTACTCATCAAACATGGAGGCTTGAATATACACACTTCTGTTCTGTCCTAAGATATGACCAAAATAACAATAGAACAAAAAGAATAGAAGAGATAATAACAGATAAAAGATATTATAATTTTGGAAGATGGAAAGTAGTTGGATTGAGTGGCTACTGACTTACAAAGCAGAGAAAATGAAACCTAAGTACCTAAAGTTGGGGAGCCAATAAGAAGTAAGCCTGTTGATGTTCCAGAATCCCAGAAAGCCTGAGGAATTTGAGATGCTGCTTAGTACCAAGGATGGAGGATGAGGAGTGGGACTGAAAATAGGAGCACTGGCTGAAAATCTATTGAGAGAGCAGTTATTTTCCCAGATCCCTTCCCCTGCCCCATTCAGCCTGACAACCATCTCCATCCTATTTCATCAGGAAATTAGAGATTAACTTCAGAAAAATCAAACCAATGATTCCCCTCTTGCTATCAACTCCTAGAATACTGGGAGTCAAGAAATTGGAGAATTCTTTTCTGGAGAACACGTGATCAACTCAAGAGAGTTGATATGTGACCTGGGGGTTTTCCCCAAGTAAACTACCAGATTCCCTACCCAGTGAGCAGACCAACCTGCTTTTTGGTGTCACCATCAGTTTCTTGATGCCTCAGTCTTAAATACAAACAGTAAACCAAGCATCATTAGCCATTTAAGGAAACCATCAATATGAAAGACAAAGATCCAAAAAAAAAGTTTATTAAAAAAAAAAAAGGAACTCAGTAAAAAGAAAAAATACAAAGGGAGTAAGAAACCATTTACAATAAATAACCTCAGAAATAAAAAGAGAGCATTGAAATCATAAAACATGATCATGATGTTACATATATTTCAAAAATAAAAATTCAGGGCGCCTGGGTGTCTCAGTGGGTTAAAGCCTCTGCCTTCGGCTCAGGTCATGATCTCAGGGTCCTGGGATCGAGGCCCAAATCGGGCTCCC
>LNAC01000408.1:344930-491675 GCA_002007465.1 Ailurus styani
CCTGCCTCTCTGCCTCCTTGTGATCTCTCTCCCGCTGTGAAATAAATAAATAAAATCTTTAAAAATAAAAAATAAAAAATAAAAATAAAAATTCAGAGAATAATAAAATATTTCTTAAAATTTTTTTAAAAGAATAAAATTTTAAATTTTAGGGAAAAAAATGAAAGATAATATTTTTTGATTTGTGTACTTCTTACAGAAAGCTTGAAAAGGAAGACATGAACAATGAAAGAAGGCCACTAGGAATTACCCACGATGAGAATAGGGTGGGGGGAAAAACCTTTCAAAGAAATAACAAGCTAATTTCTGAGAATTTAATAATAGGTTTTCAAACTGAAAGATCATAGTTGGTATAAAGCAGCATCATTTTGTTACTTTAGTTCTCCAATAGCTTCCAGATCCTGATAATTTCCAGATTAAAAGAAATCATATTGAAAATTCACAATCAGAGTAGCATCAGACTTTTTAACAGTAATAGAAGCTAGAAAACAATGGAGAAATGTTTTTAAATATGATGGGAAATTGTGTTCAATTAAGGAATCCTATACCCAGCCAAAATATCAAGAATAACCATGAATACGGTTTCAAATATGTAAGTTTTCAAAAAATCAATTACCTTCTATGTATTGTTCTCAGAAAGATACAGGAGATTGTATGCCACTAAAATAAACTATTTACTATATTATCTTGGTATCCTTTTGATGCATGAAATGTCTGTAATGATAGCCCCCTTTTTCATTCCTGATATTGATTAATTTGTTTTATCTCTTTTTTTCTAGGTGGCTTTTACTAGAAGTTTATCTGTTTTATTAATCTTTCAAATGAACCAACTTTTTATTTAATTAATTTTATTTTAGTCTTATTTTTCTGTTTACTTCAAGTTTCACTTTCTCTTCTTTTTCTAGCTTCATACGCTAGAAACTTGTTTTTTTTCTTCTCTAATATAAGCATTTCAAGCTATAAATTTCCCATCTGGGCATTTTTTTTAGCCACGTCAAACAGATTGTGTTTTCATTATTGTTCATTTTTAAATACTTCCTATTTTTTCTTGTGATTTCTTCTCTGATCCATGGGTTACTTAGAAGAAGCTATTTACTTTTAAAATAATGGGGGATTTCCCAGAAACGCTATTGCTATTGATTTCTAATTTAATTTAGTATGGTCAGAGAATATACTACACAAAATTTCAATCTTTTGAAATTCATTGAGACTTATTCTATGGTCCAGCATATGGTTTATCTTGGTGACTATTCCATGTGCTTTTGAAAAGAGTGAATATCTTGCCACTATCAGGTGAAGTGTCCTATGTCAATTAGATCATGCTGATTAATAATGTTTTTTATATCTTTTCTATTTCTCATTTTTTGTCGGTTGGCCTATCAAATATCAATAGAGAATTATTAAAAATCTCTAACAATGATTTTTCTGTCTGTATTTAGTTGCTCTCCCATGTCTATAAATAGCTATTTTTCATATATTCAGTGTTCAATTGTTAACTGCAGAAGACCTAGTCTGACAAGGCTGCACCACCATTACCAGAAAGAATAACCAAAGATTCTAAGATAATTTTGAGAAAAAATATTTATATTCTAAAACTTGACTCAGATTTCCAAATCTTATTATTTCCCTTACCTGCCCCACCCCCAATCACATCATGAAAGGATCTGATACCGAGATACATCATTTCCATTAATGGACCTTAAAAACTACATCTTTTGCATTTCTCTTTATTGTCCTTTATTGCCCTTTAATCAGCACACTTTAAAAAATAGATGAATATAAGATTAAAGGAAAATTTTCTCATTCTACTCTACTGTCCAATTTCCCCCTCTTCTCTCTAAAAGGAAAAGGGAGCAATTATGAGAGCACATTAACACACAAGAAGATCCTGTCCATTTATGGGAAATATTTCCTAGAAATCCTGGAAGATATATAATTCATAACCATGACCAGGTTTGGTGATGACCAAACTAAAAGGTGACATAAAAGATTGATGTCTGCTAACCAAAACTGAAAAGGCAGTGCCAAGATTTAAGCAGGGAGGGAGTTCTAGAAAGGAATGAGGACAGCCTGCTACATTTGAATCCATGTGTTCATGCTGCACAGTATAAAAATTTGAAACCGTGAATCTCAAAATCCCATATCATAAGTTATATCACCATTATAAAATGCAATTTTGTAGAAACATCGATTTTATGTGACAATATCCAAAGAGCTCATAAAATATGTGAGTTGCAGGCAGACATTTCTTTGAAAATTCAAACTAACTTCATAACTCTGATCTACCTCCTTTTGGTAGGAGTAGAAGTAAAATATCTCCTAACTTTAGGACAAAAACATCTGCCCTATCCTTATCCCCATGGAAAGCTTTTTTCCTGGCCAAGTGCTCGTCATAAGAGCTGAAAGGCATAAACTCTTAAGGTCCAGCATATTTCAGTACACCATATCCACTCTGCAATGGCCCAGAGAAAAGATCAAATAAGATATGAGAAGAAATCATCTAACATGAAAGAAGAAAATACATTGACTATTTAAATGGCCTTAATGCAAAAGAGAGGAATGAAGAGGACAAAGTGTGTTTCAGTAGAGGACACAAGAAATTAGAATCTCTGAGTTCCAGCGTTAACTCTGCTACGATCGCAACATATGATCAAGTCATCATGTGTTTATATTTTTCATCCATTAATTAAGGAGTCACATACAGATGGTATAAAACATAGGCCATGAAAATGAGTTCAGGTATTTCACTTCTTAAATGTCTACCAGGTCCTGATATATCCCTCCCTATTTTTTCTATAGGACTATTGAAAACCTTGAAAAAGCTGAAATTTCATGCTTTACCCAAAAACAAAAGCTGGCAGACAATACCCCAAAAAGACCTCCCTTAACTACAACAATCACTATGCTTATCATTCTCTACTCTCATCCTGTATTATTTTCTTTTTCTAATTTTGTTTTATTTTAATTCCAGTATCATTAACACACAATGTCATATTAGTTTCAGGTGTTCTGTATTATTTTCTTCATACTACTTACCACTATCTGAAATTATATTACATATTTTTCTCCTTATTACCGTTAGGTATGGCACTTTGTTTTCCTCCCTGCTATATCCCCAACATTTGGAAGCCATACTTAGCCTAGCCATGGTAGGGACTAAATAAATACTGACTGAATGAATGAATAAACCTAATGTTGGAATCCAAATGCCTTTTGTGCTGAAGCACATTGGAACAGTTCCAGTGTTTCTCAAACTAGGATCTTGAATTATCTGGATTACAAGTACAATCACACCAACAAGAGAAGTCTTAAAGACATTTCACCCTAGACTATGACAATTCTACAATAGTCCACTCCATTCCAGTACCATACGCTGCTGAATGATTTCTGTGGCTAAACTGGTGTTTGTGCCACTATTTTCATAATCTGTAACCTACTCACATGCTTTAACTTAATTATGGACTCTCACACTGGGTACTTAAAAAAAAGTTTGGGAGAGGGGAGTTCATCTATTGGGTATGTGGACAAAAGGAAGAAATAGAAAGATCACCAACTGATATATCCTACAAACTCCACTCTGGGTCTCAGAAGAGATCTTTAATGGCTACAGACATATTTCCCTTCCTGAGTCATGGCCTGGCTACCCGGTTCCCCATCTTTCCCATTGCAGGTAGAGACACACAACGTCATCCTAATGAATAGATATAATGCCAACAACAGCAGTTTCCTTCTGTGAAAAAGACACACACACACACACACACACATACACACACACACACACACACACACACACACACACACACACACACACACACACCTGTCCATTAGAACAAACCTAGCTTTTCACGGATCCCTCTACCTCAGGGTCTATTTACTCCTAAGACCCAGACAGAGGATAAAGTATCTACTATTTTCTACTAACTCAACTACTTTACCGAGCAGAAGGAAATATATTCAATGAATCAGATCATATGTACAGGTCCTGTTGAATTATTTGATTTGCTATTTTAAACCAAAGTATATTTACTATCTAAAGTCTGAATATTATTATTGCCTTTATTTTCTTTTACATTTTTGTAAACAAGGGGGGAAAAGACAAAATCCAATACCCAAGAATAAGTTACCATAATAAAAGTTTTTTAAAAATATGGTCTGGGGCGCCTGGGTGGCTCAGTGGGTTAAAGCCTATGTCTTCGGCTCAGGTCATGATCTCAGGGTTTTGGGATCGAGCCCCTCATCAGGCTCTCTGCTCAGCAGGGAGCCTGCTTCCTCCTCTCTCTCTCTGCCTGCCTCTCTGCCTACTTGTGATCTCTCTCTTTGTGTCAAATAAATAAATAAATAAATCTTTTTTTAATTAAAAAATAAAAAATATGGTCTATTGTTATCATGTGTCAAAGAGCCGTACAATGTACTGATACCAACAGAATCTGTACCTCAGAGGTGCCTGGTGGCTCATCTGGTTAAGTATCTGCCTTTGGCTAAGGTCATGATCTCAGGGTCCTGGGGTAGAGACTGTATGGAGCCCCTCCTAGAGCCCTGCCTCAGGCTCCCTGCTCAGCTGGGAGTCTGCCCTCCCCACCCTCTCCCCGCCCCCTACCTTTGCCTGTGTGCTCTCTCTCTCAAATAAGTAAATAAAATCTTTTCCAAAAAACCTGTACCTTAGAAGTCAGTGCATGCTCATTTTGACAACAGTTTAATTTCAGCAAAAAAAAAAATCACAAATCAGATTAATTTTAAGTTACTGGTTTTCTAAAGAGGAGTATGTATTTAATCTGCTAATTTGCTTGGGGTTTATAGTGATATAAGAGCTTATCCTAAGGTATAGACATATGCATTTTGAGAAACACTATCATTAAAGCTCTTTAAGTCAATGCTGGGGACCCATGAAAAACAGTCCTTCAAGAGGGGGGATAAAAGAGAACTGTGAATTAATGGGAGGGTTTAATAAATAGCCAGATAAAAACACACATACAAATATTAATGGCATTCCTATATACCAGAGATAAGTAGCTAAAATTGGTGGGGGCAAAGTTTTCTTTTATAATAGCAACAAATACATTTTTTAAATACCTAGGAATGACCATAATAATAAGAACACCACAGATAACATTTATTTAACTTTAACAGAGACAGAGGAGGGGCCAGAGAAACAGGATTTGGGGAGGTTTGTTTTAGGGATTTCTTTTTTTCTTTCAAATTAGAAGAGTGATGCGCAGATCTATAAACCAGTGAGGAAGATCCCCTTTCAAATGAAATGTTAAGTGCATTTGGGAGAAAAAGGTGAGTTGCTGAATTCTTCTAATTAAACAAGTTGAATTTATGTCCTCATTAGATATTTTGCCAACAACTGTTCCTTCTTCTCCCTGACCTGATCTTGTGCTGTGATGAATCACAGTCATGGAAATAACATTTCTCTGTTTGATTGTGGGAAAATCAGAATAAAAGAAAGAAATTCTTTTGACCTGATCTCCATCAACAGAGTAATCAGCATAATTGAAACAAATATCCTGGTAATCACGATAATTCGTCTTTTAAAAATAAGAGTAATCTATTGCTTTGATCATGTGGATAATCGCCTCCATTCTTCATTGTACACTGCTAGTGTGGACTGGGTCAAAATAAAAGGGACAGTCCCTGATTATCATTTTATTTGCATAATTATGCATGAAAGAAAGTGAGTAGGAACTTTTGTTTTGACACTTCTCTCTTTTCCACTTTTCTAGTGTTGTTTCCACATTATGTTTTATCTTGAATATCAAAACTAGCCATGGTTGTTTGTGACGTAGCAAGAGAGCCCCACCAGATAATGCTGGAGATGCAAATGTGAGTTTGGATCATATCAGACCACGTCTGTCTTGGCTCGATATATGTGCATAGAATCAAGATTTTGTGGGGATTAAAAAAATATATCAGTGTTTATTAAGTGTTGAGGTTCTCAGTCACTAAGCTCTTAAAAGTGAAATTTGTACAGATAAGGCAATAGAGATTAGAATATTTCTTTTTATTTTTTGTAGAAAAGTAAAGTGAATTCCTGTCTTTAAGACAAGCTGTTGAGCTCTTTTTCTCTCCTTTGCTCTTCCGTTTACTCTTCTAATTAATGGCCTTTTTATAATTTCTCTCTTTTCAACACTAAGTTGTGAATGTGATGAGGGTGTCCCATTTTAAGGCACCAAGCTGCCAAAGGTAATCTCTGAAGGTAGTATCTTTCTACAATGTATTAAATTAATAAGTAGGAACTTCACACTATTTTAGATCTCGATGCTGATACAAACTCAACTCAAGACCCATTCGGGAAAAGTAAACACTGATTCTTTTCATATGCAGCATGAGGCTATTGGGTCTTAGAAGATACCACAGACCGGGACTCCAGGAAGAACACCCTGAGGTGCAGATTTGGTGGGAAGGGGAGGGGACGAGGTTTACTGAGGATCAATACCTGTAAGCAAGGGAAGAAATCAGGATTGGGCAGAGATAGATGAACTCTGTAGCAATCTGAACAAAGACCTCAGCTAATTCCGTAAGAAGCTCTGAGCTAGCATGGCCCTTTGTGGTTGTCCTTTGTTGGGAAAGACAGACTTTTACCCTCACATGGACCAATCATTGTATGTGAGCCGCCCTCCCCACCAGGGATGGGGGTGACCAGGGCCAAGGTACCTCTCCTCAGCCAAGGGCAAGTCCCAGAGACTCAGCTGAGCGTTATCAGTTGCCAACGTTCCCAACAATTGGGGAAATGAGTGCTTTAGTCCTCAAGAGAGGGGATTTGGGCAGCATACAGAAGTATTAGGAAACAATAGATACATTTTTTTAAATCCAAAGCTTCTATCGAAGGAACTTGACGAGAGAATCACCTATGGTCTCTCCTACTTTGACAACCCTAATTTCAGTGCCTTAATTTTCAGCAAAATCAAGAGGAAAGGATTTCAAATATACTCGTGCCTCCTAAAAAGTTCAGTTTCACTTAGATTTTGGTCTTGGATTCTTTTATCTCTCAGTTAAATTAGATCCCAAAACACCAAAGTAATTTTCAAGTCCCTTTGATACTATTAACACTGGTAACTTTTAACTAAATCTGAGAGTAAAATTTAAGCCCAGAAGAGGACAAATGTAGATGATTGATCATATAGAATTCTAATACTGAGCTAGCATCCCTGACTGCTGAATTCAAACTAGGAATTCAAAAGAACTTCTTTAATCCTAACTCCATCATCGTCCATTTTTCCAAAGGAACAGAATTGCTGGTGAACCCATAATGAATTTGATTATCCCTGTAAAACGTAGCTGTGCTACATTTCTTCTACTGAGAAAAAGCAGATCAGCCACACTACCTCCTTTATTGTCTTTCCCTGTCCTTCTTCATAAAGGTCGTTAGCTACATCTGGGGTCTCTAGAACTCTGAATGGCCAACTGATGGATATGAAAAGGTCATCTGCCCTCCCAGACATATGAAAGTCAGCCGTCTTTATTTGGGCATTTTGCCCGGGAGAGGTGTAAAAGAAAACCAAAATGACTACATTGGGTTTACTATCTCACTTTATTAGGACTTGTGTAGCATCTTTGTTCCTTAGAGGAACAAAATGGAGAGAACTAAAAATAGAGGACATTGATCTTTTCCTGGCACTAAGCTTCATGAAGAATAGCTTTTTGTAAAAGAGCGGCTTTATTTCATCTATTTAAGTATTCCACATCATGCGTGCAACATAGCATTTTCTTTAATGTATTCCATTCCTAGTTCTGCTTTTATTTTGTCAACAGCAACTTTAATATTAATGATTCACACCAAAAAGAGGAGACTGAAAATACTTAGTTCAAAATAAAATGACTCCTCTTTTTGTCATAGGCAGGAAGCTAACTTAAATTGATGTTAAATTGTCACTGAACATGAAGACAAAAAATGCAATCCATTGATTTTAACAGAACTTGTACATTGTTTACACTTGCGAAAGCCCATTTTTAGTTATTTGAAACAATTTTCTATTATAAAGCACTGACATGTTTCCTGCTGTTTTCATCAGGCATACGTTTTCATTTTCTACTGGAATGTTTCCATGTACTTCTGTATGATTATACCCCAATTTCTGTGTGACTCTTCTAGAATATGTAATGATAAACTGTGCGTTTTTGTAGTAGGAAGGAAATTCTATGTCTATATCTAATTCAGCAATAGCTATACTACTCGGTGCATCCTATCAAGTTTTCAAAAGTAAGGAGGGAAGGATGCCTGGGTGACTCAGTCAGTTAACTGTTTGCCTTTGACTCAGGTCATGATCCCAGGGTCCTAGGATCAAGTCCCACATCGGGATCCTTGCTCAGTGGGGAGACTGCTTCTCCCTCGGCTTGCTGCTCTCCTTGTTCATGCTGTCTGTCTCTGACAAAAATAAATAAATAAAGTCTTTTAAAGAAAAGTAAGAAGAGATATACAAATAGTTCTTGAAGATTGAAGAACACCAACAATAATTTTTTTCTGCTATCCAAGACCCACCTAACTGTATATCTAGTCTGTTTCTTTCTCAGAATGTTAACCTGAGTCGTGACAAAAGCAAAGATACTGAAGGAGTCAGTTTCCCAAGCTGTACATCCAAGGACTGTGTTTGTGACACGCCACACCTCCACTTGGGTCCCTGATTCTGAATATCCTCAAGTGCTGCCTTGAGGTAAGCATACTTCCATCACAGCCAGAGAAATGTTTCTGGAACAATTTGGGAAGTGAATAGAACACAGAAATGTAATATTTTGGTGTAAAAATATTGTTGCTAAAAGAAAAAAGAAGATAAGTTGGTTGACAAGGCAGAAATGAGGTTTCTGCAATTTAGCCTTGAGAGAGAGATCAAGTTCTAATAAAATACCCACAGACCTGGAGACTCCTAGGTGAGGAAGGTGGGTGGGGGCTGTTGGAGTCAAGACAGGGTGCCAACTCGCTCTGCTATGTGGTAATTGGAGTGGGTCAAATTCTGTGACTGACCTGGTGCATCAGAATGCAGCTAGAAAATACTTTGGGCTCAACGTGCTCTGAGCTATACTGAGCTAACTAACTCTGGTTTCCTCTAAAGCACAGATCTTCATCGCATCTCCAAAGTCAACACTAAACCAGGAATGAGAGCTAACATACTCCCACTGTTGTGGGTTACATGGTGTCCCCCAAAAAGATACGTTGAAGTATTAATTCCTGATACCTGTGAATATGACCTTATTTGAATATAAGGTCTTTGCAAATGTAATCAAGTTAAGATGAGGTTACATGGGGTTAGGGTGGACCCTAATCCCTTAAGACTGTTGTCCTTAAAGAAAACAAGAGACATAGACACATGGAAAGAAGGAGGACAATATAAAGACATACAGAAAAATGGCGTGTGATTGGATAATGTGTCCACGAGCCAAGGAACACCAAAACTGACAGCAACCACCGGAAGTTAGGAAGTTGCAAGGAAGGATCCTCTCTTAGAACCAGAGAAAGAGGGCATGGCCCTGGCAACCCTTTGATTTCAGATTTATAGCCTCTGAAATTGTGAGACAATAAACTTCCATTGTTTTAAGCCACCACATTTGTGGTCATTTCTTATAGGAACCCTAGGAAATTAATACACCTGCCTTGAGCATGGGAACAGGAAACAGCGATGGTGCTGCATTGAGAGAACTGGAGAAAGTAGCATGAAGCAAGCAACATTTGATCCATACCTTAACAATGGGATGAGATTTTAATAAGTTGAGATGATGGAAGATGAGGGGAGGCAGCCCAGGAGACAGAAGTCATGAGGAAAATAACAGTGGAGAAAGGCAGATCATGCTTGGGAAACACCAGGACATCCAATTTGAGTGTGCCACTAGTATGTAGGCAAGACTACAATGTGACATAGTAGAGTGGGCAAGACTACAATGTGACATAGGCCATGTTGGGCAAACAGCCCAAGGAGCTCATACTTACCCCATAACTAATATAGAGCTATTGAACTCTTTTAGGCAAAATGTGATTTGATCAGATCCTAGCTCAGGAAGCTTAATTTGCCAGTGTTTGCATGGTGGCTTGGGGAAAGGAGAGAAACTGGAAAAAAAAAAGTGAATGCAGTTAGGAATTGACTGCAATAGTCCAAGAAATGGCAATAACAGTAAAATATAAAACTGTATAGAAGGCACAGGAAAGGAACAAAAGAGACAGAAGTGAAAGCTTAGTAGAGATAGAATTGATCGTTCTAGGCACTTAATTTCATGTAGGCATAAAAAGAATAAACGAAAAATAACTGAGCCTGGTTGTCTGAGATAAGAGAGACACCGTTAATAGAAAAAGGTTGGAAAGGTAGATTTAGGGAAAACATGAGTTTGAGAAGCTGGTTTATGGCAGGTTAAACTGAATTCTTTCCTGCTACACAAAGACGCTGTGTTCTTGCTTGAGAAATCTCTGAGCCAGTTCATATCTCAGCCTGAGCTGTTATAGCACTGAACAGGGGGTTAGGGGGAGGCAAAGGAGAAAATAGTAAAAGAAAAAGAGACCCAAAACGTGATTGATAACATCTCTATTGGGCTCATGTATGGATCCCTTGAGACAATCTGAAAGCAGCCGTAATGGGAGGTTGAATAAGCCCCAAGCCACAGTTGTTGCTGTTGTTGTTTTTCTTTAAGACTTTAAGTAATCTCTACACCCAGTGTGGGACTCAAACTCATGACCCTGAGATCAAGAGTCACACATTGCCGTGACTGTGCCAGCGAGGCACCCTCCAAACCATAGTCTTGAGTATGCCAAGGCCAATCCTTCTCCAAAGCCCTGAACCCACCTCAGCTGCCCCGGGGAGTCTGGAAATGGTGGAGATGCCAAAAATGGGAAATAGATGAAGGACCTACAGGGGGCCCATAAGTTAGTGCTCTTTCCGATTCTAAAGGAAAAATAAAGCTTGCCTAAGTCCCCAACACATATTTTAAGCTAGTATAACCAAAAGCATTGTAAATACAATGACTAAAAAAAGAAATGTTCAAATTTCTAGATCAAAGTTAATGATTTTAAGGGCACTAAGGTATATAAGTTATACTTGTCAAATTATACAGTCTGGAAAACTATCCTAGCCCCCATTAAAAATTCTTATTTCTCTAAGCCAAAAAAAAAAAAGAAAAAGAAAACTGGAAATTCTCATTTATTAAATTAATATAGGTGCAGAAGTCACTAATCAGCAGAAGAATGTATTACAGATCATGCTAAAGGAAAATATGATTTCCTTTCATTCCATAATATCTACTGTAGACCAGATACTGTTTGACACTGGAGTGAAAAAAAATACATGGCTCACACCAGCATTAAGGTTATAGACAAAAAATAAGGTGAGTGACAAATAAGTAGATTGGTTGTTGTTTAACAACCAAAAAGAAAAAGAAAGAAAGAAAAGATACTATGATCGAAAATAATGGGTAGGGGACATCTACTTTAGATAGAGTGGGCATGAAAACTTCCTCTGAAGAGCCAATATTTAAGCTAAGATCTTAGGATGAGAGAACCAATATTGTTGTTTTTTATGGAGATATAATTGCCATATGGCATTAAGTTTAAGGTAAACAGTTTTGGTTTGATACACTTATTATTGTAATATAACTACCACTGAAGCATTAACTAACACCTCCCTTATGTCACATAAAATATAACTTTGATATATATAATATGGTATTATTGACTATAACCAAAATGCTATCCATTAGATCTCTAGAATATATTTATCTTCTAGTTGCAAATTTCTGCCTTCTAACATCTTCCCAATTTCCCCACCCCACAGCCTTTAGCCAATAAGGACATGAAAAGATGCTCAACAACACTAATCATCAGGGAAATGCAAAGCAAAACCACAATGAGTTATCACCTCACACCTCAGATGGCTAATATCAGACAAGGAATAAGAGTGTTGGCAAGGATGTAGAGAAAAGGAAACCCTTTCACACCACTGCTGGAGTGTAAATTGGTGCAGGCACTATGGAAAATAGTATGGAAGTTTCTCAAAAAAGTAAAAATAGAACAACTATATGATCTAGCAATCCCACTCCTGGGTATCTATCCAAAGGAAACTGAAAATAGAATATCAAAAGATAATCTACATCTCCATATTTATTGCAGTATTATTCACAATAGTCAAACTTTGGAAACAACCCAAGTGTCTATTATCAGAGTTAATGGATGAAGAAGCTGTATTCATATATACAATGGAATATTACTCCAACAAGAAAAATCCTGCATTTTGTAATAACATAGATGGACCTTGAGGGCAGTATGCTAAGTGAAATAAATCAGACAGAAAAGACAAATGCTGTATGATCTCATTTATATGTGGAATCTAAAAAAGCCAACCTCAGATAAGAGCAAATCTTTCAAAGAACTGGGGGAGGTAATGTTTCTGCCCAAATGATTGGTGAGGAGGCCCCAAGTCAAGAAAGCCTTCAGCAGCTTCAAGGAACTGAAGGAAAAGGTCATTCCAAATGGAGCTAAGTGAGAGAAAATGAGAACATTACCAGGAGAAGTTGCAAAAACAAGCTAACAAAAACCACACACACACACACACACACACACACACACACACACACACACACACACACAGCAGGAGCAAGACTGAGTAGTGCCTGATAGGTGATACCATAGAGCAGAGAGTTTGGGACTATTTTTGAGCACAATGGGAAACTGAAGAATTTTATACCGGGAAACATCCAATTTTCTTGCTTAAAATTTTATAATTTTTGGTGCATAGAAAATAAATAACACAGAGCTTGGCAAACCCTAGATACTAAGTGAGAAGAACAGAAGACAGGAGGCACAATAGGAGACCTTTGAATAATCTAGGTGAGAAATGAGAGAAGTGGATATATTCAAGAGGTAGTTGAGATATAAGAGAGACAAATTCACAGTAGATTTGAAGAGAGAAGCAATGAAGATGGAGGAACCCAAAATGACTCCCGGTTTCCCAATGGTGACTTGGGGAACTGGCTAGATGATGGTGCCCGTGACTAAGCTGGAGAAGAAGGAGCAGGTTTGGGAGAGGGGATCAAGAGCTGAGGTTGGGGCATATCATGTTTGAAACGCCTGTGAAACTGTCATCAAAGTGCTCCCATAGTGAGTTGTTAAGAGACCAAAAATAGAGTCACTTATACTAAGCATGTCCCCGAACCGAGATTTATCTGAATTACAGTTTCAGCTCTCCTGGAAATGGAAAGTTAAACCAGTGAATCAGGAATAGCCTGATAAGCATTAGTTAGGTTATCTGCCTGATAAAGTCCCACCATCCTCTACAAGGAAAGGAACCTCTCAGGAACTAACCCACTTTCTCATCCGGTACAACTTCCCTGTTTCTGCTCCCTTCTACCTATAAAATCTCTTGTCTTGTGTAGCTTTTCAGATCATCTTTCCATCTACTAGATGAGGTGCTACCTGACTCAGCAATCACTCCATAAAGTCAATAAGATCTTTAAAACTTATTCCATTGAATTTTGTTTTTTAAGAGTCTAGAGGTCCGAGAAGACATCTGGCCTGGGCATATACATTTAGAAATAGAGGAGATAACCCAGAGAATGTGGAGGGAAACTCCCACACCGAGAAGTGAGGGGAAGGAAGAAATATCTGTCAAAAGTCATTATCATGGTCAGCACACATGCCACAATATTCCCCTTTTGGATGCAAGTCCATTCCTACCCTCTTAGAGATAAGCATTATTATCCTGATTGTTAAGACAGCTATTTCCTTACTTTTTTAAATAGTTTTACCACCTAAATATTCAGACATAATGATATGTTTCGTTTGTGTGTTTCTAGCATCAAGGTTATTCTATCTGCACACAATGAGTTGGAAAGTAAATGCTCTTTGTCTGTTCTCTGGAATAGTTGATTTAAGATAGGAATTATTTCCTGCTTAACATGTTTGATAGAAATCATAGGTAAAGCCTTATGGGCCTGAACTTTTCTTAACTGGAAGGTATTTAACTACTGATTCAGTTTCTTTAATGGTTACAGAAATATTCACATTTATTCTCATTTATTGATACTAATAGAAAAAAACAGTCAAGTACTGACTAACTGAACACAACTTCATAAGCTTGATATATATTTTTCCTTTTAGGAAGGAAGTGAGGGAAAAGATGGGTTAGGATAAATCACTATTAAATTATTATTAAATTTGCATTTTTAGAATATATATCAAATTACCCAAAAATGGTATCAGATAGCTGACAAAAAAGGCAAGATGAAGGGTTTAACATAGTCTGATGTCCTGGACTCCATTTATCTGCCTCCCTGGATTTGCTCAGTCAGGGTTTTCTGCTCCATTCTACCAGAGACTCAATTAAGATAATCTTGCACTGATTGCCTTGTTGAAAACCACTAGTAGGCAGTTTTGCTCTCCAACAGAAGGTTCATTGCTGCATTTGGTGTGGGGCTGTGTCCTTAGGACCCTCCACCTGCATGGGGGCCAGCCTGCAAAATGGCTGCCCAGTCCCTACTTATTGCTTGTAGGCGTGACCTGAGAGTACCTCGCCTCTTGCCTTCCATCATCAGTTTCCCTGTTGTCCCTGAAGGATCAAACACTGGAGGATTTTCTCAGTACACACACACACACACACACACACACACACAGTTAAGCCTCAGCAGTTTGTAGACTCTGGGCAGACAGGGAACGCCCTGGCTGCTCATTCCCTAGGGCTATTGTTCATGCAGATCTGGCTGCCCCTGATGTTCTGAATTCAGATTCCCAAGCCAGTGCTGGAGGGACTAAGAGGCACACAATGGAAGTGTAAGGCAGATGACATCCAAGGAACAAGCTCTGACGAATAAAATGTGAGAACTGGCACATATTTTTTTCGCTCTTTGCCTCCCTGATCTGAGACTAATTTGAGGCACAGTTAGTCGACAGCCGTGATGCAGATGTCTCGTAAAACCAAGTAATCCTCTGCACACATCACAAAGCTCTGGTCGGCTCATTAACATGCCCCATTGCATTTTCCATCCCTTCTTTCCTGCCCTCACCCATGATCCTAGCACTGCACTCTACGATTAACTATTAATATGGGAGATTGTGCCTCAGACTCTTTCCTAAGGACCCCAGACTAAGACAGATAATCAAGTACTACTATATATTTTGATTAAAAAAATCTTTTTCCATGTTTGCCATATACTGCTTACTCATATATTCATAATTATAACCACTGTCTCTCAAACATTTTTCACTCCATTACTTCTCTCTTTGGTCACATTTGCCTGTCATTCCCTTTCTTCTTCTGTCATTCCTTCCTCCCTCCGTCCCTTCCTTCCTCTTTTATTTAATACACAAACACAAAAATAAATAGAACATAAATGTATATTTGACCAATAACAAAATACCCAAGTCAAGAAATAACATCATTGTCAGCCCCCCAGAAGCCATGCACCCCGTTTGATGGAAGTCCACTCCCAGCCCCAAGACTTCAGCATGAGCCTACGTTTAATCATTACTATGTATCAATAGTTCATCAAGAAACAAAACTTGAACTGTCCTTCGTTGACACCCAGATGAAGAGGTTTTCTCAACCTAACTAATACCCAAGTAAGACCTCAAATTTATTATGATTATGTGTGCAACTTACAGCCAAAAATTTGACAAAACAATTCATCTTCTTATTCTAGAAAACAGGAACATCCTTAATGACCACAATAACAAGAAAAAGAATGTCCAATGTAACCTTCATGACTCAGGGTTCCTTTGATGATCTGTTTCACCTACAAGAACGTGCACTGTGTTTAAGAGAATTTGGAAACAATAACTCAGGCCAAAAGGAAGACTGAAGATTGAGAGTTTCATTCCTGGACCTGCAATTAGCTCATCACTACTTCAGAAAATGCTTACTTTTTCTCCTTATCAGCAAAATAATGTACACTACAAAACAATCAACAAACCCAGCTACCAGGCAGACAGACAGGTATTGATTTGCTTTCCGAGGACCAGGGGCTTCAATGAATCAACTTCTGGGAAGCTAACCATTCCTGAAACACATCATAGTTTTACAACTAAACTGTGAAGCACTGACTAGTTCTTTCTCTCCAGGCCTTGGTGGTTTGTAGGGGAGGGGTGGAAATTTCACCTGTCGAAGGGCAGGTTCTCTTTTTCTTTTGCAAAAGTAATTGGGGAAAAAAAGGATTTGTATCAGCAGTGAAACAAATATTTTTAAAATAAATTTTTAATTATCCTTCCCAACTCCTCTCTATTCCATCCCCATGAAAGCCCTGTAAACGACCACCCACGTCTTATTCATATAAATATACTGA
Source organism: Ailurus styani (assembly GCA_002007465.1). Lineage (NCBI taxonomy): Eukaryota > Metazoa > Chordata > Mammalia > Carnivora > Ailuridae > Ailurus > Ailurus styani. Next base: position 361,176 of record LNAC01000408.1, read on the forward strand.
AATACAGGTACACGTGATGGAATTTCCTGGTTGTTATTTATACACAAATGGACTTTTTTATACATATTATTTTACTTTTACATATTAATTTTACTTTTGTAATACATATGTTACTTTTACTAGCTTTGTATATAACATGGATGTAATATAATTAATCATTTCCCTACTGAAGCCCATGCAAGTTACTTTCAGATTTTTGCTTCTACAAATAATACATCAATAAGCTTCTTATGTACTGGAGTTTTTATTTCAATGGATTAGATTTCCAAAAATAGGACTCCTGAGTAAAAACGTACCTGTATTATTTATTTTTAGATATATAGCCTACTTTCCTTAAATATTATAGTAATTTATACCTCTCCTAGGAAGAAATGAGTGCATATTCTCTCACTGGATATTTTTAGTGGTAACTTTTGCCAACCTAATTGATGGAAAGTAGTTGTACTTTCTAACTCAGAGCTGCACTTCCCTAACTACTCCTGAGGTTAAATATCTTCTCTATGGTATTTAGCCTAGACTTGTTTTTGTTGTCGTTGCTGTTGTTGGTTTTTTTTAAGATTTTTATTTATTTATTTGAGAGGGAGGGGGAGAGAGAGAATGCAAGAGCAGGGGGAGGGAGAAGCAGACTCCCCACTGAGCAGGGAGCCCAATGGGGGACTGGATCCCAGGACCCTGGGATCATGACCTGAGCCAAAGGCAGATGTTTAAGTGACTGAGCCACCCAGGCGCCCTCTAGACTTGCTTTTTATTGGTGGTTTCACCTTTTTAGTTTCCTAATTTGAATTTTATTTTTGGAATCAATTTGTGGGAGATCTTTGAGGGCTATGAACCCTTTTTCTGACATATGGTTACTATCTCTCAAAACTCTATGCAAATCTCCATACGTGATATAAACTTTCTTCTCAGTTTATGGTTTTTACTTTTGTTTGTGATGTCTTTTGCCATGTAGGTTTTTAAATCCTTAATCTAATTGTGGGCGAGATTCTCAGTTGCCCACCAAAATCCATTCTGCTTTCTTCTTTGCCACATGACTAGACTATCCTTCCCTGGCAGCAAAGTATGGCATGGGACTAACTTTCACCAAAGTAATGTCTGCAGGAGCAGTGTGTATCTCTTCCCAGATTTAGGTCTTAAAACGTAGCCATGCCCCCTCCATGCTCTCTTCCTCCTTCTACCAGGTGAAACTTGGACAGGACAGCCCAGTTTGGAGCACAGAAAGGACAAGGCCACATGTATCTGTCAGAATCCCATCAGGAGATCAAAACCAGGGTGATGTTTAATATAAAGAATCATTAAACTCTGATAAATGAGTGGCTGTATGATACGAGGAAACAATGTGGGGGACCCAAGAGGTGAGGGAGAGCATCTAGGAAGGGCCAAACTCAGAAAGGGGCTCCTTTCCCAAGGCTGAGGTTCAGGCCTCATTGAGTGCAGCCCACTAGATAGTGGAGACTTTTGCTTGTTTGCCCAAGCAACAGCTGGGCTGCAGTCACTGGACAAGGAAGAAGCGGTCCTCCAGAGTGTAGGCAGGCACAGGCAGTCAACACAGGCCTGGTGCCACAGGCGCGCAGGGGTGGGGGTCTGGAGCGCAGGTCTGCATAGGGAATTGTGGCACCCCTGCAGGCAGGAAGACTTCAGGGAAAAGTTTGGTGTCACGTAGGCCTCAGGAAATCATCACCAGAGCTGGCTAAGGCAGAAAGGTGGCCAAAGGACCACTCATTCTGGGACACATTTGGGGCAGAGCTCTGCTGGTCGTCCTCACACCCTCACTGCCGACCCACCAGAAACAGTAGAAGAAGCCCCTGCTTCCAGCAACATCCCTCCAGCACCCCCTACTGAGAAAGCTTAACGTCTTGCATACTGTAAAGGAAAGATGCTTAAAGGAATTTTTTTTTTTTTAAAGATTATATTTATTGGGCACCTGGGCGGCTCAGTGGGTTAAAGCCTCTGCTTTCGGCTCAGGTCATGATCTCAGGGTCCTGGGATCGAGGCCCACATCGGGCTCTCTGCTCAGCGGGGAGCCTGCTTCCCCTTCTCTCTCTGCCTGCCTCTGCCTCCTTGTGATCTCTCTCCCTCTGTGAAATAAATATAATCTTTTTTTTTTTTAAAGATTATATTTATTTATTTCACAGAGGGAGAGAGATCACAAGCAGGGAGAGAGGCAGGCAGAGAGAGAGGGGGAAGCAGGCTCCCCGCTGAGCAGAGAGCCCGATGCGGGCCTCGACACCAGGACCCTGAGATCATGACCTGAGCCAAAAGCAGAGGCTTTAACCCACTGAGCCACCCAGGCGCCCGCTTAAAGGAATTCTGTCCACTAGCAGAGAGCATGTATTGAAAGTGAATGTGGAGCTTAAAGGCAAAAAAAAAAAAAAGATAACCGCCACACTGTGACTCATCGACTTGGAAAGAGCCCAAGTTCCTGAATGACCACACAGTCCCCCCACAGCCTACCACCACCTGGAATGCTTGCCTCAGAAATGTTACCTGAGGGAGAAATAAGCTTTTGTATCTTTTGAGTCCTGTGGAGGGGGAAGCTCTTTGCAATAGCAGTTTGGTCTTGCCCGAACTAGTTCAGGAGTTAAATACCTTGATCATTCCTGCCTCACTTAGGAAGATCCTTTAAATTTCATTTAAAACTATACAGCAGCTGACTGTCCAATTTTAGGGAAAGACTAGCCAAGGGGCACCTGGGTAGCTCAGTCGGTTAAGCGGCCGACTCTTGACTTCGGTTCAGGTTATGATCTCAGGGTCCTAGGGTTGGCCTGCTTCAGGTCCAGGCTCAGTGGCGAGCCTGCTTAAGGATTTCTCTCCCTCTCCCTTTGCCCCTCCCCCCTGCCAAACACTTCCTCATACAAATAAGCAAAAAAGGAAAAGAAAAAGGACGGGGCGCCTGGGTGGCTCAGTGGTTAAAGCCTCTGCCTTCGGCTCAGGTCATGATCTCAGGGTCCTGGGATCGAGGCCCACATCAGGCTCCCTGCTCAGTGGGGAGCCTGCTTCCTCCTCTCTCTCTCTGCCTGACTCTCTGCCTACTTGTGATCTGATCTCTCTGTGTCAAATAAATAAATAAAATCTTAAAAAAAAGAAAGAAAAAGGAATATTGTGAAAGTACAGAACCATGAACACAAACCACTCTAGTTCCACAGAGTGATCTCTGTGAATACTTTCCAAAACACAGACTTAAAGCATCTGCAGAAAGAGAGGGATTTAATATAAAATAATCATAATAAGTAGTTCTTCTAGTTGACTGAATGTCTTCAACACTTCATACAAATATTTGTCAATGAAACAAGAGGCTCGAATTACTAGAAACACAGTGGAAAATGTGGAAAGTTCTACACACTGTCTTCCTGCAGAAATTATTCCTCGGGCCTAACCTGAAGGTTGTCCTGTCGTGTGAAAAGGTAATTCCAGCCTCTCCACATACTCTACATCATCGTCCTTTCCTCTAGCATCATTTTCTTTTTGTGAGAAAAGAGTGTGGCCTTATAGGGAAAGTCAGTCCACATTTAAGGCTGTACTATGTAAGCACATTATATTGGCCAGCTACTGTGGGAAAAGACAAAGGAAAACCAGAACCCACCCTGATCCTCAAGGAATATCAATCAACCCACGAAATAAGTGGGCCACAGGAACTTATCCCTGATTAAAGCACCAATGTAATCAGTGCCCACCAGCTCCAAGAACAATGAAGAGATACAGGCTAAAAAGGTTTTTCACCTCCCTTTTCTGATGTAGACGTCAGAATAAATCACAGTAGATGTATATGTGAATACTAGCTGACTCGTTAAGGCCACCAGAAGATCAAGCAATAGTCAGAATTTGGCAATTACCTGAAGGTGGCTGATGATAAATATCACTGAGCTTTTTGCATTGGATGAATTTATTACATTTCAGCCACTTGTTCAAAACAACAGCATAAAATCCATTAACAAATAACACCTTTCTCACTATTGTTTTGTTGGGTTCTGGAAACCTCTTCTGGAAATTCAGGCTTAAATTTTGTGGTAATAGAAAACTAAATCACCTACCATCACCCCAATATTTTTGCCACATCATTGACCCTTCTTTACCTTCCTCCCTGACCCCACCTACCTAATGAAGTCCTACTATCCTTCAAGACTCAGTTCAAATGGAACTCCTCTCGTGGGTCATTTCCGAGTTCCCCTAGAATAGAATTAATTCGTCCAGCACATCTGTTGGCATGGCGCTTGGACCCATTTACATCTTCATCTCCCGCTGATCTATAGCACAGATCTGGTCTTACACGCAGATTTCTACCATATGCCATTTCGGTGTGACCAATAAAAGTTTATTAAGTGAATAAAATCTCCAAGTTTTCTGTATCACCTCCATCTTCTAATGTCAGGACTTCAAATTCTTAAAATATTTCACCAAGTGACTAATAATGCTCCAGGAAAATAGTGTGTCGCTTGCATTCAGAGCAACATTAAAAGGCTCTCTGCCACTCTCCAGCAACCCTGTGCGATGATGTCCTGGACATGCGCTGCCCTCTACTGGTGTCCATTTAAACAAGTGCAAACGTGGCACCTGCTGCGCAAGGCTGGCCTTTCTTTAATCGGTGGTTCTAAACCCCTGCCGCGCTGGACAGCAGATACCCACACGCTCATAAACTATTTACACAAGGCCAGTGCTGCAAAATGTTCACTTTCATTTTATAGTCTGTAAAGAATAGGCCGGATACCCAACAGGAAATCAACTGGTAAATTTCTTCATAGGTGTTCGTAGGAGTCCTGAGTTGCTTTAAATAGTTGTATTGTTTTTATAATGCCCATAACTTTAAGTGGCTTTATTCCAATCTTGCTAGGACCACATAACTGTACCAAAGAAATGTAACATATTAATGGCACCAAATTTCCATGACTCCAGGGAAAAGTGAAGAGCTTCAAGGAACTAATGATGCCAATCTTTGATTCTACAAAACTATGAAATAAATACATATTTATTGAATTGAAAGGCATTAGTAGTAGATTAAGTTAAAACAGTATGTGTATGCACATGTACATGTATGTGTATAGGTATGGCTACATATATTTGTACATATTTTATGTGCATAGATCAATAGGAAGAAAGGTCAGGAATAATATATCAAAATGCTAATGTCTGGGTTACACCTCTGCCTTTGGCTCAGGTCGTGATTCTGGAAACCAGCCCCTCATCTTCTGGCTCCCTGCTCACCAGGAAGTCTTCTTCTCCCTCTCCTTCTGCCCCTCCCCCTGCTCCTTCTCTCTCTGTCTGTCTCTCTCTCTCACTCTCTCTCAAATAAATAATAAAATCTTTTTTAAAATGCTAACAGCTGTAATCAGTAAGTAAACAGCAAAATTTTTAGCTGCTCTTAATTTCTTTATCTGCAATTTTCTAATTTTTCTGAAACACTCATGAATTCGTAGGGTAATAAAAAAATGAAGACAGAAAACCTCAGCTAATGTTACCAGGGGAAATATTAATAGATAAGACCTGAAGTCAAAATTAAAACTCTCCTGTCTAGTGCAATAAAAGAGGCACGGTCTGATGCAAGCATCCCTAAGAGAAACAGATCCATGGCTGTCAATGCCAGGAAGTGTGCTGAGCCCCAGCAGCCTGTCCTCTTGAGGAGCAGGCTGGGTGAGGCATGGTTCAGACCCATTTATGTGACAATTAATCATTAAGCCAGTCTGTTCTTCATTAAGAAGCCAATGAAGTCAGGCCCACGGTTGCTCCAGAAATATGGCTTGCTGAAAGACTGCTAGAGTTATTCCAAAAAAGGAACCAAACCCTAGGCCCTTGAAGAAGCGATGAATGCTCAAGATGGGGGGTGGGGGAGGGGATGGCATGGACACTTGGCAAGAAAAGCTCAGCAATTTTCTTTTTAATTATTGAGATAAGAAAGTGAGTTTGGTTTCATTTAGCTGTTCAAATAGAAATCTATTTAAATATTTAAACAGAAAAGCCTCCTGATCTACCATCCTGCCCTCCTGTAACAGCTATGGCCTTTCCACAGAGATAAATTTTATAGTGGATTTGGTTTGGGAAACTTCTATTTTATGGGTTAGAAATTGATTTCAAGAGCCTTCAGCAGAGTAAAACACACACAACTGTGTATTTGCTTTGGGGGTAAGTCCACACTCCCTTGCAGTACAAACTAAATCTGCTGCTGGTAAACACTACGGTGTTTGGCATTTGAATTGCTTCTCTTTTAGAGATGTGGTACTGATAATCTCTTTCACAAACCAGTAAGAACCCAAACGCTCCCCTAAATGCCTCGCCCTTCCTTTCTAGACATCATCCTGTGCTGTTTTTCTCCATTCTATTTGGACAAATAAAATTCAACAAGAGCAAAGCAACAAATATTTATGTGCCTACTTGATGTATCCAGCGAAACTTCACCCTCGTGGATGCATCCCTGTAACCAGACAAATCCTCCTGCCCTCTTCCTTAACCAAGCCCATGCCAGAATTTAAGGTTTGCTTCGATTATGTATCCTTCAAGAAGCAACTCCATAAGGAGGGGGAAAGGGGGCCTGTCACAGCATTTAACCCGTCCGTCTTTTCATGCTTCTAAGGTTTTACTCTGTCTAGAATGCCCAGCCCATTTCTTCACTCAGCAAAATCCTTTGACTTTGAAGATCTAGTCTGACCATCTGTATGTTTAGTCTCCCCTATAAATGTAAGTTTCAGTCATTCCCAGACAATCGTTCTCAACTGCCTTATACATACTTCAAGAAGAGCTGTAACTGCACTTCAATTTTTTGTTTACTTATCTGTCTTCCCCCCTTCAGGCTGTGAGTTCCCAAGGAAACAGACTGTCTCTCGTCATGACATTCCCAGTACCTACTGTTCAAAAAATAAATGCTGAATGAATGAATAAATGAATATAACAACCCCTACCGAATCCAATTTGCCTATATACTTTCACAAATACAATAGAGAGATTAACAGATCCAAAAGACAGGGTGAGAGCTTTATCTTTATTTAGACTCTTTTTACCATACGGGATACAATAGAATTGAACGAGTACTATTTTAATTAATACTTAACAGAACGGCATTTATTAATATTGCTATAGAGGGTAGTGTGAAAGTAGCAATTTTCACTTCAGGGTTTCTCATGGGGAAAATCAGCTTTTCAAGAAAAAAATATAGATTTTCCTAGCAGCTCAAACTTCCTTTCACCAAATTCTGCTAACCCAAAACAGCCAGCCAAGAACTGTGTCACATTTTGTCACCCCAGAGAACAAGATTTCTTTCCTGCTATGTTGGTGTGAACTTTCCTACATTGCTTTCTTCAGCTGTGTGTGCCACAGGTGGCTGAGAAAATAAAATCTCAGGTATCATCGCTTGATTTGACAGGAAGAGACCCTGTAAATGTTTATGCTCCCAATTTAGCCTTTTATTTTCTTTAATCATAGCTCTTCCTTGGGAAACTTGTACTTCCAAAATTATGAATTGTACTCTCCCCCTAAAATCTTCCCTGTTATTAATCCTAAATATTAGACACATAAATTTCTTTCTGAAACCTTTAAAACTAATCACTTTCCTGGTTAAGTTCCATTTTGTCTACTTCCTGGTAGCCAACAAGCCAGTTGAAAAAGAGAGTCATTCTTCCAAGCCCACAGCTGCACCAAATGCAGTCTACCGACTGGCACAAAACCATCTTCGAACCAAAGGAAGCTCCCCGGCTGGGAACTCAGCAAAGCTCCCCACTGTCATCATCACTTCATTTGTTCAACTGTGAAGCCATAGGTTGATTGGCCTGAAATACTAAGCAAAAAGTCGTTACCCTCATAATATAGTTAAGAAAAAAAACCTTTAACATCTGTTACTTGAATAGTTCAGGTGAACATAGGTCAGTATGAACAGTAAAAGTAGAAATGTCAGGTTTAATGTCTTTGCAACACAAAACATCCCTCACTATTAGGCAAATCACTATATTTTGCCTGTATTGACACTTCCGTGTTCAACTTAAATGTTTATTTGCCTGATATATCTCTAAAATCTATAGCTAATTTCACCCCTCGGCAAGTTTGTACATCAACAGTTTTGTTAAACTTAACAAAATGATCATCTGTATTTGTGCATAGTATAATTCCCAAGGCTAAGAGTTCATGCTAATATCCTCTGGATGTGCTAGGATCTCCTAATGAAGTGGTACTCAATACCAATCTTTTGGTGTGCTGATTAGAAAGTAATGTGAATTGACACGTGACTTTATCCATGGTAGACACAAGACAAAGTCACTGATGATGTCAAAAAAGAAAAAAATGTTGGCGAGGAGGAGCCTGGGTGGCTCAGTCACTTAAGCCTCGGACTCTTGGTTTCAGCTCAAGTCATGATCCCACGAGTCTTGAGATCCAGCTCGGAGGTGAGCTCTGCACTCAGCTCGGAGTCTGCTTAGTTTCTCTTCTTCGCCCCTCCACCCGCTCATGTGCACGTGAGCACGTGCTCATGCACACACTCTCTCCCTCTCTCAAATAAATAAGTCTTTTAAAATAAGAAAGAAAAAAGAAAAAAATGTTGACTATGAAGTTCAAATTTAAATTATTCATAACTACAGTAGCAGCAGTATTAGCTTCAAGCATTATTAAAACTAAACGTTTTGCTAATTTGATAAACCATATATTAAATTTTTGATAAATCTTAATGTTTCAAATCTTAATATGAGTTTTAGCGCCCAAATATTGCCATCTACCAAGTACTGCCACCAAATAGTCTCCTGTTACATGGTCTCTATATAAGCTTCCTGAATTTTTAACAACACAATGAGAACTGAAATCTCCCCAGATAAATCTTTCTTTGTGAAGAAATTTTCCAAGAAGGAAATAAGTCCAGAAACAAAATTAATGCTGTCTTGTCCATCATGCTTAATATTTTCAGACATCTGTTTTTTGTTTTAAAATTTAGAGCATAGGCTACTTTTGTTCAATTACAGCCCCAAGTAGCTTTGGGAAAAAAACCCAACTTTATCTAATAATCCTAAATTAGAATTGCAGTGTCTAGCTGGTTGCCCCAGTTGCACAAGTGGAGTGTATTCACCCACATTTGCAGAGTACAAACTAATCTCTTATGCATCTAGCATAAGTTGAGAATTTATTTAATTACTGAATATTTCTGGTTTTTTTATAAATCTTATAAGCTTTTCTGGAGGAAAAACTTTGTAGTGATCTAATACCCAGTTTTGCTGATATACTGGAGTGGAGGTTACCTTTTAAAATCTAACAAAACCATGGATTATTTAAATAAAAATAAAGCCTCACATCTAACTGCATTATTTCAAATGCTTATTTTCTTTATTGTTAATGACACCATCTTGGAAGCTGAATACATTTTCCTTTGTGCTTTGCTTAGTGCATCTGATGTTTGTTTGAGATAATACCCCATTTAATTTAGTGGAGATTCCTGTTCTCTAAAAGAAATGGGCCAGGAGGAGGTGAAAAGGGAACAGAATTGTCACTAGATTGTAGAACACAAAATGACAAAACGGGTGGTCAATTGTCTTTAAGAGCCTGTACCTGAGTACACAGGAGAAAACCTGTACCCCCAAAGAAGGCAAGCCCAGAGGTCATCAGCATGTCATGCTCACTCTAGAGCTCTGTGCTATGCGGAAGAGTCCTCACAAATACCAAGGTGAGCCAAAGACCACACATGGACCAAACTTTCATGATACATGGATCACATCCTGTCACACTTTTCTCCTTGCTCTTTACAGGAAATGCCACCAAAACATTCACTGATTCATTGATTTATTCACTCAGTACATATATTTTGGGCATGAAGTACATGTAAAATATGATGAAATGCCCTACTGCTAAAGGCATGGCCAGCCCACGCCTGCACTTTGACCCCCTCGTTAAGTCGGCAGTGCACACAAGCTCAGACTCCCACCCACCCCCAGAAAAAAAGCACAGGTTTCTCGGAATGTCAACTTCAGACCAAAACAATCCCACAGAAACCATTTAGAATCAAAAGACAAAGGTAAAGATGTATATGCCGAATTTATTAGGGTTGCTGCCTCATTCTCTTTAGCCTGGCAACTTACCCTTTACTACAGTAACTGTCCTTTGAGGCCTTTCAAGATCTTGGTTCATGGATCAGACCTTATATTTTACAACTGATTACACAAATATGCACACATCTCCTTAAAACATGAACAAAATTATTCTCTTGACCCACGTAAGTTTAAAACCCCTTGCGCTTAAATCCTCTACAGTTCATTGGAAATGCTAACACCAGTATTCTTTTATTATTTTTTTAAGATTTTATTTATTTATTCATTTGAAAGAGAGAGAAAGAGAGCATGAGAGGGGAGAAGGTCAGAGAGAGAAGCAGACTCCCCCTGGAGCTGGGAGCCCGATGTAGGATTCGATCCTGGAACTCCAGGATCATGACCAGAGCCGAAGGCAGTCGCTTAACCAACTGAGCCACATAGGTGCCCTAACAGCAGTATTCTTAAGGGTAGTGGTGAGCCACAGTGGGAAAAAGATGCATGTGATAACACTTGGAATGATAGAAGGCATCACTAATTTGATCATTCAATAAACATCTTTATTTCCTTACCCTGTACCAGGCTCTGTGCTATGCACTGGGGCTATGCAGATAGATAAGATTCAAAATAATCACAAGTTAAATTCTTGCCTCAAGCTGCTCATACTCTCTTAGAGCAGACAAACATGTAAACACTTACTATGCAATAGAATGGGTATAAAGAGACATGAGAACCAGACACTGCAAAACAGAAAACAGTACAATATTAATCTAGAAGCAGAAGAGAAGGAGTCAGAGTTTAACAAATTAGGTGACAACTGAGCCAAATCTTATCAGACAGTTGGGAAGCCTAGGTGAACAAGAGTAAAAGGACATTCAAAGCAGTGAAATAGCACATTGCATTTGGAGAATTAGATGTAGCTAGAATAAAATTGTGTCAAGAGGTCAGGCTAAAGAGGCAAGCAGAGGTCAGACCACAAACAGCTTTGAATTCATTACTAAGGATAACCTTGAGTTTTAGTCTGGGGAATCACATGATCAATTTGGGACTGGAACTATAGAGGTATAAAATTTGGGAGTCTTTGACATAAGAATTGAGTTTCAAACTAGAATATATTATTTAGATAGAGCTTGTAAATCAGAAGAGAAGCTGAGAAACTAACCCTTTGAGCACCGTCATGTAAGAGGGAGGGAGAGAAATAAGAGTCCACAGAGGAGGTTTTTAATCAGCAGCCAGAAAGTAAGAGGTAAACCAGAAATGAAGAGGAACAAACAAGAAGGGGTTTTGAGAAGGAAGTCTTTAACAGTGCAGCGAAGAAGTGAAGTAAGATAAAGAATAAATTCAAGGGTACCTGGGTGGCTCAGTCATTTGATCATCCAGCTCTTGGTTTCAGCTCAGGTCAAGATATCAGGGTGGTGAGATTGAGCCCTGTGTTGAGATCCATGCTCAGCGGGGAGTCTGCCTGAGATTCTCTCTCTCTCCCTTGGCTCCTCCCCCCACTCTTGCAAGCTCTCTCTAAAATAAATAAATATTTTTTTTAAAAAGAAAGAATAAATTCAATGGATTCAGCAGGGAGGGGGGAATGATCAATGGTAGAATAAGAGAGAGGTCAAACTGCAGGTGGCTAAGGAATGAATGGGAGATGAGGACATGAAGACAACCCAGCCATGCTTCACAGAACCTAAGGCTAGAGGGGAACTGAGGGTCCTGAAGTTTAGTTTTGTTTTTTTTTTTTAAAGATTTTATTTATTTATTTCACAGAGGGAGAGAGATCACAAGGAGGCAGAGAGAGCAGGCAGAGAGGAGGGGGGAAGAAGGCTCCCCGCTGAGCAGGGAGCCCGATGCGGGCCTCGATCCCAGAACCCTGAGATCATGACCTGAGCCGAAAGCAGAGGCTTTAACCCACTGAGCCACCCAGGCACCCTGAAGTTTAGTTTTTAAGATGAACTTAAACATAGCATTAGAGGAGAAGAAGAGGTTCAAAATGCAGAAGAGATCCACAATGTCAGTAGAGGAATAATCTTGAGCTTAGAGAGAATGGAGAGAAGAGAAATATGAGTGCAGATATAGACTGTTCTAAAAAATACATCATAGAAGTTGAGGGTGTCCATTCCTCCTAGCTCTGATGAGGAGAAAGGTCTAAAGTAGGAAGCAAGAAGAAAGTTGTAAAAGTTGTAATACCTTGATACAGGGAGTAGAAAAGGGAGCTGAACACAAGAACCTAGAAAAATCACCTGGTGGCTTTCTGGTCTACTTAGGATGGGAGACCCAAATTTTTTATAATGTCATCGAGCCACAGTGCTCTAGGTTTCTATTGAGGTTCAGCAACCCGAGACTAAAACTAGAGAAGACTCCGTCAAATTGATCTAAGACTGGACATTGCACAGCAGATAAACAAGAGAATTAAAGGTGCTGGCCAGAGAAGCTTACAAGATGTACATGGAGGAAGGAAAAAAATTAATCCTGCAGAGGTATGTTACTCAGAAGGCAAAAGGATGTCAAGGAATCGAAGTTTTCACAAATTCAAGAACTATAGATAATGGAACTTAAAAACAGCTAACAGGACAAAAGGCAGTGGTCCAAAAACAGAGGAGTCCCTAGTGGTGACCAGATCCCAGGTGGGACCAGGAGAGTAAGTTTCAAAGCAGAGTGAAGGTACAGACATTATATTATGTTGCTTCCCCTAGAATGAGAGCCATTGCATCTGGGAGCCATGAGGAGCATGACTCCAATCAGGAGATATTTTCCTTAGGAAGCCTGAAGGATGAATGGGCATCTAAAATTCTAAATGCTCTCTCCAATATCAGTAGCGTCAATCACTGCATTTACTGAGCTCCCACCATGTGCCAGCTTGTGCTATTTTAAAACAATCGATCCTAGCTTACCAGCTGTAGAACCAAAATTTCATTTCTTCCATATTCTTTCCCTGAAATTCGAACAAAAGGTTTTTGTTATAAAAAAACGAAACTAAAATGATACGCTGGTATTCAGCCTGCTGGGTAGTAAAAGCTTAAGTTAATTGATTCTATAAAAATCTACAGCTTACCAGCCAAATATAGCCATCTGAGAAATAACTGAACAGTTTACAGTAAAATCAAATGATGCTGCACACATGGGACTCACCCACTGGTAAGAGTTTACTTTGCAGCCCACCTATGACAAAACTGAGAAGTTGTACCCAACACTAGTCAATCTGGCCACCCCAGAACTATGTCGACTGCAGTATCTTAGACCACCTAAGAAAAATATTTAAAGAGGTCGGGGTCATTTTTTTTTAAAGATTGATTGATTGATTGATTTGAGAGAGAGAGTGAGCAACAATGCATGAGCGGAGGTGGGGGAAAGGGGCAGAGGAAGAGAAAGATAATCGTCAAGCAGACTCCCTGCTGAGCACAGAGCCTGACAAGGAGCTGGATCCCAGGACCCTGAGATCATGACCTGAGCTGAAATCTGGAGTCCAACATTCACCAACTGAGCCACCCAGGTGCCCCAGACTCATTTTTTAGACCAAATTTTAAATAACTTCTAGAATAGTGTGGCTGTATGAAAGAGCTCCTCCTTGCTTGAATATTCAATGCAACCATGTTGCTTTAGTCAGTTTTTCAACATCTACCGAGAATTATATGAAGAATTGTGGTCTGACTGGCAGCACTGCATAAATTTTCTAGTACCTGAGTTATTGATGAAGTAGGATGTCAATATAATGTCATAACATGCCTTATTCAATATTTGTGGCAATAAACTTCAGAATGAACTATGACTTACCATAATTTTTCTGTGTTAATAGAGGATGGAGTCACCTACATTTAAATTTTATAGCCTCCTTTTAACAAGTTACAATTTTATCAGTCTTCCCACCAAAATCTTTATGGGAACTATCTTGTCTCTTCCCACCCTCCATCGAAGAATAGTGAAATCAAAAGGTAGCAGCAGTAGGCTAAAAATGAGTTAAGAATTACAATCCTCTACAGTGTGAATTATCAAGACTTGCTGATCAACCATAGGAAAATGCAAGCACTGGTATTGCAGTGGAGATCTTTGAAGAAACAGTAGCCTAGGGAGTAGAGATGTTGGTTTGAATTCCTGCTACCACTAATTGGGCATTTGTCCTTGGGTACAGTACATAATTTCTGTTTCCTCATCTATAAAGTAATAATTTCTTCCCATGATCTTTATAAGAATTACATATATTAAAGCATTTAGCATAGTGCCTCACTGAGAACAGAGCTAAATGATATTTGTCTTTCCCTCCTCTGAATTTGACCTCTCAGTAGCTCTTGATTCCAACTGGCTTCTCCCTCCTTCTTGATACAGCCTCTTCTCTTGGGTGCTCTCATTTTTCCGGTTTCCTGATATCTTTAAAGGCTCCTTTGCCGGCTCTTCCTCCGGCCCCAAATCCTCAAATGTGAGATTCCTACCAGGCTCAATACTCAGTGCTCTTCTGTTTTTATCTCTAGACTCTCTCACTAGGCAAACTCATCCTTTCCCAGGCGTCTGAGTATCCACCTGCCAACTTACCAGCCCCATGCTCTCCTAGTTTCATGTTTCATGTCTTATTATCTATTTGATATCTCAATATTGAGGTTCAGAGATGTCCCAAATCAACACGTTCAAAGCTGGATTTTTAGCTTGACTCTAACCCCACGCCTGCCCTGACCAGTCCCTTCTCCAAGCTTCCTCATCCCAGGAAATTCTCTGCCATCTGCCCAGTAGCTCCTAGAAGCCTGAACATTAGACGATTCTGTTATTTCCCCACTCTTCATTCCTAGTCCATATTGAGCCCTGTCAGTCCTCCAGTAAGATGATGCATATGTTCCCTTTTAATTCAAAGTCTGAACTTCTTAGAAATGATGTCCAAAGAAATCAGTAGCTTCCAAAAACCCCTAATGAAGTATATTTTAAAGATTTTTTTTAAAGATTTACTTATTTATTTAAGAGAGAGAGAGAGTGGGGAGCCCAATGCCAGGCCTGATCGTACAACCCCAAGATCATGACCCTAGTCAAAATCAAGAGTCAGATGCTTAACCAACTGAGCTACACAGGAGCCCCAAGATTATTTTTAAATAAAGAGTTTGATCACAACTAGAGAAATGATTTAAAGGCAAATACTATTCCTTAGAACATGAGTCCTACAGGATGTTGGTGGGTACTAGAAATGGGATACAGAGTCAAATAAATTTGGAAAATTCTAGATTAAACAAAATTAAGCAGGTATTGTTATTGTTTTTACTCTAGGACTTCTCAGAATTGTTGAAGAGGCACTGTGAATGCATAAAAGGAGCAGGAACTAGGTGTCATATTCACCTCCCTCTGGCTTATTTGATACAAAGGGCTCTATGCTGTACTTCATTACTTATCTCAGTCACCATCAGTTTCCACAAGGACTGCCATTTGCTCCACATCTGATTACCACTGAACCCCCAGACTCTTGTCCCTCTTCATGTAACATTCCTCTTCTTCATAGCATCAGCTGAGGAGTGAACGTGAAGTTTGCCACACATCCTGAAGTGTGCTTTACTTCCAACAAAAGCCCCAGACCTGTCTCCATAGAAATATCCTATTTCCTAGAATGACATCAGCAACAGTAACATAAGGCATTCCTCAACAATAGCAATTTGAGCACCAATCCATGAACGGAACTGCCTTTGTAGCAATTGTGGGATCCAGCACCACATGCCAGGAGACTCGCCTCCCTATGCACTGAGCAGACCTTGGTCCCAGCTGTGGATCCCACAGTGGCCTATGAACCAACTTCAGCCCCTTTCCCCTACCATCAGGAACCCCTGGTCAACATTGTCGTAGATAATTATCCATGGACAAGGGCGCCTGGGTGGCTCAGTGGGTTAAAGCCTCTGCTTTCAGCTCAGGTCATGATCTCAGGGTCCTGGGATCGAGGCCCGCATCGGGCTCCCTGCTCAGCGGGGAGCCTGCTTCCCCCCCCTCTCTCTGCCTGCCTCTCTGCCTCCTGTGATCTCTTTCCCTCTGTCAAATAAGTAAATTTAAAAAAAAATTTTTTTTTTTAAAAAAAAAATTATCCACGGACAAGATGGCCTTTGAGGAAGTCCAGGCATCCACTAGAAAAGTTCTAGCACACAGACAGAACACACAAAAAATATGAGTTTGGACGCACTGAAGAAGATCTTATACCAAAAGCACAAGCAACAAATGCAAAACTAAGTAGAATTACATCAAACTAAAAAATCTTGCATCAACAAAATAAAAGGGCAACCTATGGGAATGGGAGAAAATATTTACAAACCATCTATCTGATAAGGGGTTATAATCCAAAATATATAAGAAACTCCTACAACTCAATAGCAAAAAAAAAAACCCATTTTAAAAGTGGGCAGAGCATCTAAATGAACATTTTTTTTTTCAAAGAAGCCATACAAATGGCCAACAGGTACCTGAAAAGATGCTTGACATCACTAATCAGGGAAATGCAAATCAAAATTACAATGAGATGTCACCTCACACCTGCTAAAGTGTAATTAACAAAAAGACAGGAAATAACACACGGGTGTAAGGCTCTTGAGAAAAGGGAGGCCTTGGGCACTGTTGGTAGAAATGTGAATTGCTACAACCATTATGGAAAACAAAAGGGATGACCTCAAAAAATTAAAAATTAAATTGCTGTATCATCCAGCAGTCCTACCTCTGGATATGTATTCACAGGTAAAACAAAATCACTATTACAAAAAGATATCTGCACTCCATGTCTCTTGCAGCATTTTTACTGTAGCCAAGACTTAGGTGGAAACAACCTAAGCATCTATCAGTAGATGAATGGATAAGTGGAATATTATTATTCAGCCATGAAAAAGAAGGAAATCCTGCCTTTTATAACATGGATGGACCTTGAGAGTATTATGCAAAGTGAAATAAGTCGGTCAGAGAAAGACAAATATTGTACATTCTTGCTTATATGCAGAATCTAAAAAAGATGAACTTATAAAATAGGGAGTAGAATGGTAGCTGTCGAGAGCTGGGGGTGGGGGGAAATGGGAAGATGTGGGTCAAAGGGTACAAACTTGCAGTTAGAAGATGAGTAAATTTGGGACATGTAATGCACAGCATGGGTGACTATTACTAATGATACTGTAGTATGTATCTGAAAGTTGCTAAGACAGTAGATCTTAGAAGTTCTTATCATAAGAAAAAATTTGTAACTGTCTGAGGTGATAAATGTTACCTAACTCTATTGTGGTAACTTCACACTGTATCTCTATGTCAAATCATTATGTTGCACACCTTAAACATATGCAATATTATATGTCAATTATATCTCAATAAAATTGGGGGACAGTAAAGATGAAATCAGAGGAGACAAACAATAAGAGACTCTTAACTCTAGGAAACAAACTGAGGGTTGCTGGAGGGGGGTGGGTGGAGGGATAGGGTAACTGGGTGATGGGCATTAAGGAAGGCGCTTGATGTAATGAGCGCTGGTTATTATACGCAACTGATGAATCACTGAACTCCATCTCTGAAATTAATAACACACTATGTTAATTATTTTTAATTTTAAAATAAATAAAAATTAAAATTAAAAAGTGCTAACAGAGTAGATCTTAAATGCTTTCACCATGAAAAAGAAATAGTAATTATGTGAGGTAACGGAGATGTTTACTAACCCAACTATGGTAATCATTTCATAATATATAAGTGTATAAAAAAATAAATAAGAAATGTCACACTTTCCTGAGGGCTTTTAGAGGTAAGGAGCATTACATGATAGCAATGCAAACCACTCAGAGTCAAAGATTAGACATTAGCAAAAGTCCTCCAGTCACCCCTCCACCAGGAATTTCTCACTGGCTACATTGTCCATATTTTCCAGAGTCCTGACACATGGCCTAATCTCTCCTCCTCCTTGTCCCCCACCTTCCTTTTCTTCTCTATTCTTCTTGGCTTTTCTCCATCTTAAACTACTCAGTCTTTATAAGCGTATCAGATTAACTATTTCTTTATTTCCTTTTCCCCTCCAATCCATGCCAATCTACTCCCAACTGTTTACCAAACTATTTTTCTAAACAAAGCACTTTCCTCCAACACAAGAACTCAAGATTTGGCTATTAGTGGCAGAACTAAAATAAGTTAGTATCTTATAGCCAGGAACTGAGTTCTTCTTTTGGAGGGAAATGTCTTTGTTTAGAAAACTTCGATTATGGAATGCCTTTGTTTTATTTCAGAACATATTACAATTTATGCTTCATAGAACTTTTTGAATCACTAATATTATTTTTTAAAAGATTTGATTTAGAAAGAGAGAGAGAGAGATCATGCATGTGGGGGGTGTGGAGCCAAGGGAGAATTTCAAGCAGGCTGTGCACAGGCCATGGAGCCCATGCAGGGCTCAATCTCACCACTCTGAGACCATGACCTGAGCAGAAATCAAGAATCCCAAAATCCAGAGTCAGACGCTTAACTGACTGAGTCACCCAGGCACCCTGAATCATAAATTTTAAAAAGAAAAGACAGAAGCAAACTGGCATTTCAGAGTAGGTAAATGTTAGGAAGTACATGTCAGGAAAAATAAATTAGCCACTTGTGGAACCTTCATGTGACTCAGTTCCCTTACCCCTCACCTGTAGGTACAGAAGGCATCCATCAATGATCAGAATTCACTGCAGAATCTCATCTCCTTCACCTCTCCCACCACACAAACATACCTTCCCAGGTTGGTTTCCCATTAGGGATCTCAAGGAGTCTCCTCAGTGGTGCCTTAAACAGCTTCAGTAGAGTAGGTTGTTGCCTGCGGTCACAGGATTACTCAACTCCCTGCTGCCCACAGTGCACCAGGCTCAATGCCACTGCACTCTGGAACATGGCGCTACTGTCTCCCTCAAACCATGACCCACACAATCACCCCGCTCCAGCCCAATGGCATGGCACTGACAGTACTACGACA
Source organism: Ailurus styani (assembly GCA_002007465.1). Taxonomy (NCBI): domain Eukaryota; kingdom Metazoa; phylum Chordata; class Mammalia; order Carnivora; family Ailuridae; genus Ailurus; species Ailurus styani. The sequence continues at coordinate 380,064 of LNAC01000408.1, forward strand.
GACTGCCCACTCTGACTCAACGTGAGTCAGCACAACATCTTCTGTTTCATGCATTACCTGCTCCTTCCTGGTGCTCAACTCCTTAAAGGCTCTGGCCCCCTTTTAGAGGAGTCCCTAAGCAGAGCTGCTTTCCTCATGCAACTAGGACCCTGTTCTGATTTCATGCTCAGACCATCCCCCTCCGAAGTCACATGTGCCACCATGATGACTAATCCCAATGTCACTTCCTCAGGGATGCTATAGACCAAGGATACTTCCCACGGGCCAAACCCAGCCTGCCACATGATTTTGCACATAAAGTTTTATTAAAATGCAGTCACACCAGTTCACTTTCATACTACCTATAGTTGGGGCACCGGGGAGGCTCAGTCATTAAGCATCTGCCTTCGGCTCAGGTCAAGTTCCCAGGGTCCTGGGATGGAGTTCCATGTCAGGCTCTCTGCTCTTGGGGAGCCTGCTTCTCCCTCTCCTATTCCCCTGCTTGTGTTCCCTCTCTTGCTGCCTCTCTCTGTCAAATAAATATATAAAATCTTTTTTAAATTTTTAAAAAATTAAAACATTTTTTATAGTTATTTTTCACTACAATGCCAGAATTGAATAGTTTGACACAGAGAGCTTATAGTCCACAAAAATTAAATACTTACCTTTTGGACCTGTACAGTAGGTTTGTTGACTGCCACCATAGAAGAAAAAACAGACCAGTGCTATTCTTCAGCTGAGCCAGCACAGATTGAGAAGGACCCCCTTTGTGCACACAGATCAACAATCACCATATAAGAATCAGAGGATAAAACACTGTTCTAGCAGATGCCTGGGACAATCTGATCATGAAACCTAGACAAACAGACATCATGAAAACTTGCATGGGAATGAGAAGCCCCAAAATCAGGATTATGACTATCTCTGGGTGAAGGGAAAGAATGTGCTCAGGGAGGGGCAGAGAGGATTTCGACTGCATTTATAATAATACTTTCTTTGGTAGAAGGGTGAGTACAAAGGGGCTCATTTCTTTAAATATGCTACCTATCTTCCAGATCCACCCTTCCCTGCCTCCTTGCTTCTCCAAGCCATGAGAGGCTAACCCTATGTGGACTGCATTAAAGGGCCCCTTTAGGGACGCCTGAGCGACTCAGTCAGTTAAGCGGCTGCCTTTGGCTCAAGTCATAATCCCAGGGTCCTGGGATCAAGTCCTGCATCGGGCTCCTTGCTCGGCGGGGAGCCTGCTTTTCTCTCTGCCTCTGCCTGCCTCTCTGCCTATTCGTGATCTCTCTCTCTCTGAAAAATAAATAAAATATCTTAAAAGGGGGGGGGCCTTTACCTCTCACCTTCTGACTGGGTCTGGTAAATAAGGAGTTCCAGAGACAAGTGGAGTCAGGGTATTTATTCTTCCAGTTTCCTGAAAACTGAATAAAACCCTTGACGGAAAGCCATAGCTTCCAAGAGAAGATCACCACACAACCCTCCCTGTTTTGAGTAACTGCTTTGTCCCCTAACTCCTTGAATTAGCTATCTATTGCTACATAACAGGTGGCCCCAAAAATCAGCAGCTTAAAACAGCAAACATTTATTATCTCACAGATTCTGAGAACTTCTGCCTCAAGGTCTCTCACAGGACTGTAATCAAGGTGCCAACTGAAGCTGTGGTTTCATCTGGAGGTTCAGGTAAGGAAGAACCCACTTCCCCCCTCACTCGTATGGGGTCACAGGTTGTTGGACTGAGGCACCTCTGAGTTTCCCATCATGAGAGTCTCTCAGTGAAAGTTCAAACCATGGCAGGTGGCTTCCCTCAGAGCAAGTGAGTGAGAGATCAAGCAAGACAGAATTCATAGTATTTCCTTAACTTAATCTCAGAAGTGACATTCCGTTACTTTCAGTGTATTCTGAACAGAACATACAAAAGCAGGTGACTGGGTCCATCCCACACTGAAGAGGAAGGGAACGCACAAGGGCGTCGATATCACACTTAAAGGGAAGTGAGCATCAGTGGGGGCCGCCTTAGAGACTCCACACCACACTTCTGCAAGCCTAGGGAAGTAACCAGCTGTTACTAGTCCTGCGTTATTGAAACAATCACCCCGGCTTCCCTAAACCCTGGTAAACAGTTCCTCATTAAGCTCTCCCCAAATTTTCTCATTTTTATAGGACCCTGACTTGCACTTAAAATTGTTTTGTAAGTCGAAAGTATTTCTTACTGAAAATACTTTTAAATATGTTATAAATGTAAAGATTGGGCTGGAATGTGATCTTGATAATAAGATGTGAGTAAAATAAACATGGACTTGTTTAATAAAACTTGTCTACAAAACCTTACTTAATAATCACAATAGGGCGCCTGGGTGGCTCGGTGGGTTAAAGCCTCTGCCTTCGGCTCGGGTCATGATCCCAGGGTCCTGGGATCGAGGCCCATATCGGGCTCTCTGCTCAGCAGGGAGCCTGCTTCCTCCTCTCTCCTCTCTCTCTGTCTGCCTCTCTGCCTACTTGTAATCTCTCTCTCTGTGTCAAAAAAAAAAATAATCACAATAATGGGTTTGGAGATATATAAAAGGAAAAACTAAGAAATAACATGAAGTAGCCCTCTTGAATATCATAGTCCAAGAATGGCATTGCCTAAAAATAAAAATTCAAGAAGGGTTTGGATAAGTCATTATATTTAATCTGTTTTCATTTCCGAAATCTCCCAACACTATGGATATATTTAGTCTTTTGAAATGGCATTAATCTGCCCTCCTACAAAAGTTCCTTTGCTCCACTATTAGAACACAGGATAAACTATATGGGAGGCTAAGGGTTTGCTTTTAGTATGCTCTGTAGCTCCTTCATCTTGTAATAAACTAGTTTTGTGAAGCATGTGCTTTACAAAAAATCACTTTGAATAGTCTCATAAGTCAGGAAGGTCAGGGTACTCTAAGCTTACAATATAATATTCTACTCATAATCCTAATTTCACGTGAAATCACTTCAAAATGCCATTAACGTCCATAATAAAGTACAAGAGGAAAGCACCTACAAATTAAGCTTGGAAGTGAGGGAATCAAAGACAAATGTTCAGAAAGTTTGAGGGCCACAAGAATAATATTTGAAAGACTTGGGGTGAGAATTCATTTTTCCAAACAGCTCAGTGTGAAAGAAAATAGTAAAAGTAACCGGAGCACAGCTTTGAACAAGTAAGAAAATGGGGGTACGCACCCAAAAGGAGAAAGAAGAATAGGTTCAAATCAAACTTTTCAATTATAAGTAATTCTAAGCTTTTCTTGGTCCTTACATGAGAAATGGAATTTGTTCTGATAAAACAGGGAAAGATAAGAAAAAAAAGAAATTGAGGAACTAGAAAGAAAGGTAAGCTAAAAGCAATAATGAAAACTAATCATAACATCTGGGAAAATTTAGACGACCTTTATGAGAGCAGAGACACAAATTCCACTGAGACTAATTACCGTATTTTCAACTTTGACTTTACATGAAGTATGAATCTTGAGAGTAAGATAAATGTTTACCTTTAATGAAATGATTTTTAGGTAATAATGCATTGCTGTCCCACAGACAGTTTGAAAAAAAATTTCTCCATTACTAACACTTTTGCCAGTACTCAACATTTTCATCAATCACTGCCATACTTACTAATCTGAAGTTTAGTACTAATGCTAAAATAATTTACATTTTTATTAAAATGCTTACTTTCAGGGCACCTGGGTGGCTCAGTGGTTAAGCATCTGCCCTCATGGCAGAGTCCTGGGATCGAGCCCCACATCCGGCTCGCCACTCAGCTGAAAGCCTGCTTCTCCCTCTTCCACTCCCTTTGCTTATATTCCCTCTCTCACTGTCTCTGACAAATAAATTAAAAAATATTAAATAAATAAATAAATAAAATGCTTACTTTCCGAGGGAATTATTTTTATCTCAGCAGTATCTCTCATGCTCTGAAAAAGAAATAGGAATCAGCAAGACTTTACCTGTTAGCTCAATACTTACAGTCCCCAGGATTCCTTCCCTTCCCTCCTCCACCAAAAATAGCTCTCCGAGCTACAGTAGAGACAACTCATTTCTGGGATGTCTAGCATTCAACTAGATATACAGACACAATAGCAAAAGGCTAAATCTTAAATGGATGGCAGTTTTCACACAGTCACTGGATGAGCTCATGAATTTCCTACTTTTCTCCTGAAGCTCGAGGGAAAAAATGGCCAATCGCTTTGAGAAAATATTGGTGTTTATGAAATACACCCTCTGATTACCTGATCTGAAGAGAAAAGTATACTTATAGGTCAAGGAAATTTTCCCAGATAGGTATCATTTTATGCCTCGGGGAGTAACTTTTAAATCTAATAATTGTTTACATCAAAATTAATTTATGACATTAAATACCAAGTATATATCTCCATTAACTTGATTTGCCCATTGCAGTCATCTGAAAAAGTGTATTCTTTTTCATTTTACAGTGAAAAAATTCTCCCAAATCTTAGGAGCAACCATCTCAATACATAGTAAATGTAAATGGCCATCTAAATAAAATTCCCTGAGGAAACTCATTCCCTGGCAATGAGGCCTCACTATTTTTTGTTGATTAGCAGGCTGTCGGTGAGTAAATGCCATCAATACTAATAAATCACCTCAAATCATTATGTTTAGAGGGATCGTGGTGGTAATATCAATGTCACAAGTATATCGCTTCCTCCATCTGTATTAACTTATTTCATGTATGCCTCATTACCTCTTTTTCCCCAATTACTCATTGAAAGGGGGCATCATCTACTTAATGTTATGGAAAAAAAATAGGTCACAAATAAATGAAAGTCAAAGACTTGTAATGGGAATGAAAACTCTCCTGTGAATGTCAGTGTTAACTTTCACTTGATTAAAAAAAAAATCCAATATAATTTTTAACCTGAAAAGAAACTCTGCTTCAAGTATAATACATTTGAATTATGTAGAGCTCTTGTCCCTTAGAGTTCAGAGCTCCTCATTACCCAGAAAGAGATGACTGAACTACAGAATAATAAGCTGACATATTTGAAAGGAAATGCTGTACATTTGATTTAATCAAAAGATTATAAAAATGACATTATCAGATCTTTCAGACAAGAAAAACAACTTGTTTGAAATTGGACATCAAACAAAAATCATACAATGGAGTTCCATTATAACTAGAAAAAATTTTTTAATATCCACTCCTTCATTCTACAAATATTGGCTCACTAGACATTTATTGAAACATGCCCTATGCCAGACAGTGTGCCAAGCACTGGAATTGGGTAGATAAATAGGACATAGTCTCTGCCCTCATGAAGCATAGAGTCTACAGACAAAAGAGGTAAGTAGACACATTCTGCAATACTGAGAGATAAGGGCTTTAATAAAGGTATACATTCCAAGACTGTTTCTAATTACTGCTGCAATAGAGATGTTGTCTTAATCTGTTGGGGCTACTGTGACAAAATACCACAAGCTGGGTAGCTTAGAAACAACAGAAATTTACTTCTCATAGTTCTGGAAGCTGGAAGTCTGAGATCAAGGAGCCAGCATGGTTGGGTAAGGGCCCTCTTCTAAGTTACAGACTTTTAATTGTATCCCCACATGGTGGAAGGGTCAAGGGAGTTCTCTGAGTCTCTTTTGTAAGAGCGCTAATCCCATTCATCAGGTCTCCACCATCATGACCAAATCCCTTTCTAAAGTTACCACTTACCATTGCCTTTGGGAGTTAGGATTTCAGCATATGAACTGGGTGGAGGGGACAAACATTCAGATCATAGCAAGTGTATTGCAGTCTCTTTTTAAAAAGTATAGGTGTTTCTTAAAAGCTCTATCAGATAACAATCTCCTCTTGGAGGTGAGGAAAGGAAAACAGGTGTCAGTTTGTTTTGAACATTTTCTTGCCATACACTATCGTTATCGCTCGCTTTGAAAGAGAAATAAAAGACATTGACATTATATGAATCTGATGAGAAAACACTGACTTGATGAATAAGACCTGACAAAAAATTAGGATGGTTTTGTTAACCTAACTCTACCTCCTTGAGCAATTAGCCTCCTTCTTTTGTGTCTTATAGAGAAATTAATGGATAGGAGACAAGCCCACCCCATTTCTACCCCACAGCGGAGGTGTAATGGACTTCAGTCAGAGGGACCAGTTAGGAGTTAGCATGAGTGTGTGCATGGAGGAAGAAGATGGGGAGCATTATGAAGAAGGCTGAGTCCTGATCACATAAACCTCTCCCATTCAGATTATTTCTAATCCTTCCTTAACATCCCCTAATTTGGAGTTTGGGGTCGGGGGGACAGAGATTACACAGCAGAGTTTGCCTCCTATCAGATACTTTTATCTTGGGGAAAAGGGGGTGCACTGGCACACCCTTAAACTTTATGGTCCTGATCAGGAAGGGCAAACAGGAGGTCAATCTCTCCACACCACCAAGTCAACTAGTTGTTTCGCAACTTTGTCAAGCAACTGGTGGAAAGAGTGCTCAGTTCAGTCAAAACACATAAATGAGTTAAACAGCCGCTTAGAAAAACTTAGCCAGAAGTCATTCTGCAATAAGTACTTAACACATTGCAAATGTATTCCTCTCACTAGAATTCATGTTCACATGAACTAATAAGCCTTTCATCATTATGTCCTCAGCATTTGGTACCAGTGTGTCTTACCCTTCACTACTTGACTAGTGTTGAATATCTAAATACTGAGTTTCCCTAAAGGAATTGTATTAAAGTCAAATACTGGCTTCCAGTTTCCTTATTTTATTTTTAACCGTAAGTATATAAAATGAATAAAATAAAGAGCAACCCCACTCTTTACAGGAGAAACAGGCAGGACAGAACCACTTCTTTTTTTTTTTTTTAAGTTTCTACTTAAATTCCAGTTAGTTAACATATAGTGTAATATTACTTGCTTGTGTACAATATAGTGATTCAACACTTCCAAACAACACCAAGTGCATATCCCAACAAGTGTCCTCCTTAATCCCCATCACCTATTTAACCCATCCATCCACCCATCTCCCCTCTGGTAACTGTCAGATTGTTCTCTATAATTAAGAGTCTGTTTCTTGCTTTGTCTCTCTTTCTCTCTTATTTTTTCACTTTGCTCAGTCATTTGGTTTCTTAAATTCCACATGTGTGAAATTATATGGTATGTGTCTTTCCCTGATGTATTTTGCTCAGCATAATTCTCCCTAGCTCCATTAATGTCATTGCAAATGGCAAGATTTCATTCTTTTTATGGCTGAATAATATTACACTGTGTGTGTGTGTGTGTGTGTGTGTGTGTGTGTGTGTGTGTACACATACCACCTCTTTGTATCCCTTCATCAGTCAGTGGACACCTGGGACACTTCCATAGCTTGGCTATTGTAGACAATGCTGCTATAAGCATCGAGGTGCATGTAACCCTTTGGATTAGTATTTTTCTAAGGATAGAAACACTTCTAACCCAACTAGCCATGGAGTGACCTTAGGGTTGCTGTATGTACACTTGAAGTGGTGAGACCCATCAGCATCTACCAGGATGCAGTTCTTATAAATGGTCTCAACTGTTTCCTTAAGGTTTAGTCAAAAAGGAAGATGATTTGGTAATCTTCTCTTTGCTATTGATGTATTATAACATAAGCATAATTTCATACAAACTGTTCTAAGTTATGGCTTCTGGACATATTCTGATGGACTGATATAAAATCAATAGGACTACAGTCAGAATGTGATCAACGTGGAAAATAATAAACTCCTACTCTAATTGTCTCCATTTTTTTTTACTTTTCCCTTAAGAACTATGATGAGCTATGAAATTCTAGTGTTCTTGCACTTCATTGCAAATGCAATCTGATCAGGGGGCCTTTATCATTTTGTATCCCCTCCCCATCTTCTAGCCCATCCCCATCCCAGAACCTGAAAAATTTCCGGAACACAGTAAATCTCATAAATGTTTGTCAGATGACTGGCATTTCTTAATAGCTAAATATGTTATGGGTGGATGAAAACATATTCTTAGAAATCCTTACACATTGGAAAATCTCAAGAGAGGCCACGGTATGACAATTCAGATGGAGTTTACACTAAAGAACTGAGTAAAGAAAACCAAATATCTCATTATCTGAAAGTAACTGCTTGAGTCTGCTACAAATGCATTTTTATTATTTTCATATGGTTTCTTCACAACTTTACCCAGTAACATTTTTAATTGAGGAAAAAGCTGCGTAAATCATCAAAATTCAACTCCCCATTTGCTCAAAGAAGATACTTACGTAGCTGTTTATTTGTTTCTCCAATAGGAATAACTGGTTCACTGGATGCAGAATGTAGTTCTTTTGATGGTATTTCAATTCCTATGTATATCTAGAAGGGAGAAGAATCTGGCACTTCATTAGAATTTTATCGAATTTTTTTTATTCTGTCGGGGCACATTATGGGTATCAAGTTTTTCTTACCACACTATAGATATCATTCACATCTACCCAGATGAGAAATTGGGTTAACCACAGTTCATTTTTTTTCTTCAAAAGTGAAGTCTTTTAAACATTGGAACAAGAAATCTATATTTTAGTTTATTATTCAGCATGGCTTCTAGTTGTTTCCATTCTGAATTCTACATTACAAGTAAATCAATTCTAATTTTCTCAAAACCAGAATTACTCAAGAAAAATTTTAGTGGTAGCAAACATTGATCCAGCATGAAAACTGAAATAATTTAAAATTCATTACCTGATCTGTTCCTTCACTCATTCAATATTAGGAATAAAATAACTCTTTATGCCCTCCCAAATTCTATGCCAGGAAGATTGAGAGGCTTCATTATTCTTTTTACACCAAAGACTCCTTTTTTCAGATGTAGTTATATGCAAGACAGGAATAGCTTCTCAAAAAACACAATTACATTAAATAATTATTTAATAACTGTAATTCAAACTCTCTCAACTTTTAGTCAACATTAATGATTTGGTGAAACCACAATGGATTTTTTTTATGTTAAGTGGAACAGTCTAAAATTTTTCAACATAGCTTAACTTCTTTTTATAGTTACTTTCAACCTATTTGCTATAATTAGATTGGGGGGCTTTAAAATATGTTAAATTTAGCATAATGTTTCATTCTAAATTTCTCTTAATTCTAATAAATTGCAGATATATTATTTAATGTATATATTCATGTATATATTAGATATCCTTTTGTTCTTTAAAAGATTTTATTTATTTCTCAGAGAGAGAGAGCACAAGTGAGAGAAAGAGAGAGAGAGCGCGCACACAAGCAGGGGGAGTGGCAGGCAGAGGGAGAAGAAGTAGCCCCGCTGAACAAGGAGCCCAATTCAGGACTCGATCCCAGGACCCTGTGTTCATGACCTGAGCAGGAAAGCAGACCTTTAACAGACTGAGCCACCTAGACATCCCTACTAGATAGCTCTTTGTCACATATAGGGGCAATTATTATAACCCTATTTTATTGCGGGAGAAATTAAAAGACTAATGATTTGTAAAAATTAGTGTGAAATATCTTACACCAAAATTTGCCTCAGCTATTACAGTAACCTGAAGTTCCAAAGCCTTAGCATTTTCAATTGTTGCAGAGATCAAGTTTAGAGAACTGTGCATTTAATTCATTTAAAAGCACACATTGGGGCACCTGGGTGGCTCAGTGGGTTAAAGCCTCTGCTTTCAGCTCAGGTCATGATCTCAGGGTCCTGGGATCGAGGCCTGCATTGGACTCTCTGCTCGGCGGGGAGCCTACTTCCTCCTCTCTCTCTGCCTGCCTCTCTGCCTCCTTGTGATCTCTCTCCCTCTGTGAAATAAATAAATAAAATCTTTTTAAAAAAATAAAAATAAAAAAATAAAAGCACACATCGACGCTGCTGACCAGTATAGAGAAAGGAGAAAATGCAGGTGTTGCAATGAGTGAAGATGATGAGTCCAGATAGGGAAATATTGAGTGTGGCACCAACAGACAGATATTAAGGTTGAGCTACCCTATATATGGACTTTTAGGCACCAGTTAATTATGAAGACACCTAGGACACAAAAGCAAATCCCAGTAGGGAACAAAGAGGGGAATAGGTATCAGTATCTGTCCGACTCCAGTTAGGGCACAGAAACCATACTAGTTATTTTTAACAAAGAGAGTTCAATATAGATCATTATAAGCTACATATTGAATAGCTAAAAAGGCAAAGAGAGAACGCTAAGATATGACAGAGGTAACAAGTGCAAGAAGCCACCACCCCCGTAGAGGGAAGGGATTGGGATTATTACAGTTTAGAAGCTTGGGGGAGCCTGGCTGTGCCTGGAACCAAGATCTTTGAAGAGGGGTGCTGTTCACCTGGTGCTTCCATCTCTGAAGAGGGAAGACGAGGCTAATCCTGCCAGTATTAGAGAAACCGAAAACTGCCCTCAACTGCCCCTGCCAGGGTAGAATGAGGCAAGGGCGACCGACAAAATTGGCACGCGCGCATGCACCCCACAGGCGCCCCCTGTTGGCAGAGCCCGACATGGAGACTGCTGACCACGCAGAAGCGGGGTTTATGGACTCTGAGCCTCAGCAGGACAGAACAGGGTACAGAAGAATGACAGGTTTGGAGCTGAGAGAGACTAGAGTTTAAAAACTGACACATGATGGTTTATTCCAATTGGAAGGAAGAGATTCAAAAACGTCTTGATAAGAGAAAGTTGAATTGCGTCATGGACGCATTTATTTAATAATCACCATGTGTCAACCATGCTCTTAAGCGCTTTAAAACCATTAGCTCATTTAATTTAATCCTCACAATGACCGTTTGAAGTAGATATTATTATTCCCAGTTTACAGAGTATAAAAATACCTGAGGTTCGGGGAGGCTAAGTGAATCGACCAAAAGCTATATAGTTAATAATTCTATATGTCTAAACAGTTCTTTTCCTTTATAACTTGAAGTAGTGGTTCTCAAACTGTGGTCTGTGAAACCCTTGAGCTTCAGGAGTTACCTGGAGGGCCACCACGGGATTGACAACCAGATGAGGCTGGGCGCTCACCCCTGCTCCAAAGTGCAACAGCCCTACTTTTACCTATTTCATAAATGAAGGGGATTCAGAGGAACGTAGGAAGCTATGTAAGATCCTGTTTGGAAATAAGGAGTTTGGTGCTGAAAAAGCTTGAAAACCTCTTCCTCAAAAGCAGGTATTTCTTTTTTTTTTTTTTAATCCTGCAGAGTCATTCCTGAACAATTCTTGCTGCTTAGTTTAATATCGTTTTTCTCCTATTCTAGTTTGACTCTCAGATGAAGGGCAAGAATTGTTTTTTTAATATTCTGCTGGTACCATCTAATTGCTCCTTTCCTAAATTGATGACTCCTACGAAGAAAAGATGCTTTTAATTTATCCCAGACTCTGACAGGCTCTCTGCATTCTCTCTCTTCCCTCAAGACTGAAGCCTGGAAGGAGTTTCCTCTACCAGCCAGCTCCGAAGTCACCTGCTCTCTACCTCTCCCATTTGCATCTAACTCCGCCATGTTATAATCCAACCTTCTGTTAAGTCTCTGGGACTCCTCTGAGTCTAAAGTCATAATACATATGTAACAATTTTAAAATAAAGCCTCACAAAGCAGTCTACAGAAGCTCAGATCCGTCTGCTCCTTCACCAGCAAGCCAGGAATGTCAGATTGCAGTGCAAAGGGAACCAGCATAAGGTAATGTATCTTCATTTCACAGAAGAACTTTGCATTAAGTCAAATCCAGGCATTAAATGAGGGGTTACTAAGGAGTAGTCATCCTTGACCTAGAATTTGTAAATCTTTTCCATTTATAAAAATGAATTTTATTTCAACTGAATCTAGTATTTCAGTCATTATGTCAAAGCTATATATGAATATCCTTTGGGAATGAGGTAGGGTATGAAGATTATAAAATTTGGGTCATACTTGTAATTAGTTATTAATATGCACATAAAGAAAATCTTTGTGCATCTTAAGCTTTGTCAAATAATTTCTGCAAGTAATCAAAGAGCCATAATACGACATTGGGTAAGGATGCAAATTAATTTTAAGCTATGTGGAGCCATTAAGAATGAAAATGAACATGCCATGGAGAATTAAGGGCAATTAAAAACACTTACGGCTTTTTAATCTGTACAAAGCAAACTATAACATTTTATCATAAAGCAACTAGACTTCATAATATCTAAATGCTCACATAAGAATTAGAGAGAATACCTTAAATCAAAAGAAAACTATTCCTTAGAGTTACTGTGTATGGCTTTATCATTTTCAAAATACTTTTCCTGATCATTCATATGAACTAAAGAACAATTCTTTACCCAGGAGAGGTATCTGGACCCAGAGATATTGGGTGTTAAGCCCAAGATCACACACAACGGTAAAGAGAAAGAATGGTATATAGGTCTTCTGACTTCTACTACATTATACACAACACACAGCAAAGCAAATCAACATAGTAACATGCTTGCCTTTGCACACTAGTGTAAACATATGTTCATGTGTGCACGCAGGTTCTTTTTATAGCCTACATCTAAAATAACCATTAAAAAATTAAAATTATTCCAAAATATGGCATTATGAAATTATAAACTCACATAACTAAACTTAATTTTGTTACATATGCATTTTTCACATTTGTCCAGTATTGTTTTATTTATTTACACCTCTATTTCATTATTAGACCACAAACTTCTTGGGAGAAAGGACCATACCTTATATTAAGTGTATTTTTTGTCCTCAGAGAATTTAATAAAATGTCTTCCACATGTCTTCAGTAGGTGGAATGAATTATAATTCAAGCATAACTATACCACGAATCTTTTAAGACTAAAACAAATTTAACCGTTTTTACATAGAAGTCAACCGAGGCAAGACATTTTATGAATTTACCAAAGGCAAGGTAGTCTAAGAGTCATATCTAAACTGTAAAATCTAACATAACAGTGAGTATTTTTGCGATGCAGAAGGCTTTTCATAGGCTTCTGTTTACCCATTACCTCTGTTTTAGGTAGCTTTTGGTGTGATTAATTCTACAGTCAGAATCCTAGATCAATGTACATCCAGCTTATTTGAGATTTGTATTGAGCCACAGCTAGATTCATAATAAAAATGCATTGTGTGAATGAATGAAGGATGCCATCAGCAAGTAGCCCAGTGACACCAGAAAGATGTTGATCCATGTGGGTCAGGCTCCAGGCATTGATTTCCACACCAAGTAAGACTATCAATTGTTCCTCCAGCTCATTCAAGTCTCCCCACTTATCTGAAAAGCAGGCAAGTCACATGCTAAATCACTTACATCCCTATCAGCCTACAGAAAGAGCTAACTTGCTGCCACTGAGGCTGCAGTAAATTGAGGCCTTTGCTTTCATAGCAAATTCCCAGCTCAGGACCCAGGAGCTTCACTCACCTGGCAGCCACTGTAGAGAAGAATCACTCCCTCACACTAGACACTTCACTGATTGCTCTTCTTTCATTTTCCCACGGTGAGATCAGTGAGCATCTGGAATTCCCACTGCCAAGCCAAAAATGAATGAATGAGCATTCTACCCAGGAATGGATAAGTTGTAAATAACATACTACATCTCTGGACTTTCATAATATTAAACGTTTTTCATATTACATTCTCCAATTACATTTAAAGCCTAGAGATAACAACTTTTCACTAACTTAAAATTTCATTTAAAGATGAAAAAAGAGGAGCTTGACTTTATTTATGAACATATAGATATAAAAAACATCTCTATTTTTAGATTCCCTACTGGAAGTTTCTAAAAAAAATTCTTTGATTTTTCATTAAACCTGGGCCTTGCCTTCTTTTTTTGACCTAATATGCAAGAATCACTGTAGTCTGTGTGTCCTACATAAAGCCATATTCAGTATTTCTCACAAGCTCTCCTGATAAAAAGTTTGGCTGTGTGTATTTAAGTAATAAACGAGCAAAGGGGTTAAGGAACTAACATAATATCGGTAAATGAATCCTTCTCCAAAGCAAATTTGAACAAATGCCACTTCACTACACATATTACCTCCTTATCAAAATTATGTCAAGGACGGTTTTAAATACCATCCAAAATCTTCTCACAGAGCTCAGTTCAAGCCATTTGAACTGCAGCATTTCATTCCACATCTTCCATGCCGTACTGTCATGGTGTTCACTTTGTCTCATGTCACACAGATGTTTTGGAAGAACCACTGTTTTCTGATATTTTCCTACAAAGCACAGCACATTAAAATGAGCTGAATACAAGGGAGAATGCAAATGGCTTTTAAGTTTGGGACAGAATCACACATAACATAATTTGGAGCTCTTCTGAGCATTTACAGACCTATCTTCATGGTTGATTTGTCTTTGTTATACTTAATAAATTAATTATTATTCACAAAAATATAATCCTACACTACCCCCCAAAGACTTGTTTCTCCACAAGGAAGCTTTGAAATACAGGAAAGGAAGTATGACTATTAGCTGCTATGACAGATGGCAGAATGACATTCCAACCAGGCATAGCTGTGATTAATATACATGTAAACATCCATTCAATAGAAAAATCTCTACAGCACCAAAGAGAAATTCTGACCAAATCATGGGTTGTTATGACAAGTCCTCATTATTTTTATAAGCCCGGAAACTGTTATCCAGTTGGAATCTAATGGTTCAGCCATACCTCCTGGAGGTAAAATAAGGACAGATATTCCTAAACAAAACACTGACATTATCATGGGCATGTTCTCTGAAAATGGCCTCTCTGAGCCCTGACAGCTCTACTTCTGTTACACAATTGTGCAAATCATGGTTGGTTGGACTAAGGATGGATGCTCAGTCCAATTAGCATCATCACATTTCTTCAACTGAAAATTTGGAATTGGAATCAAGTAGCCAGTCAGCAACATGCCAACCTGAGCTCTGTGGGGTACCTTGGAAAGTGAGTCAGTGGTGGGACTGGCTGGAGAAGACGGGAGACGGAGAAGGGATGTGGTGGCTTTCTAGTCTTTCTAGCTCATTTTCAGAGTCCATGTTGCATTCCTTCTCTTGTGGTATGTTCCTTCTCCCTATAATAAATTCCTCTGTGTTATTTAATTCCCCTTGAGTTGGAATGTTACCTAAAATCCAAAGCCGTAAGTAATCATACATCCAAATTAGTTACTCTTGTATTTCTCTATACACTTGCGTAGGTCTATAACTCATCTTCTCATCCAAAGTATAAGCTCCCTGAGAACAAAGTTTATTTTTTATTTTTTTTAACTTGAGTATAGTTGACACGCAATGTTACATTAGTTTCAGGTGTACAATTTAGTGATTTGATAAGTTTATATATTATGCTCTGCTCCCCACAAGTACAGCTACCATCTGTCCCACTACACTTTTACAACATCATTAACTGCAGTCCGTACGCTCTGCTTTTTCCTTCCGTGACTTGTTCATTCCATAACCGAAGGCCTGTATCTCCCTCTCCCCTTCACCTGTTTTTCCCAGCCTTCCGTCTCCCATCCTCCCCCATCCCCGTCAACCATCAGTTTGTTCTCTGTATTTATAGTTTCGATTCTGTTTTTTGGGTTTTTTTAAATTCCATTTCTGACTGGAATCATATAACACTTGTGCAAAGACTATCCTTTGTGTTCCTTACATGCACATACCACATACAAACATATAATATCTTGAATATTCAAGTATACGTTTAACATATTCCTTGAATATAGCAATATATTGCATATAGTAAGCCAACTTTAAGTGTGGCTCAGTAATTACAGCTCTCGTTGACATCTTTTTTCCTTTTTTATTCAAAAATGTTATTGTTTATAATTATGATCCTTTGCATGACCTACATATAGATACATATGTTGTTTTTGGAGTATTTCCTCAGTATTTGCAGACACCAAGAATTAACCCCCGGCTCTGTTTTGCAACTTTTAGATGACAGATTGTGTTGTGTGCTGTTCCTTATATTACTACTGCAACTAGACCACGTTAAAATGCAAACGAAGAAAACCGAAGAGCACCTCTTGGGAGAAGAGATGCACTGCACTGAGGGGCAGTAGGACCCTCTTCCCCGGGAAAACGAGTTCACGCAACCCAAAGAGAAGTTCAACTAAGTGACTGCACTGCTGAAGAGCACATGATAAGAAAGGAAAGAGCCAGCTTTAGTGATCTTCTACCTTTCTTTCTTAAAGTGTCTTTCCAGACTCTACCCACCACCTCTTCTCCTGAAATTGCCAGTTCTAGTTGTATTATTTAACCCCAGAGTGACCAGGAGCAGATCTTTGCTTATTCATATGAGGGTGGCTCAGTCAAGCGTCCAACTCTTGATTTTGGCTGAGGTCACAATGTCAGGGTCATGAGATCAGCCCCTTGTCAGGCTCTGTGCTCAGTGTGGGGGTCTGCTTAAGATTTTCTCTCCCTCTCTCTCTGCCTTTGCCTCTCGTGCTCTCTCTAAGTAAATAAATAAACAGTGTTTTATAAAGTCATGAAGTCTAAAGAGAACTATTGTTCACTATGGTGTCTTGGGTATAGGTAAGAACATTTTAATAGTTAAGCTCTTGAGGAGAATGAATCAATATACTTAACAGAAGGATGTGCACCAAATAGTTAACATTTCCTAAATCAGGACAGTGACCTTTTTTACTTACCTATATTTTCTAAATGTTTTGATATGAACATCCATTACTTTTGACATTAAAAATATAAGGGTATTTTAAACAAAGTATTATTTAAAAACCTTCATATATATGCAAATATATATGTGTGTGTGTGTGTCTATGTTATATTAAGGCTTATATGTGATAGGAGGATAAGGTGAGTTGTACCAAAATATAATTTTTACATTGTTCTGGAACCAATATGATCCCTATTTCTTATTTAAAAAAAAATAAAAGAATCGCACTTTTGTAAAAATACAAATGAGGTAGCACCATCTGGCATTCAGATCAAATTCATCTGGTGAAGTGTAGCAAAGTAATATTTCAAGGCTTACAACATCTACTCCTATGTTCCCTATGGTGTTAACTTCAAGCTCCACATTGAAGAAAGCAGTAATCAAGGCTGATGTTCAGGGCCTAGCATAGCTCATCAGTAGTACTGAGAAATTAAGGCAAAAATATCTCTCATAAAGATCATGAACTTAATTATTTGAATTTGTTCCCTTCCACCCCAGGCTTTCTGGCTCATAGGAGTCAAGTCGTTTTACCATTAGAGGCATGACTGTACTCTTTTTGTTACTTGCTGCCTTCATCTCACAGGGCTTGAGGTCACTACAGACCTTTAGCTCCCCACTAAAAATGAGGAAAACAGGGCACCTGGGTGGTTCTGTCAGGTGAGCATCCGCCTTCAGCTCAGGTCATGATCTCAGGGTCCTGGGATGGAGCCCTGCATCGGGCTCCCTACTCAGTGGTGGTTCTGATTCTCCCTCTCCCTCTTCCTCCCACCCCTCTCCCGCTCTCTCTTTCCCTCAAATAAATAAATAAATCTTTAAAACAAAAAATGAGGAAAATGCCATATTCTCACTTCACCATATTCAGCACTTTGAAAAACTAAGTAATGTTATTTCTATCAGATAAGAGGAAGAGCTAATGACCATTAGCTGATTACTCAGTTTGGCATCCATGGCAAACGCAGACTACCTACTCACCAAACAGGTTTCATGTTCTTCCTGGGTGCATGACTCTACTGGGTGCAGCCACATGGCTCGCTGGATGAGGACAGTGGCAGTGGAGATGGAGAAAAGTGGTGGATTTGAGCATAGAATCACTGGGACTCAGTCACAGACTGGATATGGGAAATGAGGAGAGAACGGGGTACCAAAAATGACTGACAGGTATCTAGCCTGAGGAGCTGCATGAACAAGGGGGTCCTGTAATGACACATAGAAAAGTGCTAGACTGATAAGGGAATCATGAAGTATAAGGAGAATTTCAGTATGACATCTTGACATGGGTGAAAACAATGGAACGTGAACAAAAATTGTTTGCCACTTACTATCCTGGTCTGTAGAAACCGCCCACCACCCTCATTCATTGTCCTTCTCCACCTACTGGCTAAATGCAGTAGACCCCAGGCCACAGTAGCCGGTGGAGACATAACAAGAAAGGAAAATGGGTCCTTGAATGACCATGGAAGCTGTATCAGTTTCTCATGGCCACTCTAAGAAATCGCCACATATGAAGTGGCTCAAAACAACACAAATGAAAAAAAATGAAAAAAAAAAAACAAAACAAAACACAAATGTATTCTCCCGCACGTCTGGAAGCAGTAGTCCTAAAACAGTTCGGCAAGGCTGCATTCCCTCTGGAGGGTCTGTTTCCTTACCCTCTATAGCTTCTAGAGGCCACTTGCATGGCTCATGGACCCATCTGCCATCTTCCAAAACCAGCAACATAGTATTTTAGTCTCTCGCTTGGTTCCTCTACTTCTGTGCCCATCCTGTGCCTCCCTCCTTCCCTCTTAATAACCCTGGTGATTACACTGGGTCCACCCAGATAACCCAGGACAGTCTTCCCATCGCAAGATCTTTAACATAACAACGTCTTCAAAATCCCTTTTCCTTGTAAGGCAACACATTCACAGCCTCTGGGGACTGTGACATGGGCATTTTGAGGGGCGTGGGTGGTGAAATTACTCTGCTTACAACAGAAAGTACTTTGTACTTCACATGAGTGAGAGAAAAACAGCTATTGTGTTAATCCATTAACTTCAGGGGTTTATCTCTTACTAGCTGATATTACTTTAACTAATAGCATTTATAAATCTAACAGAAAACATCTGTCCCTAGCTGAACTGTAATTAGGATAACAACTACACCTTACTCCATTTTGTTACTAAAAAACTGCCCTACACATAACATGTTATAAATGTTTATAATGATGATAAGGGCATCACATTAATGATAGCTAGAAATAGACGAGGAGTAGATCCAATTTTATTTTAGCAAATAGTTTCAGCCTTTACCCATGTTAAAACTTTAATCAGAACTTTTAATACCGTAGGGAAAATTAGCTATTTTACATCTTCACTTTCTTTGCCTGAATGATTTCTAGTAAAGGTACTGCCAAGAAATAAAATGATACAAAAAGAAACAAGGGCATACAAAGATACAAGATAACTTCTGGACAAGGTCTAAGTAGTCATATACTGAAAGGCTTTTTCCCCCCCTCCTTTCATGAAATATACAACTGTGGAATTATTGCTTTGAGGTCATGTCAACCCCAATGTCCATGGACTTGACTTTCTATAAACTTTGTATTGCCATCACAATTGGGTTATCACCAAATGTTGTTTTTATGAGAAGAAAACTACAGGATTAGAGGTAGGTCATGTTCCCGCTAGATATTCATCACCAGCAAATTCCTTATTACTCTAATGACTGTTCACTGGGAAAAAATTTTAATGCGCTTTCATGTTTTCCAATTTAAAAAAAGAATCAGAGTTTAATGTGAATACATTTTTAACATTTTTCTGTGCTTTAGGGAAGCTGCTTTTAGGAGGGAAATGTAATGAACGTTTTTAATCCTACTAAAATGGTTTGCCCAGAGTGTGTGGTTTAATTCAACTTTTCAATGACAACAAAATAGAATAGACTAAGCACATTTATCAGCCAGGGTTCCTCCCTTCTCAACATAGTTACCTATTGCTTAAATATATTTGGAAGATCAAATTTATTTACAAAATAAGAACAAAGAAGCAAACCTGGTTAATTTTCACAATCTTTTCCTCCCCACATAGATGTATACAGATCATTGCCACTCTTCTGAGAACTCTCAACCTCATAACTCTGAGCTGTTCCCATCCTCAAAATACACCTCACCTAACCCACAGATGCATTCCTTTCCCCTTTTCTCTAGTTTGTTCTTATGTGCCCTTCAGGTTTTCAATAAATTCTTAATGTCATCGATGAAAATGTCACTGCTGAGAAGATTTAAGTCCCATTGTTCCACTCAGGCCTTTAACTGCAAAGTAAACAACCTGCTTTCGATAAGCTTGTCCTCAGATTTAAACTGAACAGAAATCAAAGAATAATTTCTGTGCCATTTTTCATTTCCTTGATTTGAATCATACTCTTGGAGAGTCCATCTAAATAACTCCCTGAAGATGTTCCAATCACCTCACCACGTCCACATCTCCCTGCTTTCAAAGGAGCCCCGACCAAACCTCCATGGATCAAATAATGCCTTTCTTGTCTCAGTCTAGAAGACAGGAGGTATCATGGGGAGGCAGATTTTAAGACTACAATAAGGAAAAGTGAGAGAGGCTTTTCCACACAATGAAGAATTGATCTATAAATGCTGACTGGTTCTTGAGAAGGGGAGAATGGATACAGAAAATAAATTATCTGAGGGAACAGCTTTTCCCCTACTTACATCTATTACCACCACAAGGTATCTGTCCAACGGATACCCATATCCTTAATGAAGTTTCCAGAAAATGAAATATCTGATCATTAGCACATGTTCTATCATTAAAGATGCTGCAGAATATATGTGAGCAGTTATAGAATACCACGCTTCCAAGTTTTCCATTTTAAAAAAACCAACTGGATTTTGGAAAATGCAAGGGAAGGCTAATGCAATCTACTGGGTAATTTGTGCACAATCCACCTGCCTCCATTCCAGTAATTTTAAGTAGTCCACTCACCTAGCCACTTATTCTGGTTCTCTGTAGCATCCATTTTCTGGCCCATTTCATGAAAAGAAAAGGTATCACACAATGTCCTAGACAGCAGGTGGAAGCAATAGTAAATGCAGGCCAGCAAATCCCAGTAGGCACACCATTCAGTTCGGCCTGGCTCACACCTCTTTGGGCCCACCAGAGCAATGTTCCCTCTGGTTTTTTTTTTTTGTACTCTGGAATAATGTGACCAGGTAGCTCCAATACCTGGCCAAAATTTAAATGTAGCAGTTATAAAGTAGCTCCAATAACTCATCAAGAATAAAAAAATACTCTTTAGGTCACCTTTTTTGTCATTGTCTGTTAACTACCCCTCTCAAGATCTACTCCCAAGGATATAGGACAATAGACTTGATTCTAAGGAGTTCAGAATTCTTCACTAAAAGGTATGATTAAGGACTAAAAATATTGCTATCCAAACTAATTAGAAGGAGTTATGGTCTAATTTAGTTCTATGATGTGAGGCTGTTCTGAGTTGGTTTTATTGGAAACACAAATTCTATTATATTCTAAATTCAATTGCACAATTCCACAGCAAAGAATTGGGTAATCCATATAGCTCTTCAATTTTCTTGCTAAGATTCAAAGTTTTGCTTATTTCAGGTTATGAAATATGAATTATTTCAGTGAATCAACCTCTAATTTCAAGGAGATTTAAGGAACAACTCTTTAATTAGTCTTTATCATGCTTGCTTAAACCTTGCCAGCCATCTCTCTCCAGAAAGTAAATTAAAGTGAGAGGAGAAAGAATCTGAATGACCTGTCATAACACAGCTGGCTACTTGACAGATAAGTCTTCATAAGACCCATCATTCTGAAGAATGACATAATTTTAGTTCTAAGAGCTAACCGTGCTCAGAAAAAGTTAGAAGGCAGTGCAATGAAAAGTCTAGGTAATAATTTGTGTGTGTACATGAATGGACTATCTAGGTAAATATTTACATCTGATAAGTAATGCATGTTCATTATTTGTCATTCATTTTTAATAGTTTTCCTGCCTTGAAAATGTTTCTTTACCCAAACATATATTCAATTTCTCCATAATTTTTAATTACTAACACAAAACATATTAACTTTTACCGCTATTATGTAATTTTTAATTATTAAGTTTTCAGCCACGATTCACAAAACAAGCACCTAAAAACCAGGCCTTACTAGTACCAGAGTGTCATTTTAAAAAGCAATTTTTATTTTCTCTAAGCCACCAGAAAGCATCAGAAGCAGAAAAGACACAAAGTAAACAGACTGACAAATAGTTCTATTTTGTGACTCATAGACTAAGTAGCTACTATCATGTACTCCCAGATTCTGTGCAAAGTACTTTACATGGATTATCTGATTTAATCCTCATAAACACTCCCTAATGATGTTCTATATTATTTCCATTTGATCAACAAGGGAACAGAAACTCAAAGAGGTGAAGCAGCTTGCCCACATCCAATGGCTAGTTAGAAACTGGCCTATACATTTCCTTAGCAATTCATGGTCTTTTCTGGTTCCATACAAATTTTAAGATTGTTTGTTCCACACACAATCGTCAGACTGTGGAAAGAGCCAAGATGCCCTTCAACAGACAAATGGAGTAAGAAGATGTGGTCCATATATACAATGGAATATTACTCAGCCATCAGAAAGGATGAATACCCAACTTTTGTATCAACATGGAGGGGTCTGGAGGAGATTATGCTGAGTGAAATAAGTCAAGCAGAGAAAGTCAATTATGATATGGTTTCACTTACTCGTGGAACATGAGGAATAAAATGGAGGAGTCTAGGGGAAGGGAAGGGAAAGTGAATTGGGGTAAATAGGAAGGGGGGACGAACCATGTGAGACTGTGGACTCTGAGAAACAAACTGAGGGTTATGTAGGGGAGGGGGATGGGTGAGCCTGGTGGTGGGTATTAAGGAGGGCACGTATTGCATGGAGCACTGGGTGTGGTACATAAACAATAAATCTTGGATCACTGAAAAAATTTAAAAAATAAAAAATAAAACATATAACTACATTAAAAGAAAGAAAGAAAAGAAGAAAGAGAAAGAAGAAAGAAAAGAAAAAGAAAGAAAGAAAGAAAGAAAGAGAAAGAAAGAAAAAGAAAGAAAGAAAGAAAGAGAAAGGAAGGAAGAAAGGAAGAAAGAAAGAAAGAGAAAGACAGACAGACAGACAAACAAGCTGGCCTATGTCTCTCAGGACGAAATGCTCAGTTATCATGATATGCTGCCTCTATGCACAGATCCAGGCCCACCTGCAAAGCGGCACGTCATGCCCACTCACGTGCTGAGGCAGAGATGGTTAGCTGTCTACAGTTAATTCCATCCTTCCATACATAATGTTGATGCTGGTAAATGTCCATTCAGGGACTACATTTCTAATCCCCTTTAACTCTAGGTGAGGTTATAATACTTATCAACAGAATATGGACAGAACCGATGTTTGTCACTTTCAGATTGAGCCCATAAAAACCTGCCCAGAGAGATGGACATCTAGGTTCTTTCCATAGTTTGGCTATTGTGGACATTGCTGCTATAAACATTCGGGTGCACGTGCCCCTGAGGAACACTACCTTTGTGTCTTTAGGATAAATACCCAGTAGTGCGATTGCTGGGTCGTAGGGTAGCTCCATTTTCAACTTTTTGAGGAATCTCCATACTGTTTTCCAGAGTGGCTGCACCAGTTTGCATTCCCACCAACAGTGTAGGAGGGTTCCCCTTTCTCCGCAACCTCGCCAACATCTGTCATTTCCTGACTTGTTGATTTTAGCCATTCTGACNGTTTAAAAAAAAATAAAAAATAAAAAAATAAAAATAAATAAAAAAAAAAAACCTGCCCAGAGATTCTCAGTGCTCACACGCCATCCCATCTTTCATTTCATATCAATGAGGGTTGTCAGATAAAATGGAGGACACCCAGTTAATCCTGCATTTCAGAAAAACAACAAATATCTCAGTGTAAGCATGTCCCATGGAATATTTGGAACATACTTATACCAGGGGCATTGACATTTGGGTTGCTACATTTAGCAAATAAAATGCATCAAAAATGTAAGTGTCCCAAACATTGCATGGGACATACTCATACTAAGTTATTTGTCATTTACCTGGAATTCACATTTAACTGGCGTCTATTGGTTCACAAACTGGCCCCGTATTCACAGAGGGCAAGGAGACATCAAAAGAGGATACAGAACACTCCAGATCGGGAGGTGGTAGGTTTAGTAAGCAAGGGAACTTAACTTATAGGCTTGTCTTGGGCAGTGGCAAGACAAGCAGATCTCTGAACCTATGGGGCCAGAATCTTACAAGTTCGTATAAAAACCTTAACTGGGTTCAGTCACATCTACCATCCAGAGAGTCTTAACACATTGCTCTCTCAAGGCAGCGTCCTCGAAAAAGGTTCCCACTGTCTGAACAGTGGACAGAATATACATTCCTAGGACAAGTCATGTCCTCTTGATGAGGTCCTCCAACAGTGTCCAGGGTTCCAACTTGCTAAAACCTGGCAGCCCAAATACCAACACCTCTAGAAACATTAGAAGCAGCCACATGTTGAAGGCAACACAGTCACCAGCAACATGACCATGACCGAGAGCATCTCTTCGTTTGAGCTTTACATGAATGAGAAATTAAGTCCTATTGTGTTAAGCCACTAAGATCTGTGTCTAATACAATACAAACAATACTAAAAAATACAAGTGCCAAGAATTTTCCCTTCAGGCCTTACACAGAGGTAACCCAGAGAGTGGAAGTCACTTGGGTTTGGAGCCACACCAGCATGCCCTGGCTTCACTTTACTGCTGCGCCACCTTCTAGCTTTCTGTTTTTAATTTTTAGCCTCAGTTTCTTTATCTTTAAAATGGTAAAGGGCGCCTGGGTGGCTCAGTGGGTTAAAGCCTCTGCTTTCGGCCCAGGTCATGATCTCAGGGTCCTGGGATCGAGGCCCGCATCGGGCTCTCTGCTTGGCAGGGAGCCTGCTTCCCCCTCCCTCTCTCTCTCTCTCTCTCTGCCTGCCTCTCTGCCTCCTTGTGATCTCTCTCCCGCTGTGAAATAAATAAATAAAATCTTTAAAAAAAAAAAAAAGAAAGAAAAAAAAAAAAAGAAAAAAATAAAATAAAATAAAATAAAATAAAATGGTAAAGCCAAGGCTTTTATGGAGAAACTATCATAATAATGAGAGTAAATAACATATGCAAAAAAACTAGAATAATATTTGCACATAACAGATCTATTACCAATTTTTATTATTTTAAAAAATAAGCTAACCTTGCATATTTAATACTTACTGACCTGCAAAATTTGATGCCTTTTTAGTTAAAGTTCATTTTGTTGTTTGTAATTAATTATTAAATCCCTAAGACTCGGTTTCATAATTAGCTACTTTTTATCTCACTGTCTTTGAACTCAATAATTGGCTTTGCTGATTTTTAAGCTGAAATCAGCCTTTCCCTGAGTTTTCTAATTGGACTGGCACTACTAAATGGACTAGTTTTTGTGCATGGTTCTCAACACAAAGCCCAAAGGCACTCTGGACAAAATCTGAAATCCGCCTTTTCTACTTTTTTGCTGAGCACGTCTCAAATTGACCAGCTCACCAGGTAGAATTCAAAAGTCACTTTCATTTGAAATTGGATAACCATCAAATCACCCTATTACTATTAAAAGCCAGGATGTTCACCATCACAAATCCCAAGACTAAGGTATTCTCCCCATAGATTCAGAACCTGGCTGTCCATACAGCACAAAATTTTGCCCCTCTTTCTGCCTTACACAGATTGCTGTCTAACAGGAAAAGTGAAGCCTAATTTGAAATCACTTTTTTAAAATGGTTTTTGCTGAAACATTTTAATCAAGGTTTTTTCATCAAAATTAAGCTATGTTTTCAGATGTAAATCGGTTTCCATAACTCTCTTGCAAAGAAAACCCAAAAATGAAAGTGAATCCCTGATACCCCTGAAAAGGTATTTAGGGGCTTATAGAAAGGAATAAAGGCATGTTTCAATTTTGACTTTTTTAAAAAATTAATAAAGAAAGTAATTAACATTTCCCCCTCTCAAACAGTATTTTGAGGGACTTCCAAGTAGGATTCTAATAAGTGACGATCTAAAGAGCACACCCAATTAAAAGACATTTGTCGACACTGACACCCAATTAAAAGAGGAGCATAAAAGTGATAATAATTCTCAAATTTCACCTCAAAGTCCTCTTTTTCAGAACTCAAAATTGCATTCATCTGATAAAAGTTCTTATATAGAACCTCAGGATGTCTCTAATACTATAAAAGTAAAGTTATAAAGATGAAATAGAGTGACGATTATATTAAATTTGCCTTTCTAATTCCCTGGGGGAAAAGGTCATCCACACGTGTAAGGCATTACAGAGAAGGGTTTACAAAATGGCAGGCAGAAATTTTTGTATCTCATCACATGGAAACAAAACCAAAAAAAGATACAAAATAAAGCAATTGTTTTTTACTTAAAACACAAAATGCAAGAACTCCAAGCATCACACACACACACACACACACACACACACACACACACACACACATTTTCTTCTATTTCACGTGCCTCCAATGTGATAGGGCGTTATGCTGCCCCTTGCTCTTGGGTGGGTTGTTCTATTTGTTCTATTCTCACAACCCTTCCAAAGATTTGAGATTCATTTAAACTTTCAAAAATTAATTTATATTTAAATACCTTTTTTATTCTAAAATCAAACACAAAATAATGTCTTTTTTAATTTATGTGTTGAACCACACTCTATCAGTTTAAAGTAAATAGTGAAGGGGCACCTGGGTGGCTCAGTTAAGCAAGCATCTCACTTGATTTTGGTTCAGGTCATGATCTCAGAGTCATGAGATCATGGAGTCTGCTTCAGATTCTCACTCTGGAGTGGCTGGGTGGCTCAGTCGGTTAAGTGTCTGCCTTTGGTTCAGGTCATGATCCAGGGGTCCTGGGATCCAGCCCAGAGCTGTGTTCCCTGCTCAGTGGGGAGTCTGCTCCTCCCTTTCCTCGCGCTCACGCTCTCTCTCTCTCTCTCTCTCTCTCTCTCTCTCTCTGAAATAAATAAATAAAATCTCTAAAAAGGAAAAAAATTCTCTCTCCTCGGGCGCCTGGGTGGCTCAGTGGGTTAAAGCCTCTGCTTTCGGCTCAGGTCATGATCTCAGCGTCCTGGGATCGAGGCCCGCATCGGGCTCTCTGCTCAGCAGGGTGCCTGCTTCCTCCTCTCCCTGTCTCTCTGCCTGCCTCTCTGCCTACTTGTAATCTCTCTCTCTGTGTCAAATAAATAAATAAAATCTTTAAAAAAAAAAAAAATTCTCTCTCCTCTCCCTCTGCCCTGCCCCCACTCAAATAAATAAATAAATAGTGTGTATTTCTTGCTTAATACATCTAAATGCTTTCAGATCATTACACTTTAATGTATGACATTTAGAGGGCATAAAAGATACTGCAATCTTAGGGCGTGTCTTTTATCATCACGACTTATAATGGCGATGTAAGGAGACAAATAGTAGCTACACTTGTGGTGAACACAGCATAATGTTTAAACTTGTCAAATCACCAGCTGTACACCAGAAACTAATGTAACTTTGTATGTCAACTGTATCCAAATTTTAAAATGTAAAAAAAAAATTAAGATAATGCAATCTTTAATATTATCTAAAATAAGTTTTTTAAACTTCACAATATTACTTTATCATATAATTTTCAAAAATGATGGAATGAGATAATGAGGTTATCTTTTACTATTAAAGGAGTTGGAGTATCAAAAAGGTTTGCAAATGCCCATCCTCTATTGTGTTCATTACTGATCAACTACAGGATGGAGAAAATGCGGTTTGCAGTGTCTCAACTCTAAGAGAGAGACACTTGTATTGCTCAGAGAAGAGTATACAAGGATGGATTTGAAGTCAAAAGACATAGCTTCACAACTGGTATAAGTGAAAGTCATAATATGGAGTTTCCCAATGGACGCATTGTTCAGTTTTCTCCAATGAATGAGTTTAGAAGGCAGATGGTTATATTGGTCCAGAGTTGCAAGTTTGATAGACAGATGTGATAGAAAACAGGGCAAGGGAGTTGGAAATTCTGGTGAGAGAGTAATTAAAATTATTCACTGGATAGCATAGGTTCTAGATAGATTTAAAAAAAAAAAGGTAGAAAGAAACCAGGTGGGGGATGATAGACTGAGGGAATAACTGGAAAGTCCCGTGCAGAATTATTAGGAATGAGGTATTTGTGGAGGGAAGACATTTTGTAGCTGTGTTTGCAAAATGGAATGCTGGTTGTTAAATAGTTTTCTGAAGATAGAGGAAGGTTGATGAGACCTTGTGATAAGATCCTGAAGGGTTGTGGAGGTAAAGGTCATTATATAAAGAATGGCAAGAAAACTCTAAGGGAGTTGGAGGAATTTTCCAGATGGATATTGTAAAATACCCAAACTGACAGGAGGCAATGGAAGAGAGAAATATTATAATTCAGATGCCAGGGTCTTAATGAATTCTGGCGACTAACCGGAATACATTGTTAGGAAGATGGATTTTTTTTTTTATTTAAATGGCAAGGCACCGGGGCCAAGTTATTCCACTCACTGGCTAATCGTGGACAACTTCTTTACTTTCTAGGCCTCTTTTTCCTTATCTGTAAAATACAGTTAACAAAGTTTCATAGGATTTTGTGAGGATTAAAGAAGCCTAGTTAAAGAAACCTAAAAGAGTGTCTTAGAGATACTTGTGTTCCCTATGCCCTTTCATTTCCACCTGCACACCCAAGCTCATTTCTTTTTTTTTTTTTAAGATTTTATTTATTTATTTGACAGAGAGAGATCACAAGTAGGCAGAGAGGCAGGCAGAGAGAGAGGAGGAAGCACGTTCCCTGCCGAGCAGAGAACCCAATGCAGGCCTCGATCCCAGGATCCTGAGATCTTGACCTGAGCTGAAGGCAAAGGCTTTAACCCACCGAGCTACCCAGGCGCCCTAAGCTCATTTCTCTCTTGTAATACCTTGATAAATGCACCCAGTAGTTATCAACACACAATACTAACATTTTCCTTTCCAACCTCTGCCCATGGAGTAACACACTTATTAGACACATGTCTGCCTTCCAAGTTAGTGCAGACACCTAACTCACCAAGGGTTTGACCAAAAGTGTTAGGTGGATCTTCATTTTCCAGCCTCTGGGCTCAGGATTCTTACTGACCACTGATCAACCTTAAGCCAATGTCACATATTTTAGATGTTTTCATGGCAGCACTCCATTTCTAGGTATGAAATTCTATTATGGCCAAGATATTTAATGCCACGGCTAGCATTAAAGGCCCTGAACAGAGTTGAAAGTGTTGTAAGACAGGGAACCCCTGGAAAGATGAGCCAGGAGGGAGGAAAGGAAGAGCAAACCTGAAGGAAAAGCAGAGGTGCCCCAGTGAGCTTATGACTCAGGGCAGGTGCCAAGATATCCAGAATTAACTAGCCTTGAGCTCCTGTTAGAGTCTGGGGACAAATGAACAATTTGGGTGGTGAAACTGGGTAGGGCTCTAGGTTTTGCTTGGTTTGATGCCTAAGGTATCTCATTTATCAGAATTCTGGTTCCATTACCTCTCTGAGTCCTTCAATTTGAACTTTTTTAGTCAAAGCGCTATAGCACTTCTGAGCCATGTCCAAATTTTGACACCCAAGCCCTTTTGACAAGTGTATATGATTCACGAAAAAAAGAGGATGAAACTGACTTCTATCAGATAAAACTTGGGATTGAGTTTTATCAGAAATTTCTGCTTGAAAGGAAACTGAAAATCTGTTGCAGAATTATATCTTTTGGCAAAGTTTCCTAGTTCTACCATAATACACAAAAATTGATTCCTTAAATTTTCAAAAATAAGTGCAATTATTGTCATCACTCTCAAATAACCACCATCACACCACCACCTCCACTTGCTATTTTCACGGCCATCATCATGACCATTCTCTTTCTCCCCCTCTTTCTCCTCACTAAATAGTTTTGAGTGTTTTCTTTCTGAGGACATTATGCTAAGTGCTGGGCTTGCCGAAGCATATAGGCACGGTCTGAGATTGAACTCTTTCTCCCTAGGACATGCTGGTAATGAGTAATGTTGGTAAGTGGTCTTTTTTTTTTTTTTTTAAAGCCTTGTGTGCTCAAGAATTATTGAGGGGTGCCTGCGTGGCTCAGTCATTTAAGTGTCTGCCTTCGGCTCAGGTCATAATCCCAGGAATATGGGATCAAGTCCCACATCAGGCTCCTTGGTCAGCAGGGAGCCTGCTTCTCCCTCTGCATGCTCCTTCCCCTGGTTGCATGCACACCCTCTCTCTCATACAAATAAAATCCTTTTTTAAAAAAATTCCCCCATCCCCCCAGAGCCCACCTGGTGGGTTCTATAGAGCCATTGCATTAGCTTCAGCAGTCACATTGTCATTATTGAATAGAGCTCTCCCAATGCCCCAAAGCTGTTGGAAGGGAGGAAAAAAGAAAAGGAAGGAGGGAGGGAGGGAGGGAGAGAGGGATGGAGGGAGGGAAAGAGGAGGAGGGAAAGAGGGAGAATCTAATATACCTGTGTTTAGAGAAATAAGAGATTGTGTTCAAATAAGAAAATTGATCAGCTCACAAATTATGAATTAAATAGGCTCACAAATTACCAGATCCACCAATTCCTCAGACTCTTGAATATATTACCTCTTTAGAAGATTAAATACATGCACATACACACATACCATAACTTGTGTGTTCAAAGACTATTTAAAGCCATTTATATTAATAGTGCTAATAGAACCCTAATCCCTAGAATCTGCCTCTTCATAACGTCTGTCCATTGGTCTAGCTACCACCCAAGGAGATAGGACAAGTCTCATTCCTCATCTGTTTTAAGTCTGTTAATGTGACTCCCACAAAACTATTCTCCCAGCTGAACACCCCAGGATCCTTCCTCTCTTCCTTGACTGATAGGACTTCAGTTCCCATGACTGCTTTTCTCTGAAGGATCCCATTTTGTCCACATCTCAGACGGCACTCAGATCATGGAGCACTCTTGCAGAGTGGACCCAAATATTGTACTGCCAATGTTGCGCCCAAGGATGGCACCCTTCTTTGTTTCTTTTTGACATTTTTAACTAAAGACTCAGTTTTGCATTTGCTATCAAAACAGTCACCCCACCTGCACCAACTTCTATGCCTGGTGAGTCTACCAGTGACTACTTCTCAGCACTCTTCAGCTACCTCGTGTTGTTCAAAGATGTGCTGCCATGTATTCAGAGGGATGGGGTTAGATCCTCGAGTTCACAGTCATGCTCTCCAAATAAAGTATTGCTATGGATATTAAAATTTTTACAAAGGAGATGCTATCCAGCTGCTTTTCTCTCCCTGAATTCATTAGCATTGCTGAAGATGTTTAATCTCAAGGAGCTCATTCTATAGGGTATTCAGGATTAGTCCTTACAGCACTGTTACACTTCATATTTCAAGTCAGAATTTTATTGTTTGGGGCTGTTACAAGATTTAGAAAATAAAATAGACATATAGTATGATTTTGTTTGTAAAGATGATAAGAATCAAAAAAAAATCTTGGTCTACAACTAAATTAAGAGGGGACAATATACAAACCAGCAAGATGACAGCATCAGACTAATGTATCACCACAGCATTTTAACTATGTAAGTAATAGAACAGCCAGTGTTTGTTTACTGAGTTTTAGGTGCCAAAGACAATTCTAAGTAAATTTATATCTATCACCTCAGAATAACCCTATGAGGTGTATATTGTTATCTCTGTATTTTTCAGATGAGGAAACAGAAGCCCAGAGAACTTCAAAATACGTTTATGCTACACAACTAGTGAGTAACAGAATCAAGATTTGAAACCAAGTTCTATCGAACCTACACCACTTTTGGGTTCCCTTTACTTCCAGTCAAAAGTACTCTGCCTGAAAAAATCCAGTGACGTAACCTAGGCACATGGAATGTGTGGCATCAGGCTTCAGTGATCACTGGCAAAAGTGTCAGCTGGTACAACCTAAGAATAATTTGGCATCCTCTATCAAAAGCCTTACAATTTACCCTGAACAAATTGAACAAGTGTTGAAGTATCTATGTTCAGGGGCGTCTGGGTGGCTCATTGGTTGAGCATCCAACTCTTGATTTCGGCCAAGGCCATGATCTCATTGGTGTGAGATAGAGCCAACCCCCCCCCCCCCC
Organism: Ailurus styani; assembly: GCA_002007465.1. NCBI lineage: Eukaryota > Metazoa > Chordata > Mammalia > Carnivora > Ailuridae > Ailurus > Ailurus styani. Next base: position 411,854 of record LNAC01000408.1, read on the forward strand.
TTAACCCATAGAGCTCTAAGCTCAGTGGGGAGTCTCCTTGAGATTCTTTCCCTCTGCCTCTCCCCGCCCCCCCCCTCTCTCTCTCAAATAAATAAATCTTTAAAAAAAATAAATTATATGCTCAGCAAGTTCAACTAAGGCAAAGTAAATGATAGCAAAAAACTGAAAATGACCTGTATTCAACACAGAATTGATCAATGATTCTGTATCCAACACAGAATTTAGTAAATAAATGATGGTACATTATACAGCGAAGTTATTGTCCAGTCAAGAATTAGGATTTAGGGGGCATCTGGGTGGCTCAGTCGGTTAAGTGTCAGACTCTTAGTTTCAGCTCAGGTTGTGATCTTTAGTCATGAGATCAGGCCCCACACTCAGCACAGAGTCTGCTTGAGATCCTCTGTCTCCCTCTCCTTCCCCTTCTGCTCCTCCCCCCTGCTCACATGTACTCACTCTTTCTCTAAAATAAATAAATAAATAAATAAAATCTTTTTTAAGAATTCTGACTTAGATGTCTATAGACATAAGAGATGTAGATACAATTTACTGAAAATGCATGTGCAAAACAAAAACTAAAATATGATATTGTCTATAAAAACATACACATCATTTATATATATACACACACTCAATTTTAAAAGCTAAGAGAGATATAGACTAAAATGATATCAAAATGTGTCTGTATATATTTTTCCATTATTTATTCATTATTCCAAATTAAACATGTATTTTTATTAAAGGAATAGTTTTAATTCCTATTTTTAATGATAGTTTTAAAAAAGAAAGGCTGATGGGGCGCCTGGGTGGCTCAGCGGTTTAAAGCCTCTGCCTTCGGCTCAGGTCATGATCTCAGGGTCCTGGGATCAAGGCCCACATCGGGCTCTCTGCTCGGCAGGGAGCCTGCTTCCTCCTCTCTCTCTGCCTGCCTCTCTGCCTACTTGTGATCTCTCTCTCTCTGTGTCAAATAAATAAATAAAATCTTTAAAAATAAATAAATAAATAAATAAGAAAAAAAATTAAAAAGAAAAAAGAAAGGCTGATAAAATGTCTACTATCACTTAATTCAAAACAAAATAATGTGATCTCATCTTTGTGAAAATCTGTATATTATTTATATACATTTATAATATATATGTATAACGTATGTATAATATTTATATTACTATTATATTACATTAAAAGAAAATATAATAAATTTACCATTGTCTCTGAGTGGTAGGATTAAGGATGAATTTTATTTTTCTTCATTTTGTTTGCATTTTTAATTGTATGCTGCTTTTGTAATTAAAATGTGTTGTCTAACGCTGTTGTTGGGAATGCAAGCTGGTGCAGCCACTCCAGAAAACAGTAAGAAGGTTCCTCAAGAAGTTAAAAATAGAGCTACCCTATGACCCAGCAATTGCACTACTAGCAATTTCCCCCAAAGATACAAATGTAGTGATCAGAAGGGGCACCTGCACCCCAATGTTTATAGCATCAATGTCCACAAGAACCAAACTGTGGAAATAGCCGCAATGTTCACCAACAGATTAATGGATAAAGAAGATGTGGTATATCAGCCATCAGAAAGGATGAATACTTACCATTTACGTCAACATGGATGAGACTAGAGGGTTTTATAAGTCAGTCAGAAAAAGAGAATTATCATATAGTTTCATAAGAAACAGCACACAGAGGACTGTAGGGGAAGGGAGGGAAAATTGAATGCAAAGTCATCAGAGAGGAAAAACCATGAGAGACTCTTAACTATAGGAAACAAACTGAAGGTTGCTGGAGGGGAGGTACGTGGGGGGATGGGGTAACTGGGTGATGGGCATTAAGGAGGGCACGTGACGTGATGAGCACTGGGGGTTATATGCAACTGATGAATTACTGAACACCACATCTGAAACTAATGATATACTATATGTTGGCTAATTGAATTTCAATTTTTTAAAATGTGTTTTTTAAAAGATCTATTATTAATGATAAGTATTAAGGAGTTGTATGAAAAATTGAGCTCAAAGTTGCATAACCACAGCACAAAAAAAAGCATGCGTGCTCAAAATGGGTTAAACAAATGTAAATTGTTAATTGTCTCCTAGCACTCAGAGACACGTCCACTGTGATGCCCCATGAAGATTAAAATTAAAGCATTAACAAAATTTGAAAAGATGAGGATTTCAGCAGCAGCTCTGAAATGTCCTTATTACAAAACACACCAAAAAAGTCATCAATTTGTTTGAGATTTTTTTTAATGACAAATGGGAAACATTACAGTTTTATTATTAGGTTAAAAAGATTCATTCAATAAAAGCCTTACTATTTACTAAATGGAACTACCCTGAAATCTCTGCATAACATAAAAGTTAACTCTTCAAATATATGAAAATTGCATATTATACATTTGTGTAATAATAATTCCACATTGCACAAGCAAGAAATTTGTCAAAATAGAGAGGTATAACACATTAAACAGCCTCTAACTGAAACCCAGTATAGCTCATTATTTCTTTCTAATAGCTCTACACTAAGTTGATGAACAGAAGGCAGGAACAAGCAAAAGAAGAGCTAAATACAAGCTGAACAAAGCTTGTACAAGAGGAATAATTTGCTGTCAGAGAACAAGAAAGGATGCACATTATCTAAGATTAAATAGGAACATAATAAAGAATCAATAGTTTTGACAACTTAGGGCAATTACTCTGTAGAAAAAAAAGAGAAAATAATATGATGTAACAAAAAATATTTCACAATAATTAGAAGTTCAGAGTTACTTGAGTCTCATTTTATTCTAATAAAATATGTAGCAAATCTGTCCACCTGAAAACTGAGAAATAGAATAGCAAACAATGAAACCATTGAAAATGCAGCATGGAAGACAATTCTAAGAGAAATGCCACCAAAAACCATGATGGAGTCCTAATTTTCTCCAGGCTAGAAGGTGTAATCAATACTCTTCCCAACCATTCGATTAAATGATTAAAGAGTTAAAGATGCCCAGATACTAAAAGCTTCACTTGCCTAAGATTAATGTGCATCCTTGCCAGAAAACAGACCCATTTCCAAAAATAATGAATAAGTGGAACCAAAAGAGCCTGGGTTGGGCAGTTTTGTTGCCTTATAAGCAAAGAAAAATACTCTAAGAAAAGCCTTTGTCATATGTGGTTTCAAGGCAAAAGCTATCATTTCCCACAAAAGAAGCAGTGCCACACTACAAATCCAGGGGTACAAGTCACACAGAACACAGTGGGGCCTCCGGAGCAAAATGGTGACTTGATCCTGGGCACTGCAAAGAAAAAGCTGATGAAACAGAGCCATTGACATAAAACGTCATAAAAGGGAACACTAAGTTTTAATGTCATTAACTACATAGGGCTGGACTTTCCACTGACCAAACTAAATATCTCAATAAAAAATAAATAAATAAATAAATAAATATCTCAATAAAAAGCATTGGTTAAATACACAAGAAGATTGTGTGTGTGAATAAAGTGTATTGTTTGCTTTCTCATACAAGTTACAACTGAACCCCTGTTTCATTAGCTACCTTCTGCATAGAAATCAACTACATTCACAGGCAGTCTCAGGGTCGGCACAGAGAGAGAGGGTCAGTGAAGTCCCTCAGCTGTCAGCAACAGGATGAAGGTTAAGGGACAAGCCCACCCAAATTCCTCTGCAATATATCCATCAGTAGAGTCATTCCATGGAATTAAGCGGGGGTACCTGGTCAGTGCACCTACCAAATGCAACAAGGAGACACCTAAGAAATTTTAGTTAAGATTCCATTCAGTCCTGGGGCGCCTGGGTGGCTCAGTGGGTTAAAGCCTCTGCCTTCAGCTCAGGTCATGATCTCAGGGTCCTGGGATCGAGGCCCGCATCGGGCTCTCTGCTCAGCGGGGAGCCTGCTTCCTCCTCTCTCTCTGCCTGCCTCTCAGCTTACTTATGATCTCTCTCTCTCTCTCTGTGTCAAATAAATAAATAAAATCTTTAAAAAAAAAAAAAAAGATTGCATCAGTCCTAAAGATGCCTAAACCATCTGAGAAGGATCGACTGACTTCATGCCACGAGTCTAGGGGCAATCTCTACAGAGCTGGTACTTCGCCCAGGATCCAGGTCCTTCGATATTTTTGCTCTGCCTTTCTTGATGTATGACTTTCTTCCTCGAGATCACACAATAGCATCTGTAAGTTCTATCCCCTATTAGAAAGCTGAAAAGTGACAACAACAAAAAGTAATCTGAGAACTCCAGAAACCAGTTTGAAAGGTTCCTCTTCCATTCCTCCCAGACAAGAGTCAGTCTAACTTCTGATGCATGAGATTACTGCCTACATTTGTTTCAGTTGCAGATTTAGAATAAATTGTCCCTCTAAGCTAACAATGACATTATAAAGAAGAATTAGGTACAACACCTCACCTCTGGAGATTCTTTAATCTGGAAACGGGGAAAGACCTCTTTAGAAAGACCTAAACGCCAAATGTCTCACAGCCAAGGGTAAAATGTCCCTATCTCTTACCAGCTAGGGAACGGCCAACAGGGTAGGCCTGGAATACTGGTCTACATTTTAAGTAAACCAGAAAGAACAATAGCAACTAAAATAATGTGAGCACTGGGCGCCTGGGTGGCTCAGTGGGTTAAAGCTGCTGCCTTCAGCTCAGGTCATGATCCCAGGGTCCTGGGATCGAGGCCCACATCGGGCTCTCTGCTCAGCAGGGAGCCTGCTTCCTCCTCTCCTCTCTCTCTGCCTTCCTCTCTGCCTATTTGTAATCTCTCTCTCTGTGTCAAATGAATAAATAAAATCTTTTTTAAAAAATAAAGAAAGAAAAGAAAAGAAAAGAATGTGAGCACTAACTGTACACCAGATACCATATTAAGTACTTTATACTAAGAAGTAATTATATATTTAGAATATATACTATACTATATATTCTATACTATATACTAAGTATATACTTAGAAATAAGTATAAAGTATTTCACTGCATGAAATTGGAGCAATACCCCCGTGTCTGAGGTACTTTTCTGTTAGCACTGCTTTAAAGCTGTAGTACCTGAGGATTTGGTTTACGTAACTTGTCAAAATCACACAGCCAGGTGACAAAGCTGAACTTAACCCTAGATTATGGGAGTCGAGCAGGAGGCTGACACTCAAACGTTCATAGTCCCCTTTTCAGATGGACAGTGGCAATGGGCCAAACGCTTTATTAAAACACCTGCTGCTCTTCCGGGAACTTAGAATACTTCCAGCTGAACTGGATCAAAGGGGGGCAGGGACAATAAATTGTAAATTCAACACAGACCCTTGGGTTGCAAGAAAAACATTCACCTATGTAGCACCATTTCGTAGGCCCAGGGATCCTGAGCCATGGGGCTTTAAAAGATGTTTTTTTTAATTTAGTTGCTAAAATCTTTTGTATGAACTATTATATCTTCCCATAAATTAAATATGAGCCAATATAAATCACCATCATCAACTTAGCTTAGATATTACGTTCGCTTCACAACTGTCTACTGCTACAGGAAAAGTCCTTGTTTGATCATCACACCAAAAGGATAAACGCCATTGATGCATTTTTCATATTAAACAAATACTTACTCGTAACATGAGGAGAGAAGCAATCACAAGCCAAAGAATATGAATAGTGAAAGTTATTAAAGCCCATGTATCAAACCAAGTTAGAAAGAACATAATAGTACAATGAAATGTATCAAGTATCCTTTATTGAGTTCAAACAACATACGGGTGCATGAAAACGACATGGGTAAAATGAGAAGACAGGACTACTGACACTCCCTTAAATCAGTAAACACTTGAAGTCATAAAGTGTCACAGATAGCAATGTATCATGCTCCTTCTGAAGATTAAGAAACATGCTTAATAATTTTAAAGGTTAAAGAACAAGGTTATCCTTCTGGGTTTTGTTTTGTGTTGCTTTGTTCTGGAAGCAAAAGGCCTACTGTTTTGTGAGGTCACGGCTTGGGAAAATTGGAACTTGGGAGTTCTTTGTGTTTGGGATTGGGTTTTTTTCTTTCTTTTCTTTTTCGTTTCTTTTTATTAAGGTGAAATTCACACATCATAATATTAACCATTTTACAATGAAAAATTCAGTGACATTTTAGTATACGCACAATGTATGCAACCACCGGCTCTACCTAGTTTCAAAACATCTCCCTCACCCCAAAATAAAACCCTGTACCCACTCAGCAATTACAACCTACAACACCCTCCCCCCAGGCTCTGGCAAACACCTATCTTCTTTCTGTTTCAATAAAGAACTTATGAAATGCGTTGATAAGTTTACCCAAAAGTTTTAAGGATTTTTACGAATTTTTATTATATAATCACTAAGTAAAAGGGACAGACTTACTAAATCAAGGAGACAGCACAATTTAGACTCTGCATTTCTAATGGAATGCCTCCATATTTTTTTCCGTTTAGTATTTTTACCCACAAATCAACACAGAGTGCTGCGTACTCTGGATGTAAATAACCTCTTGTGCTAAAATTAAGAAAGGTGGGAAGGCTGCCCAGGATGATTCTCTATCCTTCTGTATCTATGCTAGTTCTCTAGAATTTTGTTTGGCAAATTCTGACAAAGACACTATCTGGGCTCCTAAGTGATAATCCTGTATCTCACTTTACAAATGTCAAACCATCCCCCAAAACAACTGTGAGCTACATTGTTAACCATAATATTCTGTTACAGAAAATTACCAAAATAAAACCTGCTACCTTCTAGGCTGGATTCTCCACAAAGGGTATAGGAAATAGTGGTTATTATATAAAACTCTCCCCATGTACAGAACACACGGTCATAACAGCAGCTATAAGTTTGTGTGACGGGAATGAAAAAGAACATGTCTGAAAGACATTCAGTCATTCCACAGGAGCTTATGATCTGCAGGCTGGGAGCACAACCTGGTAGAAGCCACTTGGAAGGAGATCAGAAAATAACCACAAAAGGGGCGCCTGGGTGGCTCAACCCATTAACCATCTGCCTTTGGTTCAGGTCATGATGCTGGGGATCTGGAATCAAGTCCCACATCAGGCTCCCTGCTCAGTGGGAAGCATGCATCTCCCTCTGCCTGCTGCTTCCCCTGCTTGTGTGCTCTCTCTCTGACAAATAAACAAAATCTTAAAAAAAGGGAAAGAAAGAAAGAAAGAAAGAAAGAAAGAAAGAAAGAAAGAAAGAAAGAAAGAAAGAAAGAAAGAAAGAAAATAACCACGAATACTTAAATAGTGCTTACTCTGCTCCTGGTACTATTCTGTACATGACTGATTTATCGACTGATTGTACTTGATTAATTAATTTAATGAGCATGCATATGTGTGTGTGTGTTCATTTAATTTTCACAACAATCATGCAAGAGAACTTTTATTATCATCCTCACTTTACAGAGAATGAAACGAAGACCCAGAGAGGTTCAGTGATTTATCTAAAGTCACACAGCAGCCAAAGCCAGGATTTGGCCACTTGGCTCCATGATTCATGCTCTTAACTCCAAGGTCAATCTGATACTCTGCCCAAGTAAAGACTCAGAGAAACCTGCTATTTAGTTGCTGAAACTACTCATAGCATAATTGATTACAACTTACAGAGTACAAAAAAAGAGAGACTCCCATTTTATTTGGTGCCTCAATCTATGTTGCAAGTAGTTCTCTTGCATGATTGTTGTGAAAATTAAATGAACATGCACACAATCTATATGAAAGTTATTATGAGGAACATTTCCACAAAATGCAATGGATACAGTCTTCCAAAGTACATTGTACAAAAAGTTAGCTAAGCTTACTTTGGGTCTTAATTTTATAAAGGATTTAGAAAAAGAATGTTCTCCACCTATAAATAAAAAACAATGAATAACAAGTTTGCTCAGTATTCACCAAAACAAAAATGACTTACAGCACCATTCAGCTTTAAAGTAAATCTTAATTCAGGGCGCCTGGCTGGCTTAGTCAGAAGAGCATGAGGTCATGAGATCAAGCCCCCTACTGGGTGTAGAGATTACTTAAATAAACATTTTTTAATTTAAAAAATAAAATAAATCTTAATTCTTCATGAAGTATTGTGAGATGATAGAAAACATATATACTGGTCTCTGCTCAGCTCCTGGCACAGAGCTTCTAAAACCCTTGTCATTTCCGAAGTGAATAAGAGCACCACAAGCATCGCTTGTTCTAGTATTTGGTTTTTGACCCTGTCCCTGACACAGGCTCCTAAAACCCTTATACTGTAGCCCCCTTCATCTGCAGGGGATATGATCTAAGACCCTCAAGTGAATGCCTGAAACTACTGATACTACTAAAGCCTCTATCAACAGATAGTCCCTAACTTAGAGTAGTTTAACTTAACGATTTTTTTTTTAACTTTAAGATGGTGCAAAAAAGATCCACATTTAGTAGAGACCATACTAAGAATTTTGAGTTTTGATGCTTTCCCAGGCTAGCAAAACTCAGTACAATACTCCCTCACGATGCTGGGTGGCAGCGCTCACGGCTCCCGGTCAGTCACGTGATCACAAGAGCAAAGAACCGATACACTGACAACCATCCCGGTTTTCACTTTCAAGCACAGCATTCAACATATTACGTGAGATGTTCAACGCTTTATTATAAAATAGGCTTTGTGTTAGATGATTTTGCCCAACTGTATGCCTAAACGTGAGGGTTCTGGGCACGTTTAAGGTAGGTGGATCTAAGATAGGATGTTCTGTAGGTTAGGTGGTATTAAATGCACTTTCGATTATGACATTTTCAACTTAAGATGCGTTTATCGAGACGTAACCCCATCATAAGTCAAGGAAGATCTGTACTCTGTTTTTTTCCCATGCCTACACACCTATAATAAAGTTTGATTTATAGGTTAGACACAGTAAGATATTAACAGTAATAAAATTGAACAATTTTAACAATATATTGTAATAGTAGTTACCAGAATATGGTCTCTCCCTCTCTCCTTAAATGTCTTATTGTACTATATTCACCCTTCTTCTTGTGATGATGTGAGATGATAAAATTCCTGTGATGAGATGAAGTGAGGTGAATGACACGGGCATTATGACGTCGCCTTGCACTACTACTGACCTTCTTACATACAGAGGATCATCTGTTTCCAGGCCATGGTTGACCCCAAGTAACTGAAACCATGGAAAGCCAACCCACAGGCAAGAGGGAACTACTCTAAATTCTTAAGGGATGAATTCTAAGAGGGATGCCTGGGTGGCTCAGTCAGTTAAGTGTCTGCCTTTGGCTCAGATCATGATCTCAGGGTCCTGGGATGGAGTCTCGTATTAGGCTCCTTGCTCAACCAGGAGCCTGCTTCTCCCTCTACCTGCTGCTCCCCCTGCTTGTACTATCTCTCTCTCACACATACACACAAATAAACAAATGAAATCTTTTTAAAAAAAAAATCCTAGGGCGCCTGGGTGGCTCAGTGGGTTAAAGCCTCTGCTTTCGGCTCAGGTCATGATCTCAGGGTCCTGGGATCGAGGCCCGCATTGGGCTCCCTGCTCGGCGGGGAGCCTGCTTCCTCCTCTCTCTCTCTGCCTGCCTCTCTGCCTACTTGTGATCTGATCTCTCTGTGTGTCAAATAAATAAATAAAATCTTTAAAAAAAATAAAAAATAAAATAAAATAAAATAAATCCTAAATGATAAGAACACTAGGAGCATTTTTTGTTCAAATGAGCTATACACTGTGCAAGACATTCACCTAACAAAGGATGAGATTGCAGATAGAAGGGGGAATGTGTCTGAGATCACACAGCAAATGAGCAGTGGAGCTGCAATTTAAAGTCAGGTCTGCTTGAATCCAAACCTATGTGTTAAACATGATGCTAAGTTGTTGTTGATTATTATTTTTCTCTCTATCCCATAGCTCAGGGGTCAGCAAAATGCAATGCACAGGGAAAATCTGGCCTGCTACCTATTTTTTTTAAAGATTTTATTATTGACAATATACTGAATTTATTTATTTATAAATAAATATGTGGGATCATTTCAGTGAAAAGAATACATTACACAAAAACTGATTGTTCTTAAGTATCTTTAGTATTTTATAGGAAACTCAATATAACTTGTTAGTAAGACTCATTTCCTACATAAGCTAAAGCAACAAAAGGTTGTAAAACTGGACATAGTGTACAAGTCAGTAATGAAAAAGGAGGAATCATAGAGTGTGATGGTCAGACAATACTGAAAAAACTAATTCCCAACCTGGCAACACATTTGGAAGGGGATGTTGACAAGCCACTCTACATCAAAGATAGCAACCATGATAGAGAGTTTTCTGGAATTAATGTCATCTTGTTGAAGATTGTCTTCAAATTTTGCCTTGGCTTCCAAAAAGAAGTGAGAACAATGATAACATTGTTACTATAACAATAATAGCAACAATAACATTATCATTTTTGTTCACAATAATATGAACATAGCATAACACAACATAACATTGTTGCTCATATTTTTATGAACAACATAACAATATTATGAGCAGGAAAAAATACATTAACAATGAAACATGACTACATGAGGAAGCCTCCAATACCGTAGGTTTTGTGGAGTTCTCAGGCTGCTGAACACAACCATACTGGGGGGAGAGAAGCTCCTGTGCTTAGGACCCTCCCAGACCTCACCTATGTATCTCTTCATCTATCTACTTACCTGTATTCTTTATCATATTCTTTCATAAACCAGAAAACATAGGTAAGTATTTCCCTGAGTTCTGTGAGCCACTCTAGCAAATTAATCAAATCAGAGGAGAGGATCATAGGAATCTCTGATAGAGCTGATGGGTCAAAAATGCAGGTGATAGCCTAGGCCTGAGATTGGAATCTGAAGTGGGCAGTCGTGTGGAATCGAGCTCTCTATCTGTGGGATTTTACATTATCTTCCGATATAGCGTCAGAACTGAGTTTAATTGTAGGACACCAGCTAGCGTCACAGAATTGCTTGGTTTGGGAAAACCACACACACGTCTGGTGTCAGAAGTATTGTGAGTATGGCAGTAGTGTAAGGGAAAAGGAGAGATGCAGGAAAGACACAGGAGGTGGAGCACTGGGGTTTTCCCTACTCAAGAGGGAGAGACTGTTTTTCCTAATACAAGTACTCATTTGGTTCCTCGAATTTTCTAGATCCTCTAATTTCCACTCTATCCCTCTTTGTTCTAACCTGGCCATAAGATTTCAAATATTCTACCATACATGCATCCCTGTCTCAAGAAGTTTTGAAAGTTTTTGAGTAAATCACAGAAGAAAACAAGAGTTGACAACTGCCATTTACAAACTACAATACTGCCTGGTCACACAGCAACTATCGTAGCTTGTTTGCTTATTTCTAGATAGAAGAATCTTTAAAAAGCCTAGGAAGATACATGCACAATTACAGTAGTCAAGCACCTAATAAGTTCAGTTTTTTAAAACGGCACCCTATTTTAAGGATATCCCAGGTATATATTTTCATGTTCCGATTGTCTGAGCTTCATGTTGTCTAACTTCCCAAGATCACCATGTTCCCTATGTTCTAGATAAGCCCTATCCAAAGAATTGTCTGTGATGAGGCAAATGTACTCTATCTGCACTATCCAAGACAGTAGCCACTATCCATTTGTGCCTAGTGAGTTCTTGGTTCAACTGAGGATCTAAATTTTGATTTTTTTTAAAGATTTTATTTACTTATTTGACACAGAGAGAGAGAGAGATTACAAGTAGGCAGAGAGGCAGGCAGAGAGACAGGGAGAGGAGGAAGCAGGCTCCCCGCTGAGCAGAGAGCCCGATGCGGGCCTCGATCCCAGGACGCTGAGATCATGATCTGAGCCGAAAGCAGAGGCTTTAACCCACTGAGCCGCCCAGGTGCCCTAAATTTTGATTTTAATCTCATTTCAATTAATTGAAATTTAAGTAGCCACATATGACTAGTGGCTACCATATTGGACATGGTAACCCTAGATGAAGAGACCTAATTGTCCCTCCCACACTTTACTCATTATTACATAAATATTTATTGCCCATATGGCTTTGAGCCAGGCATCATGCTAGGCTCTGGGCAGATTATGGTGAACAAGACAATTCTTTTTTTAGAAGATTTATTTATTTTATTTTAGGGGGAAAGGGGCAGAGGAAGAAGGAGAGAATCCTCAAGCAGACTCCCTGTTGAGCATGAAGCCTGACACAGGGCTCCATCCCAGGACCCTGAAATCATGACCTGAGCCGAAACCAAGAGTCAGACACTCAACCAACTGAGCCACCCAGGCACCCCAAGACAACTCTGTCTTTATGAATGTTGAGGGAGATAGCTATTATTCAGTTATACAAATGATGATGCCAAGTCATAGTCCTATGCCTCATCAATTCTAAGATGTTTAGTTTTTTCACATGTTAACATTTCTAAACTCAGGATGTGTGCCTTAAATCAACAGCATCTTATAAACCCTGCCAACCAGGCCACTCATGCCTGCACATGCAAGACAATAGCCATTATCCATTTGTGCCTAGCTCTTCTTAGTGGCATGACAAGACAACATGCAACCCTTCAACATCTTGGCCAACATATTACATGAGGTGCACTTAAATAAAGGAGATGAGTCCTGGTCATTATCGAAAAATATTTAGTTAACACCTGGTAAGATCAAGGTATCTATTTGATACCTCCCAGTAAAGTCAAGTACGGATTTGGTGTCCAGTAGCTTGGAATAAAATTCCAAAGACAAGAGTGGAGCACCCTGTTAAGAACTGCTGCACATGGGTGCCTGGGTGGCTCAGTGGGTTAAGCCACTGCCTTCGGCTCAGGTCATGATCTCAGGGTCCTGGGATCGAGTCCTGCATCGGGCTCTCTGCTCAGCAGGGAGCCTGCTTCCCCCTCTCCCTCTGCCTGCCTCTCTGCCTACTTGTGATCTCTTTTGCTCTGTCAAATAAATAAATAAAATCTTTAAAAAAATTTTTTAAAAAAGGACTGCCGCACCATCAGTGCACCAAAAAATATAAGGAAAAATAACACTATGTAGAAGAACATGAATATTATCAATTATACATGGAACAGTGACTCGGAAGAGTCAGATTCTAAATTTAAAAACCTATTAGGAATATTATTTTGTTTATAGTTTCCTTTTTACAAATGCACAAGAATAAAATGTGATAAAATCCATATTACATAAATCTAAAAGAACTCTCTTAATCGGATCAAATAAAAATTATGAAGAAAAAATCATACCATTAATTGTGAGTTAGTTTTTTCCTATGATATATAAAATAGTTGAGCATTTTCTAACATATGCATCTTAAAATCAGTGGAATTTGGTAAATTCAATACTGAAGTGTTCATGCTTCTAATCCTTTTTTGACACATTTCCCTCTACCTGAAATGCCCTTTCTATTCATCTTTCTGCTCCAGGTCAGAGGCCAACTCATCTCTCATCTTCATGTCTTTTCCACCACAACTAATTTTTTTCTTCCCATGAATTCTCAGAATATCTTCTCAGGACCTACCACAGAACACTTAGCATTTCCTTTGTTGTATTATAGTTACTTATGTGTGTTCTTAGGCCCTGCAGCAGAGTATCTGGAGTCTAGACTCCTTAAAGTGCAAATTGCATGTCTTATTCAAGTCTTATATCCCACTTAGGATACTACTTTGCCCATTCAAGTATTTAGGAAATGGAGGAAGGTCCTATGATACATATATAATGTTAACAGGGAGAAGCTTAGCATGTCTGACTCCTTGTTGCTTTTATTTCCCTTGCTGCTGTGATCTACAGATTAGGAACTTATGTTTAGCCCTGCACGTAGGCATGTTAATCATTGAGGGAATTTTGCTTACAGCTAAGATTTGCAAAACCTCTTTTTACCTGAAACCTACCTTACCAGAGGAGATAAGAAAAGCTAAGGGTGGACACCAACTCAATTCCTTCAAGACTGAAGAATGATCATAACTTAGGGGGAACTTAAACCATGTTCCATAGGGTCAATGAGGTTGAAACTAACAGGAAATTTATAGCTTGTTTTTCAGAGAACTGTTTCTGCCAAATCGGTTTTTCTTTTGGACTCCACTAACAAATCTTTTAGGTGTCTCTGAAGATGCCTGGATTTAAGGTCAACTAATAGGGTCTTAGCCTATGGGCAAGGAAGGCCCTGCACTCCTTACCTGAGACAATGAGCCCAAGACCCCGTCTAGTCTATACTAGCTCTTGGAGCATGCCCATAGCCCCTTCTCCTTGTCCTAAGATAAACTCTTGACATCAGGGGCTGAATTTTGACTCCTTCTGATACTAAGTTTCCACTCCACAGTGAATATTAGATGTATATTACATATATGTTTGCTCAATGCACATGCTTCAGCTTTCCTCATAAGTTTCCTATTCCTATTCATAAGTTTCCCCATTCTTGTCATCAATATGTATGGAATCACAACCCCTGCAATTATAAAAAATGTTTCTATCCCCCTTCAGGGAAGAAAATTTGGGTCTTGCCCTCCTGTCTCCTCCTTTGGCTGCCTCTCAAATAAGCCCTATCCTTGCTGCAAACCTGATGTCTCAGTGATTAACTTTGCTGTGCATCAGGTAGACAGACTGGGGTTCAGTTATAATAATGTCACATAGATCCCCATAGAGTGATATAATAGCCTTCAGACCTGGAATATGGCACATGCTATTTAATAGTAAACTTCCAGCTGGGTCAATGTATAGCATGAATAAGAGATGCCAAGAACCATTCTGACCAACACATGGCAGTGGCCTGGGAGCGATGCCACAAAGGTGTCAAGTCTCAGTGCCATTCCCAAAGGTCCCACAGGGTAAAGCACAGGTAATTGTACACATTTTTTGTGCAAAAGAGATTACCACTGTTTCTTCCCCAAAGCCCCCAAAATAAAAGTAAAGGAAGTAACATTAATAAGCCCAAAATACTAAAGAGCCTGATAAAGGAAATGACAGTAAATAGTGTTAACAAATTTTGGAAGGTGGTAAGCAGATGGACAAGAAATTTTCAGGAATGAGAAACAAAGCCTGCCTCATAGGTGGGGTATGGCACAGGTGTAACAATAGAAGGCTTTATTGAAATTCTGCATCAAAAGTAGAGACCCAGGTCTCCTCCTTCCAGCAGATAGGTTTATTTCTGGAGAGGCTGAACAGGAGGAGTTCTGTACTCCAGGCAAATCTACCTTGAAACATAATTAAAACAGAGTTAAAAAGTGGAACTCTGCACTGTGAACAATGGGACCCCTAGCTTATTTCATGCAGCTCTGAGAATACAAGCTTATATGCCTCCAGAAGGAGATCAGTAAATTCTTCTTTGGGGAAAATAATCACTCTCTTAAATAGAATTCTGGGATTAGCTATTTAAAAAAATAATATTTTTACCATTTTATATGTATATGTATACACATACATACAGATGTTGTTGAGATCCAATTTGAAATTTGAAAATGCATGTATATCTCCCACTAAATGCTAAGTTCCTTGAGAGACAGATTTGTACTCTATCCATATTTCTAAGACATAATGTCAATCTTTGCATGTAATAAGTGCTTAGTAAATATTTGTTGAATTTAAAAAGAAAACTTTTTTTGAGGGGGGGCAGGGTGAGGTGTAGGGGGCAAAGGAGAGAGAGAGAGTCTTAATCAGGCTCCAGGCTCACCACAGAACTCAAAAGCTCAGTCTTACAACCCTGAGATCATGACCTGAGACAAAATCAAGAGTCAGACACTTAATGGCCTGAGCCATCCAGGTGTCCCTAAATGGAAAAGTTTTGAGAATACAATATTTACTGCTATGTATTCAGATATGGGGTCTGATTCTAAACAACCCAAATCTGTTCAGCAAAAATTTCCTGCCTCCAGCTGAAAACTAAAGCCATAAAGTGGCCATAAGTGTTTACTGAGTTCACAGGGAATGTATAACACAAATTTCTTCTCTCAGCTCCTGCCAAGGTAGTGACCTGAAGCCCACTGTGCATGTCCGATGAGACTGTAGTATTCATCTTCATAATCTTTAATGGCTGGTGCCGACACAATCCGAAAAAATCTATCATATTCTCTATAGCCTGTTTAGCAATATTATGACCGCCTTATAAAAACATTTATAAATGAAGTTTTAAATGTGTGTCACCTACACTTCAACTGAAAAATAAAAATTAAATGTGAAAGAAATCGGGGGCACTTGGGTGGTTCCTTTGGTCAAGCGTCTGCCTTTGGCTCAGGTCATGATCTCAGGGTCCTGCAATCCAGCCTTGTGTTGGGCTCCCCACTCAGGGGAGTCTCCTGTCTGTCTTCCTCTGACCCTCCCCTGGCTTGCGCTCTCTCTCTCTCTCTCTCTCTCTCTCTCTCTCAAATGAATAGATAAAATCTTTTAAAAAATAAAAAATAAATTAATTAAAAATTTGTCAAAGTTCTTAAAATTTTTCTAATGTTTTCTTTTCCTCAGATAGAATTGCACCAATTGCATTAGATGTTATTACCGTAAAACAGGTAGGCATGATAACTTAGGACTAAAAAATATAGAAAATTTTTCACAAGTTAAACATTAGAAAACACACTACTTTACTTCCATAATTTTATGATATTTCCTAACAAAAAAAGATGGCTCAGACTTGATTAATTTTATGCTGTCAGTTCTGGGAAGACATCTGTGGTTTTCATTATTATCCATTAATATTAGTGGTTGATAAGCATCGCTAAGTGATGTTAAGGTTTTATAAAGCAGTTGGAGCCTTGGGAGTTGTCCACAAAGGTCTCCATATACCAAGAGTTGGCAACAGTTCAACAACCAGAGGGACTGGTGCCTTTTGCAAGACTGAAATCATGGCAGTTCCAAAAACTGATGCCCAATTCCATTTCACCACTATCAAAAAATATTTCTACTCTTATACTCTCACAAGTAGAATGAATTGTGTACTGGCCACATGAGCAGGCATTGCTTTGATGGTCTTATACTTCACATTAAGGTCTAAAAAACACCAGCTGTGAAAGCAACATAAACGGATTTTAATCTGTACCTCATCTGTTAAGTTCCCATGCCTGGAGAAGCTAATGTCAACCCATCATGTGATACTCAGTGTGTACAATAAATTATGAACCTTGAACAAAAAGGAGTTGGCAACAGTTCAACAATGGGTGGCCAAATTACTGACCTCTTTTCTTTAAGAGGTATTACAGAGTGGCAATAAAGGAAAAAGGCAGAAGCCAAGAATCTTTTTTTCCTATAGATGATATCAGTTTCACTCAGGAAATCAATGCTCACATTATGATGCAGGGTTGGAAAACAACAATTTCAAAACAAAGGATATGTCCAGACAGGCAACTATGGTTGATCCCCACAATAGACTTGCCATTTGGTATTTTCACCTCCACCTGATGCCCAGAGAGCCTGAGTAAGAGCCCAGACTCCTGGTGACAGCCTTGAGAGCCCTGTTCCCTCACCCTTGCCCCCGATGTCCTGAGACCCAGCTGAGGCTTGCTTCTCTCTGAGCAGTCACATAAAAAGAGCCTCTCTGAACCCCTCCTCCTTCTCCTGTCTCCCCATGAAGGACTCCACTTCTCTAACAACTCACCAGGTAAAGGCTGTTTATAGTTCCACATCCCTCAGAGGTGAAAATGGTACCAGAGTCTCCCCACTCATAACACCTCTTCTAGACCATTACTCCTTCACCTTCACAGAAAAGTGCACATCACCTAGTACACTACCCTGGCTTTCCAAGACCCTGTCATCTACCTACCTCCAAGTCAGACCCATCAGAGAACACTCTAGTGAGGCTCACTATTTGCCACTCTAAATGCTGAAGAATGATGCCAAAGAGAAAGTGGATGTCACCTTGGGTACACTGGGAACCACCTGCGTCTTGGAGTATAAGCAGCTTTGGCACGTGTGCCATTTTGCTAATGACTGAACTGGACAATATAGTCAAGTATCTGGAATGAACTATATTTCACTAATATAAATTATAGAAATTCAAGTTTCCAATAGCCAGCAATATTTGAGAAAGTTAGATGGACTTTTTCCAATAGTACCAGTCACCTTGCTATCATAAAGATATGGCTAAAATCAAACTATCATCTGCCATCTGATATATTGCCATTTCAGGACCCAGGGAGATGGCTGAGCAGGGATGATAAGAGAATAACTAGTTGAAAGCAGCCACACAGCACCAAGAGACAATGAGGAGACTTCAAAGGCACCCTCACAACAGCAAAAATTCCTCCTTCCCCTCAAACATTCTCTATGTGGCCCTCACTGCCCTGACCTAGTATCAGTTACTAATATCCTAAAATGCCACCCTTTCCTGGCCACTATTTCTAGTCAGGCTGTATGAAAATAATCTATTTCTGCTCTTCATAAACATCCTGATGACCCGATTCCTTATATATCCACAAGTTGTAATCTTCAGTTCTTAGCTCAAAAATTTCAAAATAATTCCCTACTTGAAAAAGCCAAATCAAATGTATAGTATGGTCTTCTGGTGGGGGGAAAGAATAACGTACATGTGCTAGCCTCACAGACAAGCATTTAAATGGCATTGTTCGTTGTCTACACCACAGCTATGCTCTCCAGCCTCCATATCAATATATAGTCATGTTTTTCCCAGAGAGATCATGTGACTCAGCAGAAACTGACCGTTTGCCATCTCCATGGATGGATTCTGATTGGTCTAATCTGATCATGATAACCCAATTTCCCTCATCAGTGATTGGTCAGGAATCCAGCCTTAAACCAATCAGCATAATTGCTACTGACCCAGACATAAACATAAGATTTAAGCTGATCTAAATGATTCCATGACTGAAGTAAGCTTTCTCCCTCTCTGACTGGCTGTGAACAAGGAGGGATGTGACCCAGATGCTTTAAGATCCATCCAGTCACCATGAGGAAAGCTATCTGAAGACCAACCAAAATATGTAGGAGGCAGAACTAAAAAAAAAAAAAAAAAGTTCACATAAATCTGACCCAGAACCCTGATCGTATTGTGCCTGGAGACACCCTACACCCAAACTTCTTGCTATTAAGGTAATAAATATCCTCATAAATTTAGCTAGCTTGAATTAACTTTTCCCTCACTTGTAGCTAAAAAGATCCTGATTGGCACTATGTATATGCTATAGATGTTTTACAAATAGTTATACATTTAAAGGAAATATCTGAAGGTTACCTACCAAATACAGCAACATTTAACCTCTAGTGAATGGGACTGGGGTGAAGGTTTGGGGACTGATATTGGCATTGGGGGAGTTTTATGTTTTATATTATATATTGCTACTCTTTATTCTCACAGTCAGTAAGTACAATATTTAACAAAAACATTTCTTAGGAAATGTTAGGATGAGGAGATTGACAAGTAAATCTTTCAAGAACACTTCCACACCCTAATATTAGGACTTTCTTCTTTATTATTATTCTAAGTGGCTTAAAAGTACCAATTAATTATAAAAGAAAAAAACCATCATAGACAAGGTTTATTGTGTCGGCCCAGTACAAGCATCTGTTCACTGAGAAATATCCCACTTTAATGTCTCTTTGTCCCTTCCCTTCTCCTGCACCTTCTTTTCACCCACTCTTACACACACACATACACACACACACACACACACACACACACACACGAGCTATACTTTTACTATAGATCCTGCTCTCCTGGCCACAGCCTCTTAGCCTGGAGCTTAACACCTGACCCAGAGATGCTTCCTACCCTTGGATGAAAAGTTTCTCTTGTACCATTAGTCAGACAGAAAAAGAACTACCTAAATTTCAGCAGCAAGAATTCAAGTTAGACATAAAGAAGAACTTCTTGGTCTAGTTGCTCTGAGATTGTAAGAACCTTTATAATCACAGTATGTAGTTTACTTCCAGGCTTTTTACCTATTATTTATTTCTCTTTAGTTCTGAATAACACAAGCCACCCTAATTTTGCTTGAATCCTTCTTAAAACTTTCTTCTTGCTTAAAGAATTAGAAATGTGTTCCTGATAATAGCAACCAAGGGTCTTAAGGAAGATAACTAGAAAACTGAAGTTTAAGTGTTTACTTAATACTTAATATAATTGATATTCAGGTTTTTTAAAACTCCAGGGGGCATAGCCAGCAGAAAGCATATATAGAAGCATCTGTTGGCCATGGCAAGGATGGTTGACTTGCAGCTTCTGCCTATATAGAGCTCTTCAATACCAGGGTGATGAAATAATAGCCACCCCAAAGAAGATGGGGTGGGACTTACGGAAACTAAAGGTTGTGCCAGGTAAGGCTTTTAGAAATAACTAAAAAGATACATGCTTAATGTCCACAATAGCCAAGCCATGGAAAGAGCCTAGATGTCCATCGATAGATGAATGAATAAAGAAGATGTGGTATACATACACACACACACACACACACACACACACACACACACACACACACACACAATGGAATACTATGTGGCCTAAAATAAAATCTTAAAAAAAAAACTTACCTATCCTCAGAATACTATGCAGCCATCAAAAAAATGAAATCTTGCCATTTGCAACAACGTGGTATTATGCTAAGCAATAGAGGGTATTATGCTAAGCAAAATAATTCTCAATCAGAGAAGTCAATTATCATATGATCTCTCTGTTATGAGGAATTTGAGAGGCAGGGTGGGGGGTTGTGGGGGGAAGGGAGGGAAAAAATGAAACAAGGTGGGACTGGGGAGGAAGACAAACCATAAGAAACTCTTAATCTCAGGAAACAAACTGAGGTTGCTGGGGGGTGGGAGGGGAGGGATAGAGTGGCTGGGGTATGGACATTGGGGAGAGTTTGTGCTATTGGTGAGTGCTGTCAATTGTGTAAGACTGATAATTCACAGACCTGTACCCCTGAAGCAAATAATACATTATGTGTTAATTTTAAAAAAAAGGGCAAGCTTAACTTTAGGTACATTTTAGGCCCTACCTCATTTCAACAAGGACTTGAAGGAAGGCTACAAAAATACATTGCATAATATGATGGTTAATTTTATGTGTCAACTTGGCTGGGGCATAGTGCACAGCTTTTTCATCAAATGTTATTCTAGATGATTCTGTGAAGGTGTTTTTAATAACATTGATATTTAAATCAGCAGACTAGAAGTAAAGTACATTACCCTTTATGTGGGGTATAATGTGGATGGGCCTCTTCCAATCAGTTGAAGGCCTTAAAAAAAAAAAGAAGAAGAAAGAAAGGCTGTCCTGGATGGACATAAAAGGTAATATGAAATAAGTGAAATAAGTCAGACCAAGAAAGACAAATACCATATGATTTCACTTATAGTAAAATCTAAAAAACAAAACAAATGAATAAACACAAAAAGCAGCATCTCTATGGATACAGAGAACAAAATGGCACTTGTCAGAAAGGTGGGAGGGGGAGAATGGGCAGAACGGGTGAAGGGGAGTGGGAGATATAGGCTTCCAGTTATGGAATGAATAAGTCATGAGAATAAAAGGTATGGGCGTAGAGAATATAGCCATGATATTATAATACCTTTGTATGGTGACAGATGGTCGCCTCACTGGGGTGAGCCTAGCCTAACATATAGAATTATTGAATGATAATCTTGTACACCTGAAGCTAATATACCACTGTGTGTCAACTATACTGAAATTTTAAAAATTAATAATAAAATTAAATTTAAAAGGCTGACTTCCCCAAAGAAGAGGGAATTCTGCCAAAAGACAGCCTTCAGATTTGAACTGTGGCATCGTCTCTTCCCCCTGGTCTCCAGGCTGCCAGTCCACCCTACAGATTTTGGACTTGTCAACCTCTACAATTACCTGAGCCAATTCCAAGAAGGAGAGGAAGAGACAGAGACAGAGGGAGAGAGAGAAGAAGAGAATGGATGTTTGAATTACCTATCACATGAATGCTTTCTTGGATTGTTTTTTATACATACAGTTGTTTAATGTGGTATAGATGCAGTCCAGATTTTTATATTAGCTCTAGGCCTGGTCACAGGGCAAGGACAATCTTTTATTAGTACTAAATACAGCATTATGAACTTTATTAAACCTGTTTTATCAAGGAGGATTATAGAATGGCTGCAAACTTATAGGACTTAGCTGTTTGGGGAAATTATTATTTCCAATATAAACTTTTCCATTCCAACAAGCTATTACATTTTCAATTCTGAAGTTATATTTTAAAAATATATATAATTATATTTCATACACATATATATAAGAATTGCTCCCACTCAACTTCGTCACCATCCCTTTTTACTAATTGCCTTGTTTACTTGAATTACTTATTCAAAACAGCATTTGATTATTCAAAATAATATTGCTCAATTTTAATTGAATCCTCAAGCAAGCCAGCATGCAGCTTCTCAGCTTGCATGGTAATTCATCAATACATTCATTATGCATTTCTTATGGATAGGACATGGATTAAAATGAGAGATTTGGTTGAAGCTGTGTCTACTTTAGGCAGAAAAAAGAAATAAAATACACATCAAAAGAGACTTTTTTGCAAGAAGTCTAAATTCTCTACAATATCATATCAGTTATTTTCAACTTTATAAGGCAACTTTACTCTAGAGTTAAAAACATCTACCTCTCTGTACCCCAGGGGTACATTTTTATCTACAACCAAGGGTGAATGACTTGAGGTCCACAACAGCTAATTAGTTGGTCCAAAGCCTCAGATGGTTCAGTGGAAAAGACCCTTCCGGAACCAAAAAGGCCAAACTCCTTCCTTGGTCAGTGCACTTTGTGACTTATACCACACATTTTTATGTTTATAAAAGTAATTAGAAGGACTACAACTGCATTTCCATAGAATTTATATGATACTGGCACTTGCAAACTAACAGCAAGCACAGAATTCTGCTCTACATTTAGAAGTGGGTTTTTTGCACAGTGTTTGTGATTTTTTGTTTGTTTGCTATGGATTTGAATACCCTTAGAGTAGGATATACTTCCCAGGCCACCAGAATCCTTACAATTGACTAATGTCTTATCTGTACTTCACTCTTTCACATGCTCTGCTAATAATAAAGGGACCCTTTGAGCTTGGGTCCCTGATCTGTATGGACTAGGTACTCTATTTCCAAATTTAATCCTTTTTTTATCTTGGAGGGGAGGGGCAGAAGGAAAGGGAGAGAATCTCAAGCAGACTCCCTGCTGAATGGGGAGCCCAACAACATGGGTCTCAATCTCATAACCCTTAGATCATGACCTGAGCCAAAAATCAAGAGTCAGACGCTTAAAAAAAAAAAAAAAAAAAAAAAAAAACAAAGNCAGATGCTTAACCGACGGAGCCACCCAGGCACTCCTCCAAATTTAATCCTTATTACTCTTCATTTAAAGCCATTTCTTCCTCTATAAGTTTTTTTATTGTCATTCCTTAAATCCTCCAACCCAGTTGGAAGATTTCATAAAGCTGTGTTATCAAAAATATTCATTCAGCAAATAGTTACTGCATCCTTACCAGTATGGTCTAGGTCAACCAAAAGACAAGGCAGACTACTGAGTGGGAGAAGATATTTGCAAATGATATATCTGATAAAGGGTTAATATTCAAAATATATCAAAAATTTATACAACTTAAAATCAAAAACAATAGTTTGATTAAAAATGGGCAGAGAATCTGAATAGACATTTTCCTAAAATCATACAGATGGCCAACAGACACATGAAAAGATGCTCAACATCACTCATCATCAGGGAAATGCAAATCAAAACCACAATGAGATATCATCTCCCACCTGTCAGAATAGCTAAAAATCAAAAAACCAAGAAACAAGTGTTGGTCAGGATGTGGAAAAAAAGGAATCCTTGTGTACTATTGATGGAAATGCAAATTGGTGCATTCACTATGGAAAATATTGAGGCTCCTCAAAAATCTAAAAATTGAATTACCATATGATCCAGTAATTCCACTACTGGGTATTTACCCAAAGGATATGAAGACTCTAATTCAAAAATATATGCACCCCTGTGTTTATTACAGCATTATTTACAATAGCCAAATTATGGAAGCAGCCCAAACAGCCATCAATAGATGAATATGTAAAGATATAGTGGACTATTACTCAGCCATAAAAAAGAATGAGATCTTGCCATTTGCAATATGAATAGACCTAGAAGATATAATCCTAAGTGCAAAAAGTCAAAGAAAGACAAATATATGATTTCACTCATATGTGGAATTTAAGAAACAAAATAAATGAGGGGCGCCTGGGTGGCTCAGTCGGTTGAGCAAAAAAAAAGAGACAAACAAAAAATAGACTCAAAGACAGAGAACAAATTAGTGATTGCCAAAGGGCAGGTGGAGGGAGAATAGGTGAACAAGGTAAAAAGGATTAAGAGTATACATATCACGGTGCCCCTGGGTGACTCAGTCAGTTAGGCATCTAACTTCGGCTCAGGTGATGAACCTGAGGTCCTGGGGTTGAGCCCCACATCAGGCTCCCTGCTCAGCAGGGACCCTGCTTCTCCTAGTCCCTACCCCCTGCTCATGCTCTCTCTCCCTCTCTCAAATAAATAATTTAAATCTTAAAAAAAGAGTACATGTATCATGAGGAGCATAGAATTATTGAATCATTATATTGTACACCTGAAAATAATGTACACTGCATGTTAATTATACTTCAGTTGAGATGCCTTCTTAGCGCAGTAGGCAGCACATCAGTCTCATATACTTCAGTTGAATGACAAAAAAGAAAATAATATAGTCCCTAAAAGTATATGCTAAGACCTAAAATGAATACTTACTCATTTATACTCTATGAGCTGTGCTAGATTTTAAAGTATTTTTTTCTTTCACAGTATCGAATGACGTTTCTCTAACAGCTTTGTGGAACAAACATCTTTTTTAGGATAGATTCATTTTAACTTTTTTGTTTTAAGTTTCATTTTAACTTTCACTAGAATAGCTAGCATTTCTTTTTTTTTTCCAGTGTTCCCAGATTCATTGTTCATATACCACACCCAGTGCTCCATGCAATACATGCCCTCCTTAATACCCATCAGCAGGCTCACCCATCCCCCCATCCCCCTCCGCTCCATAACCCTCAGTTTGTTTCCCAGAATCCACAGCCTCTCATCTTTCATCTCCCCCTCCAATTTACCCCAATTCACTTTTCCTTTCCTTCTCCTAATGTCATCCATGTTATTCTTCATGCTCCACAAGTAGGTGAAACCATATAATAATTGACTTTCTCTGCTTGACTTTTTTCACTCAGCATAATCTCTCCAGTCCGTCCATGTTGATACAAAAGTTGGGTATTTATCCTTTCTGATGGCTGAGTAATATTCCATTGTATATATGGACCACATCTTTATCCATTCATCTGTTGAAGGGAATCTTGGCTCTTTCCACAGTTTGATGATTGTGGACATTGCCGCTATGAACATTGGGGTACATATGGCCCTTCTTTTCACCACATCTGTATCTTTGGTGTAAATACCCAATAGTGCAATTGCAGGGTCATAGGGTAGCTCTATTTTTAATTTTTTGAGGAATCTCCATGCTGCTTTCCAAAGTGGCTGCTAGCATTTCTAGAAATGTGCTTCTCAACATTTATTTTGCAAGCAGACCCTAATCCTTTTTTGAAACAAGTCTTAACACCTTCCTCCCTTTCCCACCATCCTCAGTCACATTACAGGTCACATTACAGGTTGGAATATAAAACAAATTCACATGAAAAAAAGTGTTTAAACTTAAAATTCTTATACATTTTAGATCATTGGTTCCCAAGTCTATCTGCTTGTCAAAATCATTTGGGGAGTTCTGTGTGTGTTTCCCAGAGGCGGGTGGGGAGGTGGTGATTAATGTAGACTCCTGGGCTCCACCTAGACCTACCTCAAAATAGAATCTTGAAAGTAGGGCTCAAGAATCTGCATTTAAAATAAAATTTAATATCTTTAAAAAAACAAAAAAAAATAACCTCCCCAGTTGATTTTGAAAAGTGGCCAGACTTGAGAGCAACAGTTATAAACTGTAAGGACTTAAGAAATTCAGAAACCATAAATCTGTCATGGCTGAGCAGTCAGGGCAAACTCCATGGCAGAAGTGGGATTTGCCTGAGCCGAGTAGAATGTCAAGCATAGTAGACTGCACAGTGACAGGCGGGAAAAGGGCACAGGGTTCTCCGGGAAGGAGTAATAATATGACAAAGGTAAGAGGCAACATAAGTCTGTGGCTCTATGAGCTGATTCGATTCACCAGCAAGCAGAGAGGGTACAGGGAAGAGTGATAAGAAATAGGTCAGATAAACAGGCACCTTACAGTCAGTTTTAGTAAGTAATGGCTCAAGATTCAAGATAGATCAGTGTGACACAAAGCACAGGAGAAAGGGAGTCAGGACCCTCCCCGAGTTTTAGCCCTGCTCTGAACTAACCAGCAGAAGATAGGTGATTCTGGGTTATGATTCTGAGCAAAAGGAGATTTTGTCCCCATTTGTGATTCTCAGTAAAATGAAAAGACAGGACTAAATGGCATCTGAGATTTCTTACAGATCTAACCCTTATGATTCTATTTATAAGTCCCACTATTTCATCATTTCCACTGAATCCTTTTAAGCATTCTTTGCTGTTCTTTGAATTTTACTCCCATCCCTTGTGGAGAGAATAAATCGCCCAGTAATGTGAGCAATGGTGGGTGGTATTTTCATTAATCTCACGGTAGGAAGTCCTGCATCTACATTCTAGTAACAATCAAGCTGGAACAAAACACACCTTTCTCCAAGGCTAGCTCTACAAACTTTGTGACCTTAATACCGATTTTTTTGGACTGAGATAAGGCCTTAAAACGCACAGACTAAAGATGGATTCATATGCCACCTTGACCTAGAAGAATAAAAGTCTGTAGCAAATAACATGTTAGATAAATCTGACCTGACAAGCATGTCTGCAGTAGTAGCCATTTTTCCCAAGGGACTTAGTGATATATGAAGACTAATATACTCATGGGATAATAAAGTCTACACCGTCTATTTCCAAGTACACATGATACCACCCCAAATCGATTTTCTCTTCTTTTTGGAATTAGTTCCAATCTGTCAAGATAAATCCCTCTTTGGCCTCCTCTCCAGCCATGTCCCTTTTTCCATCATATTATTTAATGACGACCACTGCAAATCGCAGAGATGAAGATTCCACGGAAGATAAAAAGTCATTGGGGAGATAGAGGATTCAGTATTACCTATTTCAAAACTGTCTTGCTGAAAGCTGATGATATTATTCTCATAATTCTGGGGAATAGTTCTTCTGTTATTTTCCCTAAAGTATAGAATAAGGTCCAAAAAAGATTTCAAGGACAGAGGAATTATGATAAAGGTCTACAAACAAATCAAGAAGCAAGATGAAGTTAAGAAAGCCTCTTTTTCTTAAGTCTACTTAATGCTAGGACTCTGTATTATCTTAGATATCTGATGGTTTATCTGAGTTCCAAATAAAAGACTGACAGGATAAAAGCTGTAGAGAAAATAGAACAATTTACTCGGGAAGCCCTAGTTTTGTTCCTCTTATATGATTTGTGTCCTGACAAATGATCTATTTAAAAGTGGTGCCAGGAGGTAGTGGAACTGACTTCCTATTAAAAAAAAAAATTCCCAGGAAAAGAGCATCATTAACATATCCTTCATAGTTTACTGACCCATGTTTATTATAATTAGAATAATTTATAAATACATATGTAACAGAATTTCAAAGGCAAGTCAGCTAGTGGATCAGGAAAATGTTACAAAGCAAAATCTAGTATGGACATGTTACAGTGGACTTGAAGCTGACCACATTTGTGATGAACAATGGTCTTTCTTAGCTATAAATTACCAGAGATAGGTTTGTGGATAATCAGATTTGAACTAGACTTTGGGGGATCAGCACAGTTAAAGACCTTAACATTTTGATGGTATTCCCTGAATGTCCTATCAGTTCTACCACCTAAGTGAATTTTACATTTGCTCCCTTCTCTCCGTCTGTTCTACCACTGTCTTGGTTCTAGCCACCATCATCTCTCACCTACATGCCTACTACAGCCTCCTTTATGTTTCCTCTTTGGCCCAATCCAATCTATTGATTTCGTCAGCCTACTTACCATTCCTGGAACATACCAAGTGCTTTCCAGCTCATTGCCCTTGTCTGTAGCTTTCACTGCTGTAGTGTGTCTGGCACATTAGCTGCCTAATAAATATACGTTGAATCAACGAATAATTGTTTCTTCTTCTGGTTTGTAAGTTCCACAAGAACAGAGACCGTATCTGTTTAATTCCCCCACTCTATTCCCAGAAGCCAGCAGAGCACTTAAGACCTACTGGGGCGGGCGCCTGGGTGGCTCAGTGGGTTAAAGCCTCTGCTTTCAGCTCAGGTCATGATCTCAGCGTCCTGGGATCGAGGCCCACATCGGGCTCTCTGCTCAGCAGGGAGCCTGCTTCCTCCTCTCCCTGCCTCTCTACCTACTTGTAATCTCTCTCTGTGTGTCAAATAAATAAATAAAAAAAATCTTAAAAAAAAAAAAAAAAGACCTACTGGGGCATTCCAGAAGTATCGACCAAAAGAAGACAAAAAGGGAGGAAGGAAAGAGAGGGAGGAAATTTTGAGTCAATACCAAGTCTGCTACATGAGTTTTGCTTTAAGAACATGTTATCATCCTTGTCATTATTATAATTCTTAGTTCCTGTGGAAGCACATAGCACCACAGTGACATATCATGGAATAAAATAGGAAAGCCTGTTTGGCCCTATTAGAATTCTTTTATAAATATTTGACAAAATGTGCTGTTCTGAAAAACAACAAATAGTAATAAAAAGTTCATAATTGCACCTAAATTAGCCCCCAAAGAATTATCGGAAATACCTATGATCTGTATTTCTAAATGCTACCTAATAACTAAATATGCATGTTTTCAGCCATGTTGACAAGCTTTTTACTTGACTCTTCAGAACGACTAGGCACATGATAGAATCTATCTTGTAAAAACCACGTGTGGTAGTTTGATTTCTATGAAATAATTGCATATGTTCAGAGAAACACCATGTTTCTAATGCTGGAGGTAATATTACTTCAGTGACACTATCCAAATGAATTGTACTTCTTGTTTAGTACAGCAAGAGATATGCCATTATCTGTTGGATTTAACAAACATGTATCATCCAGGCTGCTTCGTATTTAGTACCCCAGGGTATACAATGCAGTAATAATGTATTATGAAAAGAAAATTGTTTTGCACTCTTTCTTGCAAATTCAGCTGCAGACAGGGCATACAAACAAACAAAATAAAATAAAATAATACCATTATTCTGCCTTCGAGTTAATCCCTGATAACATTTTTATCATCCTTTACTACTTAATGTATTTTAAGTAGTCATTCATGCAATTAATTAACAAATATTTAAAATATTTATTGATTGCCTACTATGTGGTAGTCATTGTTCTAGGTATTGGCAATATTACTACAAACGTAACAGTTAAAATGTTTGCTCCATGGAACTAACATACTGGTAATGGAAATAGATAATAAATAACTATATAATACAGGAATGTAAAGATTTCAGCTAAGTAGTGTACTACACAGAAATAGGAACACCAGGAAAGAAAAACATTAAAGAGAATCACAAGTGTGATTTTAGATGTGCTCCGTTTATAAGGGCCATTAGCTCATCTGAGTTGTGATGGTATCATATTGTTTCCAATGGTTTCTCATCTGCTTTTCCAGTTAGCCTTTTATGGGTACTTTCCCATTCAAAAATACATATTTCTATTTGTTGATCTTAAAAACCTACCTAGAAAATCTACCTGCTCCTGAATATTTGTCTCCTTCTTTATGATTAGAAATGTTATCAGAAATTCTTTACATGTATATTTTAGACATGCCTATTTATTTTGCTGTATATTTCCTAAACATGAAAATACTTGATCAAAGAATAAGCACATTTTAATGCTTTTGTTTTTTATTCGTCAATTTTTTTCACCAGAATGATTACGTCGATTTTGCCACTGGTTTGCCACTACGTATTTTATCTTTTCTTTTCTTTATCTTCATTTAAAAAATGAAGCATTTCTTTTCTGTGTTTGGTATAATACAGAAATTAAAGCTAACATTTACTGAGAAATTACTGCCTGCCAAATATTATGCATTTACATGTATCATTTCATTTGAAAGTTCAGAAATTAGAGTTTTAAAGAGTTAATAAATCACTATCAGCTATTAAGTCAGGGCTAATATCTGAATTCGAGTCATCTGGTTTCATAATCTGTTTCTATTAAATGGTAACACTATACGCAACTTAATTAATAATTGGTAATTACTGTTTAACAATGCAATATTAATATATTTTTATATGTTTACTCCTTTTTTTTGGTCACTTTCACGCCGTCAACTCGTTCATGCATTTATTTATTCTGTACCATGAGTCTGTGGAAATAATGTTGAGTGAAAACAGACACGGGCTCAAACCTCATGGAAGACACATGGCCCAGTGCCGGAAAGACAGCAGACTCGGGTTGAGAAAGAACAGCAGGCAGGGTCAAGCAAAGATATGTTGTTGAAGTCCATTCTCAGTCTTGGCAACTGTGGAATGTCAGGGCCAGGACTACTGCTCGGGAGGGCCCTCAGCTGGACTCTGTCATAAAAGTTGAAGGTCCTTGAGCCCTATGGCTCAACTAGAAACCCTACTCTTAAATCCCAGAAGTCAAGTGTGAGTTATGGAGCAATCACAGCACAAGTGCAGTGTTTTAAGGCAGGATTTAGGGTGTAATGTTGTGTCTTCCTGAGTTGAAGGGTATGATGGTTAATTTTATCCATCAACTTGACTAGGCAAAGGGATAGCTGGTAAAACATTATTTCTGGATGTGTCTGTGAAGGTGTTTCTAGAAGAGATTAGCAGTTGAATTGTTGAACTACATTTAGTAGGTGGCCCTTTCCAGTATAGGGCATCATTCAGTCTATTGGGGATCTGGACAGAACAAAAAGGTAGAGGAAGAGCTATTCACTCTCTCGCTGCTTGAGCTGTATCTTGACAGAGCGAGAGACAGACGTAGAGAGATAGAGATAGGGATACAGATAGAAACCTTATTGGTTCTGCTTCTCTGGAGCACCCTAGTACAGAAGAGAATACAAATATGAGCACATGGAATTCACAGCTCCTCTTCCTGCAGGATCCCCACCCATATGACCTGGGGGACCCAGGGTGCACTTTCATGTGGGATAAGGAAAGCACATGGTAGGTTATCCACTTTACCAAGATAACCTTTGCTCTCTCTACTTAAAAGCCTGCTCTCTACCAAGTCGCTAACCTGCAAACATTTTGAGTTTCCACAGCTTGGATAAGCAGCATTTTACAGAGAAGCAAACAGTGTCTCTAAATCAACAAAATTATGAGCAAAGTGACCTTTGATCAATCACATCATCAGAGACTAAAAAATCTGCCATGAGAAAAGATTTCCTGAAAAAATAGTAAACTGAAAAATTCCCGTCAATTCCACCAGGACTGGAACACAGACGGTATCTGCAGAAGACAGCTGAACAGAGGCCATCTACACCAGAACAGGCCAGGGAGCATCATCTCCAATACACTGAGGAGTTGTTCTTTTTTTTTTTTTTTAAGATTTTATTTACTTATTTGACACAGAGAGACAGAGAGAGAGAGAGAGTACAAGCAAGGGGCGCAGCAGGCAGAGGGAGAAGGAGAGGCAGACTCCCCGCAGAGCAGGGAGCCCCACATGGGACTCGATCCCAGGACCCTGAGATTATGACCTGAGCTGAAGGCAGCCGCCTAGCCGACTGAGCCACCCAGGCGCCTCTGACGATTTGTTCTTGTCAGCTGCTTAGTGTAAAGAAGGAGGTGTGCCAGAGGATCCCTGTGTAGCCTGTATAGTATTTCCTGTAGAGTGAATCTCTGCACTTACCGTTACTTAGCTAACATTGAGTCGAGTGTATGTAGTTTCATTAGAAAGCATAGATTCAGTCTCATCGAATCCTTTTGTCATCTTCCTAAAATCTGAGCTAAGAATCTCCCCCTCAAAGTATGACTGTATAGATTCCCGAACAATGAAGTCAAAATTCTGGCACCTACATTGAGCAGAACCAGATGCTTAGCCTCTCTCCCAGAACGCTGTCTGCAGCCTTCTTTCTCCTGGGCATGCCACACTACACTTTCATATTCACTATTTCATTCCTTCCTTACAACAGTCTCTGTGAATTATGCTAGGACAAACATTATTAGGCCCCCATAAAGAAGGGAAAAACTTAAGACTCAAAATAGGTGACTTGTCCAAGGTCACCCAACCAGTCAGTGCGGCCTGGAATTCTGGCTTCTATTCGACCACAAACCCAGCTCTCTTCCATCTCATCAGACTTTTTGTAATTCAACATGATTCTTAAGTTTCAAGGGGAGAAAAGGCATTATAGTAAGACTCTTAAGTTCAATAAGGTTATCATCAAGCTTGCTTTTTAAAATGGACGCAAGGCGGTTGGTCACAGAGGCTATAAAAACTCTCCCCGTGGCTCTGAGAGCCTTGTTTACTGCTCATTGATCGCCATGACAATGCTACCATAAATAACCCCAGATAAATTGCTATGTGTAATCACAGAAGACATCCATATGCATGAGTCACCTGTCAGCTCTCCAATCCCATCATTTCCAATACCTGTCAACATGTCATCAAGGACTTTCTGAGTTTGTGACACAACACTTACTCTCTCAAAGAAGTTGAAAATCACGCAGCGCTACACAGATTTGTGGTTGAAGAAAACAGATTAAGAAGTGCCCACTATTTGAGAGGAAGAATGCATACGGATTGGGCAGGTCACTCTGAACCTCCTTTGTCTCACCTCCCCAGGGCAAGGATCCAGCCTCAAGGGTAGAAATTCAAATCCACTTCTTACTTGTGGTTAAACAATATCCACTGACTTGCACCACATGAACCACAGGAGGCAAGGCCTAGAATGTTCTCGGAATCCTCCAGGACAAACTACAAAATGGAAACTTACCCAGATGTGGTGTATGTCAGCCACAGCAATTTTTCAGGAAAGGCTTAGGTTGCTTGGGCAGGGTTGGTTGTGACTCAGTAGAAGAGGTTTAGACTTGAGAGGTCATCAATAATAGAAGGGCAGGTAAGAAGCCAAAGTCAGGACACAAAGGCCAGCCTCCAGGTCAGCAAGGTGAGTGGAATGCAATTCCTCAAACCCGGCAACAGAGGATGAGAGTCCATCAGGCAAGGGCCAGGAATCAAACAATCCGCAGCAAGAGGGAGGCAGATGAAGCAGCAATCCACAGAGACAACCCACAGGTAGGGGGAAGCAAGAAGTACAGGTCCCAGTAACTAAAAGGCTCAAAGCCTGAGGAGAAAAGTGAGTCAGGCCAAGACCTCAGTAGACAAGACATCATGTTGTAATTCTGGTTCTGAGCCAGGATTTGTCTCATGCAAGGGCCTCTCACATGCTGGCTGCCAAGTCTCAGCACACAGCTGCAAAGAGATGAGTGGCTTCACCTGTCTAGCAGACAGCTTCTGGTGGATCTGAAAACAGAGAGGCCAAAAATAAAAGCTCAAATAAGAGTGAGCTTGCATTTTTTTATTAATCTAGTAAGTGTGTATGAATAAATGCACATGCCACTTAAATAAGGCTAATAATGCACAAAACTGTACTCTGAATCGATGTCATGCCTGTAGGAAACAACTAACATGGGTAATAATAATAACAACAGTAATAGTAACATTACTACATGCCAGATAACGTTTTTGTGGAGAACGACAAAATAACCATAGCCATAGTAATAGCTAATTTGATCAAGCAGCTGTCAACCACCAGGCTCTGTTTCTAGGTGCTTTACATGGGATGTCTTTATTCCTCTAAATAATTCCCAGTTAGGTATGACTCTTATCTCCATTTCACAGAGGCACAGAGGCTTTAAGTAATCTTCTCAAGGTCACATAGGTAGTGAGTCTGGATTTGAACCCACGTTTTCCAACCTCAGCAGCCACACCTATGAGGAAGTATTAGCAAAATACTCGATCTTATGATGATTAGAGGAGAGAGAAAAAAAAAGTTCACTCTACACTCTAAAATCTCCCTTCTCGGGCGCCTGGGTGGCTCAGTGGGTTAAAGCCGCTGCCTTCGGCTCAGGTCATGATCCCAGGGTCCTGGGATCGAGGCCCACATCGGGCTCTCTGCTCAGCAGGGAGCCTGCTTCCTCCTCTCTCCTCTCTCTCTGCCTGCCTCTCTGCTTACTTGTAATCTCTCTCTGTGTCAAATGAATAAATAAAATCTTTTAAAAAAAAAAAATAAAATAAAATAAAATAAAATCTCCCTTCTCGATTCTTTTTTTTTTTTTTTAGTATTTTGTTTATTTATAGGAGAGAGGACGAGTGGAGGGGAGAGGTATAGAGAGAAGGAGAAGCAGGCTCCCCACTGAGTAGGGAGCCTGACCTGGGGCTCGATCCCAGGACTCCAGGATCATGACCTGAGCCGAAGGCAGATGCTTAACTGACTGAGCCACCCAGGCGCCCCAACTGCCTTCTCAATTGATTCCATCTAGCAAATGACCTAAAATTCTCAACTTCCTTCCCATCATGTCCTTCCTCTAATATCTGAAAATGCTAAGGATGGAAAAATGGCAAGGAATTACCACTTACTGAAATGGATGTCATGCCTGAGTGCCACACTCTCTGCCCGATACTGTATACATGTGACCCAATTCAGCAGGAACCTTTAGAATGTTCATTCCTCTGTTCAGCCCCCCACCCAAAACCAAAATATTGGCATAAGATCCAAGTGTCCCCTTACTAGCTGCACAAAGCCAGGGGACAAACACCAAATCATGCCAAAAGGCACAGGCAGAAAGGTGGGTTTCAGAGACGTGGGTAGATCAGAAATGGAAGGTAGAAACAAGAAAAAAACATGTGACAATCTTGATGAACACAACAGAATATGAGCTCTACAGAAAGTGCCTAGATGCTCAGTGTTTGTGATAGACATTGGTCGGAGCAAGTCAAGGTATTCAAAGAGCCTCGGATAAAAGAGACAAGTTCTTTGAACTGCTCAAAGCTAAGCCAAGCTCAGCTTCCCACATTTCCTGTGTGATAAGTATAAAGGTCACTCAAAACTATCTTTCCAACCAGTAACAAATATATGGGGGCAGTAACTCCTTGCCTATAATCAGATCCTGAAAAATTCAAGAAGTAGAGGACATATTGAAAAGAAGAGTGAATGTTATCGTGAGCGTGAAAGCAGAGGATAGCTAAGTGGCTGTTCCCATTCCATCTGTCTACTCTAACCTTTCTCAAGAGGGCATCTCACACATTAAGAAGGGACAAGAAAGCAACCAATTAAACATCTGTCACCACTTTCCCTTTAGGGTTTAATTTGAAACGAAGTTCTATTTCCTTCTAAAGGAGAGCTGATTATTCAGGAGAGAGCCGGCTGCTTTGTACATGACTTTGGCTTGGCCTAGACTAGCATTAATAAGCCAACACATCAATGCTGAAGCCTGCTGGTTCAAGAAGATGGAAAAGGAACATTTTTCACAATGATTTAGCAAAGCCACCTGTATAAGCATTTCTTCCATTGACAGGGACATGATTAATGAATACAACCATCTGGGTGGTGCTATCAACATTACCCTCGAGCTAATTTTCAAACACTGCTAACCAAGGAGCCAAAATTCATGTAATGAAACATAGCTAATGTCTATATAGCAATAGATCTGTTAGGGATTGTGGGAAATGCTTCATGTTTTACCTGAATCTTAATTTTTCAGGACTTCATTATGAAGAGGCTACCCCAACAGCCTTTGTGATCCAAATCTATTATGACCACTAGCTCTAACTCTCCTTAAGGAGTCCAAGGATTTTCCCACCTCTCCTTTTTTTTTTTTTTAATTTTTTGTTTGAGAAAGAGAATGTGAGCAGGAGAGGGGTAAAAGAAGAAAGAAAGAGCATCTCAAGCAGACTCCATGCTTAGTGCACAGCCTGACTCAGGGTTCAATCTCATGACCCTGAGATCGTGATGTAAGCTAAAATCAAGAGTAGAATGCTTAACCGTCTGAACCACCCAGGCACACACACACACACCCCCAATTTCTGCTCCTTTTGCTGCTTGATCAGTATTTATAATCTGAGAGGTAGTAAAACAAGTGGCCAATTCCTTCATGGTATCCAGTTACTCAAAGAATAAACTTAACTCTCTCACCTCCCACCACAACCCTTCATATGTCCTAGTCTCCAGCCTCATGAAGCTATGCATCTTTGTCTAAACACACCATATCAGGGCGCCTGGGTGGCTCAGTGGGTTAAAGCCTCTGCTTTCGGCTCAAGTCATGATCTCCGGGTCCTGGGATCAAGGCCCGCATCGGGCTCTTTGCTCAGCGGGGAGCCTGCTTCCTTCTCTCTCTCTGCCTGCCTCTCTGCCGACTTGTGATCTGATCTCTCTCTGTGTCAAATAAATAAATAAAATCTTTTTAAAAAATTAAAAAAAAAATAAACACAACATGTCAGACTATGTCCTCACAAGAAATTTTTCTTTATGCACATGGAGCAAAAGAGAGCTCTGGTATCTCTTCCTCTTCCTCTAAGGACACTAGTCCTGCTGGACTAGAGCCCCACTCTTATGACCTCATTTAACCTTAATTACCTCCTTAAAGGCTCTGTCTCCACATGCAGTCACATTGAGGGTTAAGGCCTCAACATAAGAATTTGGAGGGACAT
The DNA here is from genome assembly GCA_002007465.1 of Ailurus styani. NCBI lineage: Eukaryota > Metazoa > Chordata > Mammalia > Carnivora > Ailuridae > Ailurus > Ailurus styani. The sequence continues at coordinate 448,449 of LNAC01000408.1, forward strand.
AGTTCAGTCGATAACTCTCATGCACTATCACCAGCCCAGAAAGTTCTTCCGTCCTTTTTCCACTGAGAGACGTTCCACTCAAGCTTTCAGATGCCACCTAAGGGTTATCTTCTCCAGGAAGCCTGCTCCAATTCCAGGCAAGAATAGTGCATTCCATTGTAACACTTATTTTATTCCCCTTCATATCACTTCTTGATAGTTACTTATGTGTCTCTCTCTGCTAATATACTGAGAGTTTCCTGGAAACAGGGATTTGATCCAATGTATCTCATATTGCCCATGACACCTAGCACAGTCTTGTGTGTTAGAGCCATTCATCTTTTCTGTATCTGCAGCAAACACATGACTATACACATTAGGCATGTAATAAATATGTCCATGTTCTCTTCCTGCTATTGACATTTTCTCTGATTCCACTTTAATCCTTTTTATCCTTTTTCTGAACTTTCTTCCTTCCCTTTCTTCTTTACCATGACATCAATTAACATTTTTCAAGCCCCCCCTTAAAGTATAGTTTGCTTCCTCTGCCCTTCCTCCCTCTCCTATTCTCCCTGCAAAAACCATCAAGTGTGAAGTCATATGTATATTCCAACAACTCCCAGAGTCTGTCTGCAGCCCCATCCTCCCCGCTGAACTTCAATCCTGTACACCCAGAACCCTGCCTGACATCTCTAGTGGATGTCCTTGGAACAAGCCAAACACAACAAGCTATCTATGTGTAAATCACCCCACTTGAACTCAGTCTCCAAATCCTGTAGTGTAGACAACTCAACACTTCCCTTTCTGCCTCTTCCTTAATTGAGCCCGGTATGCTACTCACCAGGATGATAAGAATGGGAGTGGATATGAGCGGGGGTTGTGGTGGTGGTGGAGGTGACGTTGATGGTAGCCACAGTAACAGCCAACAACTTAACTGTTTTGCACTACTGTGGATCCAGGCTCATTCCCACTGCCCCCCTACATTCTCTTGTTGATCCCAGCTGACCAAACACAATTCCCCAGTTATATGTGATATTTCCTGCTATGTTTCTTTCCATACACTCCTCGCTGAGCCGCAAGTGTCATCCTCCACTTTCTGCATCCAGTTACTTCTCACCATCCTTCAAAACTTAGGTTAAGCCATCACCTCCTGGAAGACAACTTCCAAGATATACCTTTGTTCTCCAATAGCACTGTAAGCGTATCCCTCCCATGACACTTGCATTGGGTTAAAATTTGGAAAGAAAATAAAGGTTTTCCTTGCTGACTCTCTTAAGTTTCCTCTTCTAAGTCAGTGGTCTTCACTGAAAAAGGAGCTTAAAGACAGACAGACACAGACACAGACACACACACACACACTCTCTCTCTCTCTCTCTCTCTCTCTCTCTCTCTCTCTACAGGAACTAAAGTCTCATTTGACTTTATAAATAGAAATTGGATATCATGTTGCTTTTCCTAATCACAAATTTGAATTATTCAGAGTATAAGAGAACTTAGGCTTGGGGGCCCTGGGTGGCTCAGTCATTAAGCACCTGCCTTCGGCTCAGGTCATGATCCCAGGGTTCTGGGATTGAGCCCTGCATTGGGCTCCCTGCTTGGCAGGAAGCCTGCTTCTCCCTCTCCCACTCCCCTTGCTTGTGTTCCCTCTCTCACTGTCTCTCTCTGTGTCAAATAAATAAATAAAATCATTAAAAGAGAGAGAGAGAAAACTTAGTCTCAACTTAAAAAAATAATAAAAGTATGTATTCCATCATATTAGATATAATATTTTTACTTGTATAAAATAAGCAGAGACCCTTCTATATAATTCTTCCTGGGTAAAATGAAGAAATAAATGAATCTTAACCGAGAATCATTTTTACAACACTGGGATGTTTGTGAGACGGTCATAGCTACAGTTAGTCTGAAAATAAGTTTAAAAGCACTAAAATACAGAGTTGCAGGATAATCAGGTTTGAGTGACATCTTTCAGGCCAAACCAATTATGTGCAAGCCTCAGTATGATTGTGAGATCTGCAGCTGCTTCTGATGGCACACGGGGCTTCTTGAACAGGTTCATCAATGTTGCCAAATACTAAATGATGAGACAGATCACCAATATCCAGGACCTGAAACGTAATCAATACTACAACATAGAAACTGGGCCTGTTACATTTCAGCATGGCTGGGTTTAAATAGGTAATAGCAGAATACAAAAACAGTTATTTTCTGTACTTCTATGAGAGGGACACAGAAGAAACCCTTAATAAATAGGACAAAATGCAGCTTCACTAGCAAAAACAAATTTTGATTGAGCAGCATCTCTTGGCTCAGGGACCACAATAGACCTAAGAGCTGAGACTTGCTGCAAAATATGAGTGCAGGCAGACCAGCCCACGGTAGTGAGGAATGTGGGAGATGGGGGTTCTGTTTGACTAAAATTTCAAGCTGACCAACTGCTCACCACTACATACAATCTGCTTGATAAAAATGCACCTAAGAGAAAGCTATTCAAATGTCAGCTGTTTGGGTGTGGATTTAATCACCCAGCAATTCATTTGGAGGGAAAAATTATTTATCAACTAATAACTGGGTTTTTAAATTTTTAATTCCACAGATTATTTTCAAAATAACGTTGATTGTACTTAACCTACCTTATCTTTTACAAACTGATTTTCTGAGACAGAAAAAGATTAAGAACCAGATCGCAGGGAGTTGTTGACTTCGATTGTGATGACTCAAGCAAGCCAGAAAATGACTGGGAGAAGACTGTAGCAATGTTCTCACAGCCTCCATTATATGTGCAAACGTAATCATACATCACCTTCCCATACAAAGAGTAAAAAGATCCATGTACATATGGAAAAAAGATAAGTATAAAATGTCAGGATTGGTTTTCTTATACAACTTGGTTTTCTTACATAAGTCTCATTGTAATCATACTAGGTATACCTTGAATTACAAATCTCAAAACCAAACAACCTTACAGCATCATGAGCTGTAGACTTTCATGTACATTATCTCAAGTGATCCTTAAAACATTATCCTGAAATATTATTATCCCTAATTTCAGCTGAAGAAACTAAGGTTCAGGGTCAAGTGGCTTCCCCAAGTTCATGCAACTAGTAAAGTCTGTCCAGAGCTTTGCCACAAAATCTTCTCATTCTAGCCCTTTTTCCAATGTACCACTGCTGCCTCCATATATGTCTATCCAACCCCATCTGCATGACTGGTAGTAGGAATCTACCTCTTCAGTAAACATTTACTGATAATCTACTAAATGCTTAGCACTATGTTAAATGCTGGGTATTCAAAGATGAATTGGATAACCTCACTGACCCCTCAGGACCACACAATCTACCAGGAAGACAGTGACTTCATCAGCATTATCAAAAGAGCTAACTGAGGGGCGCCTGGGTGACTCAGTCAGTTAAGCATCTGACTCCTGGTTTCCGCCTAAGTCATGATCTCATGGGTCATGAGATCAGGCCTCCTCAAGGCTCCACACTCAGTGGTGGGTCTGCTTAAAGATTCTCCTTCTGCCCCTCCCCCCACTGATGTTCTCTCACTGTCCCCTCCCCCAAATAAATAAATAAATCATTTTTTGAAAAAGCTTTTTTTTGGTATTTACCATGTGCCAGGCACTGTTCTAAGCAACTTAAAAGTATTAACTCAATTTAATCTCATGAAAACTCTATGAGTTTTATTAGTATCCCCATTTGTGCAGACAAGCAAACTAAGGCAAAACCAAACTGACATAAAAAGTAATAAGTAGAAAAAGACAGTGTCAAAGAAATTCCAGTAGGGTAGATCCTAGTTGAACTAAGCTGTAGAAGATGAACTAGGCCATGAAACATGGAAAGGAAGACATTCCAGGCAAAAGGCATAGCATGAAAAAAGTTGGCAAAGCTCAAGAGCTATACAGCCTCCTCAAATGTGTTACCTGCTCTTTGACCTCCCTGTCTTCATGTTATCCCTTTAGCTAAAATTTTATTCCCCCTTATCCAACCTAATATATCCAACAGGACCCACTTAATTAGACATGGTTGGGGAAAAGTAGGAAGTCAAGGATGACTGCAAAATATTGGACTGGAACAACAGGAAGGAGAGAGCTGTTATCACCTGGAATGAAAACCCATGGGAGGGACAGTTTGACAAGGAAGACAAGGGGAGCTGCAAAAAAGAGAAGCCAAAGCTCTGTACCCTAAACAGGCAGCACCTATCTACAGAAAGGTAAATCTTTTTCTACTTTGCCAAAAGCAGATGTTACGGCAACTCTAGGAAAAAGCGTAAGTTTGGTTTCAGGCATGTTAAGGGACTTATTAGACATCCAAGCAAATTGGTCAAGTAAGCAGTTGAACAAACAAATCTGGAGTTCCCTGAACAGGTCCAGAAAGGAAATATAATTTGGGAGTTGCAAGCTTAATTGTACTGTTTAAAACCATGAGACTGGATGAGTTCATCAATAGAAAGAGAAAAAGTGAAAGAGATCCAAGGACTGAGGTCCAGAGTATCCAACGTTAAGAGCTTAGGCTAAAAAGAAAGAACAAGCAAAAGTGACCAAGAAAGAATAAGCAGCAGAATAGGAGGAAACTCAGGAGGCATCCTGGAAAATTAAAGAAAGTAATGTCAAATACTGCTGACAGATCAAGTAAGATAAGGACTGAGAAGTGATCCCTGGTGTTAGTGATCTGGCTGTCGTCTGTGACTTTGACAGGAGCAGTTCTGGTGAAATAGTAGGGTGGAAAGCTTTATTGGATTGCATTTAAGAGAGAATGGGAAGTAAGGAATTGGAGACAAGAAGAGACAGCTCTTTCACAGTTTTGTTGTAAAGAAAAGCAGAAAAATGGATCAGCTGCTGGCCATTGTGTTAACCACCATTTTGTCTATTTGTTTTAAGTTGGGAGAAACAGGTGCGTGTCTGTATGCTAAGAGAAACTATCTAGAGAGAGGGCAAATGATGATGCAGGAGAAAGAGGACAGAATTAATAGAGCAATGTCCTTGAGTAGGTAATAAAGAAAGGGATGTAGGGCACAAGTGGAATGATTGCGGCAGCTAACAGCTCAGCCCATTCCTCCATAATAACAGAGAAAATGCACGTACGGGGGCACTGAGGCGGGTAGGCAGGTGGAGGTGGGGAATTGGGAATTGTGGCACTTCTATTCCAACTGTCTTATTTTCTCAGAGAAACAGGAAGGAAAGTCGTCAGTTGAGCATGAGGACTGCAAAAATGGTGTGAGCATTACTGGCAAAAAAATTAAAGTCTGATACAAAAACAAGAGTCATCGAGGATATGAAACAACAGAAACTTTCATACACTATGGGTGGGCATGAAAATTGGTAGGACCACTGGAAAATACTGTGACGTTATTCAGAAAAGGCAAAGATGTGCATATCCTATGACCCAGCAATGTCATTCCTAGGTATTTATCCTACAGAAATGTGTGTGCTATAATGCTAGTCCCTGTACAAGAAGAAAATATGGCATGGCTGCTCTTACAGTAGGTGGTAAAATTACATCTTAAAAAAAGAAACAATAACTAATTATCAAGAGAGTATTTACCATTAGGAGGAAGGAAGGGGTCTGAGATCATGAATGAGCATACTGAAAGATTTAGCAATGTCCTGTTTCTTAACCTGGACAATTTGTAAAACTGTGCAAAGAGGTTCTGTGCACTTTTATATACTGTTCAATTTCATTAAAAAATGGATTCTATTATGTTTTTCCAAAGGGTTTTATTTTTGTTTGTTTATTCGACAAAATGTTAATGATCTCGAACTCTGAAATCTCAGTTCAGTTATTTTAGCCTTGGCTGGGAAGCTTGGAGTCTTCCCATATGTGTCATTCAGGGCTCGCCCAGATATTTGGGCAATTGGTAGCAAGAATTAAGCTCCCTCTCTGTGGCTCTCTCTTTTAGAGGGCTCCCCCCTTACATTTCAACTGCTGTGGTTGTCTCAAACTCTATGCTCAGTAAGGCTATCCATGTTTTGGCTTCCTAATGTGACAACTGGGACTCACCTTCAGGCTAAAACCTGTAAGAAATTAAAAACGCACTCAGTACTGCTACCTTCCTCCAAAGATCCACATCAAATACATACATTATGCGCCTACTTTGGTTTGCTTTCTGATGCCTTCAGATGGTTGCGTTTTTTACTTTATGCAAAGTTTATACTTCTTTGTGAAAGGATTATTCTGATAGAAGTTACTAAGCAATTACCAGAAACAGAAACTAGCACTTGCTATGAAAATCCGGGAATTTTGTACCTATTGCTTCTAGTGGTGGTGGTGGTGTTCAATATAGATAGAAACTCAATGAAATATTTCCTTCTCTCTGTGCTTCTGTGTATTCTTCTTTCCCTGGGGCTTTAAGATTTAACCTCACTGTCTAATTTTAATGCTGCAAGGGCTAAAGATAATAAGGGGGAAAGTGCATAGATAAATATTTCAAAATATTCCTCTATCATCATTTGGACAAATTAAATTGTTGGTCTAGGAGGTCTTAAAGGAGAAGGATACATGACAGAACAGAGTACAGAGGGAGAAAAAGAGACGGATCTGAACGTGACCCCTTAGTTAGGTCGGAGATGTGAAGAAAAGGCTGACATCCAGTAGTTGAAGGACGTGCTCCAAAGACAGCATGGAGACAAGAAAATGGACAATCCCTACATTTTAGAATTATAGCCTCGTGGTGTTTTAAGCCTAAAAGATACTTATCAGATCATCTAAATCCAAAAGCCCTATTTTGGAGACAGGGAAACGGAGTCTCACACTTTGCCTGCCTCGTAATTTAGTCCAGGTGCCCAATCCCCTCAGCCAGGTTTCAGTGCTGTGCTATTCTTTTTCACAGCCTGGGACCTGTTCACATTTGTGTTTTGATTAATCAATGTTGCGTATGATGGCTTTAGGTCTGAGCCACTCAATTCATTCTTAAACATGCTAGAGAATTCCAATATAGAGCTTTTTGTTCCTTCTCTGTATATCCTGGAGTTTTAATCACAGCAGAGTAAATTGAGGCTTTTTTATGATTGCATAGAATACACCAGGCTCTAACTCTCTTTTCTAATTATGATAAAGCCATGTGGCCTGTATGGACTGCTTGGTATAGTGTCCAGGGATGGCTCACGGGATTTTACAAAGATTAATTCAGATTAGCTCACAAATTTATTGAAGGAGGTATCTATTAGGTGTTCTTGTCAGTCTGTGTGACTGCTATTGACAATAATAAAATGATATGAGTTTCAAACTCCCCTGTCCCATGCTGCTTTCAGATTTAATCATTAGTCAGAATCTGCATTCTTCCCTAAGGTATCTTTTTATTATCTCAAATAAGAATGACAAGTTGAGATCAGTGAATTTAAAAATTTTTATTTTAAATACTACCTCTGTTTCCACAGGCTTATCCTCTCTTCTCAACATCCGGGTTATAACAAAAGTTAACATCTTCTGAGCAAATCAATATACATCAAAATGATTAGAATTGTCTTTTTACTCAAAAGATAGTATGTGCTTCTAACGCCAGGAGTAGCCAGGTGAAGAGAGAGTAAACCATTGTTCATAACCCAAGATGGAGAGTTGCTACATTGCGACACTTTCTTTTAAAATGAGGCACTGTAGCCGTCTGCCCTCCTCCAACCAGTAAGAGCCTAAATAATAATTTCACAAATAGTCCCAAAGTATGCGATGTAATCAAAGAGTGATTCGAGGTTTGAGGGAGAATAGCATAAGTAAAGGGGCTTGTTTTAATTTCCTTCTCTTAAATAGAAAATAGAAATGTTAATATTCTTTTTTTAAAAAAAAGATTTGATTTATTTATTTGACAGAGAGATCACAAGTAGGCAGAGAGGCAGGCAGAGAGACAGGGAGAGGAGGAAGCAGGCCCGCCGCAGAGCAGAGAGCCCGATGCGGGCCTCGATCCCAGGACCCTGAGATCATGACCTGAGCCGAAAGCAGAGGCTTTAACCCACTGAGCCACCCAGGCGCCCAGAAATGTTAATATTCTTTTAAAATGTAGAAGTAGTGGGGGCGCCTGGGTGGCTCAGTCAGTTAGGCATCTACCTTCGGCTCAGGTCATGATCCTGGGATCCAGCCCCACATTGGGCTTCCTGCCCCATGGGAGGCCCATTTCTCCCTCTCCCACTCCCCCTGCTTATGTTCCCTCTCTCGCTGTGTCTCTCTCTGTCAAATAAATAAATAAAAATCTTTTTAAAAATTAATTAATTTGTAAAATGTACAAGTAGGGACATCTGGGTGGCTCAGTCAGTTGCCCATCTGTCTTTGGCTCGGGTGGTGATCCCAGGATCCTGGGATCGAGTACCCCATCGAGCTCCCTGCTCAGCGGGGAGTCTGCTTCTCCCTCTTCCTCTTCCTCTTCTGCTCCCCCACCTCATACTATCTCTCTCAAATAAGTAACGACATCTTTAAAAAAATAAATAAATAAATAGAAAAGTAAAATAAAATGTACAAACATTGGGGCGCCTGGGTGGCTCAGTCAGTTAAACATCCAACTCTTGGTTTCCACTCAGGTCATGACCTCGGGGGGTTGTGAGATCAAGCCTGGCGTCTAGCTCCTTACTCAGCATAACTTCTGCTTGAGATGCTCTTTCTTGGGCGCCTGGGTGGCTCAGTGGGTTAAAGCCTCTGCCTTCGGCTCAGGTCATCATCCCAGGGTCCTGGTATTGAGGCCTGCATCGGGCTCTCTGCTCAGCAGGGAGCCTGCTTCCTCCTCTCCCTGTCTGTCTGCCTGCCTCTCTGCCTACTTGTAATTTTTCTTTCTGTGTCAAATAAATAAATAAAATTTAAAAAAAAAAAGATGCTCTTTCTCTCTGCCCCTCCCACTTATGTGTTCATTCGTGCTCGCTCTCTCTAAAATAAATAAATAAATTTTTTTTAGACATACAAATATTTACCATATTATTTCTGAAACTGTAACTGTATAGCCCAAAGGTAATTTAAAATTCAGCACTTGGAAATATCAAAAACAGCAGCCATTTGTTCAGCAACTACTATGTGTAGAGTCAAAGAGCAGAAACCATCTTATGACCAACCCACCAGGGACTTTCAGATCTCTTCTAATACCCAAGGGATCATTTATCTTTTTTTTTTAATTTTCTAGTTTAATATTAAAATCCTCACTAAGAATATTTTCTGCAGTCCCAAATTACTGCTGTTAGTTACAGCTATAAGCCCAGGAACCTCCACAATCCATAATCAGAATTCATGTATGAATAAGATACTAGATACTGATCATTATTTTTAGGATTATTTTTATTTATGAGAGAGAGAGAGAGAGAGAATGAGTGAGGAGGGGCATAGGGAGAGAGAGAGAGAGTCTGAAGCAGACTCTGGCACTGAATGCAGAGCCCAACTTGGGGCTTAATCCCACAAATGCAAGATCACAAAGTGAGAGGAAACCAAGAGTCAGATATTTAACCCCCTGAGCACCCAGGTGCCCTTAGATTCTGACCACTTTTTTTTAAGATTTTTTTTTAAAGATTTTACTTATTTATTTGAGAGAGAGAGAGAGAGCATGAGAGGGGAGAAGATCAGAGGGAGAAGCAGACTCCCCATGGAGCTTGGAGCCCAATGTGGGACTCGATCCCAGGACTCCGGGATCATGACCTGAGCCAAAGGCAGTCACTTAACCAACTGAGCCACCCAGGTACCCTAAAGATTTTTTTTTTTTAGTTTATTTGACAGAGAGAGAGAGATCACAAGTAGGCTGAGAGGCAGGCAGAGAGAGAGGAGGAAGCAGGCTCCCCGCTGAGCAGAGAGCCCAATGCAGGGCTCGATCCCAGGACCCTGGGATCATAACCCAAGCTGAAGGTAGAGGCTTAACTCACTGAGCCACTCAGGTGCCCTTAGATTCTGACCATTTTTAAACATAAGATAAATTATTTATTATTTCCCCAAAACTACCTATATAAATAGACTAGAGAATAAATTCTGATTAAGCAAATTTACAAAACGAGTAACAACCCGCCTCCACTAGGCTCAGAGATAAGGCCTCAGACACTGTCATCGGGGTCCCATTCCAGGGCCCTTACCAGCATCAGTGATTAGCACCAAGGCGCCTCAGCAGAAAAGGGAAGTGAAAAAGACAACCCTTTAACTCTTTCACGACACCTCTTTGACTACACTGGATTTCCCACCCTCCCCCCCCCCAATGGCCCTGATAGTTACTGGACTCTATCTCCAATGACCTGCAGAAGATAAATAATGCCAGTTCCCTTTACCCTCCAGGCAATTTTACTTTATTTGAATAAATTTGGTGTATAATAGTAATGGACACATTTTTACCAACATATTTTTTTTATTATTATTTAAAGCCTAACTCAGAAACCTCCTCTCTCACTAATCATTGAATGTACTCATTCAAAAGACAAATATTTGGGCACCTGCCAGGTATCAGGTGACACAGAAAAGCAGGACCAGAGTAGACAGAGAAGGGATGGGCACCCCAGGCAGAGGAAGATTTGTGCATAGTTTTTCTCATGCCAACCAAGAGCATCTTTGGCTATTCAGTTGCCTCTAACTGCTCAACAACACTGATCCATCTGGGACCTTGGGTGGTCTTATCTCTGTTCACCCTTGTGCATTAAGGAGAGACTCTGTATCAAGAAAAATAGGTTGTATTGTAAAAGGACCTATTTCAGTGGGAGCTTGTAATTCAGCCCAAGTTATTGCTAATCTTTGAAAATGAAACCATCAGGCTAATTTTCAAGAAAAAAAATGTAGGAGCTGGATATTATGGTAGGAACTAGGTATGTGGCTGTCGGTGTGGTAGTACAAGATTTTCATACAGAAAATGTATTTTTATAATATAATGTTATATGTCAATTATGCCTCAATTTAAAAAAAGAAAAGAAAGTGCTTTCTTGCATACATGCCTCCGTGGAGTTAATAGTGTCAATGACAGGTAAGTAAAGTATAAATGAAGGGTGAGAACAGTGGTATCGATATAGTTTTTAAGATGAATTATATTTTATATCATCTTCAAGTTTTTTTAGAAACTCTAATGTCCTCTCACTAAAAATGCCTAAATAGATAAACTGTTACCACTAAGATAAATGAAATTTTGGGTCCTATGATGCTTTAGCAACAAAACAAAAATTCATTTTTTAAGAGAGAGAGAGCAGGGGAGGGGCAGAGGGAAAAAGAGAACCTTAAGCAGGCTCCACCCTCGGTAGTGCAGAGCCGGACAGGACACGGGTACTCGATCTCATGACCCTGACATCATGACTGGAGCCAAAATCAAGAGGTGGGCGCTTAATCAACTGAGCCACCCAGGCACCCCCAAAATCTTTTTTTTTTTTTTATGTATCATGATTCCCTGAGTTCTTTACAAAAACAAATGCATCTTGAAACAAAATGAAAAATATAAGCTGAGAGCCATACTTGGATAGATTGGAAAAGAACACATTTGCTTGTAGTTTAGCATTATAATTATATTTTTAATATACAGCATGTCCCTGAGTTTTACTTCAGAAATAATCCTCTGTGAGTCCACCTCAAAACATTAATACATACATGTATACATAATATATGATTAATACAAAAATATAATGTCTTAAGCTTTAAACAAAGTAAATTAATTTACTCCTTTTAAAAGTGAGTTTTTATATTATTCCACAAAAGGCATCATGAGTACAATAGTTAATATTAAAACTGAAATATAAAAATTAAATGAAAAACTATCTCGAACACATTCCCTTAAGGGTTAATAAAAAAGAAAAATATAGTAATCAAATGAAGATGATATCAAGTAAGACTACAAGCATCTTAGTGAAAAAATAAAGAATGTAACTTTATTTCCGATAAAGACAAAAATATGTGCAGAGTTTAGCTCTTCCTACTATAATTTTCTAAAAACATCTGAAAAGGAGAAGGGACGTAGGGAACTTCTAGGAGACCTACTCTAGCCAGGCACTGAGGTGGGCTCTGGGGATTCGGTAAGGAACAAAACAAATACATCCACTGCCCTTGTGAAATTTACATGAGAGAGACAAATGAGAATTGAGAAAATACAGTATTACAAATAGTAAGAAACAACCAAGTGCCATGAAAAAAACTATGAGAAGCTCCACTTTAGATTAGTAAAATTAGTCCTGAGTCACCACCAGTTCCCAAAGATAAATACAGACACTTCTTATTGTAGTTGTTGCTGTTTTAATGTTTTTATTAGTTGTTCTAGTAGGTGAAAAAAATAAATGACAATATCAGAATCTTAGAAAAACTTTACCTAGGTCTTATGATCACTGTCTTTGGACCATAAGTTTGTGCTTCCTTTTTTCTTGTGTTGTAATGAAGCCAGAATATTTACTTTATAGTGGAAAAAAAAATTATGAAGAATAATAATCCATTTCAAGGATGACTTTTATATATGTTTAACCCCAGTGATGGTACCAAACTGAATGCATAGCCCTTGGCCCAGCCAACATGGAAAATATGAGTAGACATACATAACATGGTTGCAGTATTCAATCTGGTCTTTAACTACCAGTTCTAGGCTCCATAAAATTGACTTAGTAGAAACAGATATTGATCATGAACACAGCTAAAGCAGAGAGACAAACTCTATCCATTTCTCATTTTCCCAACAGTTTCTCAAGGTCAAAGAACAAGTCTACCTCATTCTGTAAATCTTTATTAGGTCTAGGACGGGGCCATCTACAAACGGAGCCTTCCAGGTGCCCTTGATAAGGTATTAAAGGAATTCAGTGAGCTATTTTTACTGAAAGGAAGCACAACAGCTTGAAATGGTGAGTAGATAAATCTAACACACATGTAAGAAAGCAGAAGAAATGAGATTGGAATTGTGGGAAGTAGATAGCCTGCGGAAGGCCTGGAAAACCAAGTCAGAGAGCTAGAACTCTGTGGAAAATGAAAAATCACTACAGAGAATTCCAGATATGTTTATCTTCTAGAAAACTACAGGGTGGGCGCCTGGGTGGCTCAGTGGGTTAAAGCCGCTGCCTTCGGCTCAGGTCATGATCCCAGGGTCCTGGGATCGAGGCCCACGTCGGGCTCTCTGCTCAGCAGGGAGCCTGCTTCCTCCTCTCTCCTCTCTCTCTGCCTGCCTCTCTGCCTACTTGTGATCTCTCTCTCTGTGTCAAATGAATAAATTAAAAAAAAAATCTTTAAAAAAAAAAAAAGAAAGAAAACTACAGGGTGCTTAGGAGGGATGAGAGGCAGAATTTAGGGAAACTATCAGGATGTGATTAAAGAAAGGGGAAAGAGATAAAGGCCAAGAGTATGATGGTAATGGACTCATAATAATCAATGGTAGGAAGGAATATGGGGAAAAAGGGGAAACCAAAGAATACTACAAGGTTCCCATTTGTTTGGCTGAAAAAATAATATGTCGCTAACAAAGGGAATCATAAGGAAATCTGGAAGGAAATAAATGTGGAAAGAGCCTGAAGACTTTGGTTATAAGCATGCTGAGTCTGAGGTAATACTAAAGATGTAAATGAAAATATTCAATCAACAGTTTGTTATTTATTTGAATCTGCCAAATAATCAGCCACCTGTTTTTAAAAAGATTGAATTGGGGCATGTGGGTGGCTCCATTGGTTAAGCATCTGATTCTTGATTTTCAGCTCAAGTCATGATCTCAGGGTGAGGAGATCAAGCCCCTCATCAGGCTCCATGCTGGATGTGGAACCTACCTAAGATTCTCTCTCTCTCTGTCCTTCTGCCCCTCCCTCCCCCAGAGGCACGCTCTCACTCTCTCTAAAAAAAAAAAAAAAAAGATTGAATTAACATTTTTAAATTTAAACTGACACATGGCACAACTGATTTTTTAATGACAGCAATACAAAAACACACTAAAATAATTAAGGAAATAGCTATCATCAGATATCAGTGAGCCGTAGGAAACAATCAGAAATTCAGAGCTAGAGCTGAAAAATGAGGTAGGTCTAGAATTACAAACACATACAGGGGTCATCTGCATACAAATATTTTTGAGCATCTGTTCTAGGCCAGGCACTGTGTTTGGTGCAGAATGTTTAAGGGTCCAAATTTCCCTCTTCCATAAGGACACCAGGCATACTGAAATAAGGCCCACCCTAAAGACCTCAGCTAACTTGATCATCTGTGAAGACCCTATTTCCAAAGACCTTCCAAATTTCCAAAGGTCACACATTCACAGATTCTGGGGTTGGGACTTTTAACACCTTTAGGGAAATACGATTCAACCCATAACTTTTTTCTACAAAAATGTAGCAGGGAAAGCATAGGGAGAGTACAATACCCCAGACTAGCCTCAGCCATTACTTACCACCACTCATTGAGATTGAGGCCTGCAGGAAGTACTCAAACTTTCCTCCCTCCAACCTCTTCCTGGCTAAACCCAACCAGAAGCCAGAAAGGAGGAACCCATGGAACCATTAATAGAGGTCACCCTCCTAGGATGTGGAGCTGGTTGGAGAAAACCAGAGGGGCCAAGCACTCTAACCAGAATGCCCTTTAAAATCAGACCCCAGCGGGCACCCAGGTGGCTCAGAGGGTTGAGCCTCTGCCTTTGGCTCAGGTCACAATCTCAGGGTCCTGGGATCAAGCCCCGAATCAGGCTCTCTGCTCAGCGGGGAGCCTGCTTCCCCCATCCCTCTGCCTGCCTCTCTGCCTACTTGTGATCTCTCTCTCTGTCATATAAATAAATAAAATCTTTGTTAAAAAAAAATCAGACCCCACAAAATTCTTATGCTCAGATGTAATTTAGGAAGTGGTATGCCACATTACATTGGTTAGAAAGACAAGGTTTTAAGTATCAGTGACTCTTATTTGTGTGACCTAGGACTTTTTTCATTTTTTTTTTTAAGATTTTATTTATTTATTTGACACAGAGAGAGAGAGAGAGAGATCACAAGTAGGCAGAGAGAGAGGAGGAAGCAGGCTCTCTGCCGAGCAGAGAGCCCGATGCGGGCCTCAACCCCAGGACCCTGAGATCATGACCTGAGCCAAAGGCAGAGGCTTTAACCCACTGAGCCACCCAGGTGCCCTCATTTTTTTTTTTTTAATGGAGGGCTTTGAACTACTTAACAAGAAAGATATCTTAATTGTATTTGAGGTAAGAAAGAGTTTTTGTTTTGTTTGTTTAGTTTTTGTTAATTTGTTCTTTTTACTTTAACAACCTGCAGCTTGGAAATAACATCCCCAATCTGACCTTAAGCCTGGGTGATTTGGGAGATGAAGACAAATCAGTTATTACCACGGGACCAAGCCCACCCTGGTGTCATTGTCAGTGACGGTCTCATGCCTCTGTGATCTTGTGCACATGGAATCTGTGACTTAATTGAGAAAGCCTGGAGTTCTGACTCAACTCACACGTGTGCAAAACCCCACACTGAATGAGCAGGAGGAAAACTACAACACGGTGTATCTTTCTCAAAGTAGGGAACCCCTTATCTTCCCAATCTTGTCTGCTTTCCCTGCTTCAGAACATACAAAACATGCAACGACCGAACCAGAGATGATGCCTGGAAGTTCGGTGCCTTAATTCTGTGAATTAATTTGGCTTTCACATATGGGTTGTTTTTCTAGAATACAGGATTACTACATTATGAAATGCTAATTGTTTTTGCTATCCTGCATGACCTGCCTAGAAGATGAGATGCAAATTAAGACATAATATAATTATGGTTGCTCTAGCCCTATTCAAATATATTTTTCTTCTCCAACGAGTTCAGGTACGTGGCTTTTCTTTTGCTTAGTTTCCAGCATCCCACTCTGTCTCCCACCTTCTATCCTGGTGAAACGCCTAGCATCGCCATGAGGAAGTGAGGTGTTTTGTTTTAAATAAACATGACAGAACTTCTGCATCCAGATAAAGTCTTATCTTTCTTTTTTTTTTTTAATTTATTTGACACAGAGAGAGAGATTACAAGTAGGCAGAGAGGCAGGCAGAGAGACAGGGAGAGGAGGAAGCAGGCTCCCCGCTGAGCAGAGAGCCCGATGCGGGCCTCGATCCCAGGATGCTGAGATCATGACCTGAGCCGAAAGCAGAGGCTTTAACTCACTGAGCCACCCAGGCGCCCAAGTCTTATCTTTCTAAATAATCACCTTGGGAGGCTAAATACTTAGTTGGCATGGCTGTGTTTTGATACCAGTGAACTCTCATAAAAATACTATGTCAAAAAACCCACACTCTATCAAATACTATATCAAAAATACTGCAGGGAGGCATGGGAGACAGAGACAGGACTGTATGGTTCCTCGATGCCCATGGAGAGTCTACAGAGGCAGAAGCCTCTCTTCTCTCCCACCAGCTGTTAAAGTCTCCTCTTAGACCCTTTGCAGCTGCCCACCCGGATTCAGGCCCATTATCTTACCAGGACAGCACTAAATGCCTTACTGATGGAAACTTTCCCCCTCTCCCACCTCCCTACAAAAAGAAAGATGGACACAGGGTTGGGGGGAGGGAAGGAAAAAAGGAAAGAAATCAAAGAGAAATAAATGCCTTCAGCAAACTATCTGAACAGTCTCTCAATAAGGCATTAGGCATGTAAGAATGTTACGAGTGTGAGTCATTTCCAATAGCAAATACTTGAAGTTGGTCAAGTGTTTAACCACAGAGTATTGGTTAAATATTTTATGGACTATCTGTACAGTGAAATAATTTTCTGGGACTTAAAGCTATGGTCTAGACCTGCTTTCACTGACACAGAAACTTGTTAGGTAAGAAAAGCAGGTTACGGAACTAGAAGTAAAATGTGATCTCATTTTTTAAAAATATGTATGTTTGCATGTATCTTTGAATTGCGTGTATGTGTACACAGAGAAAGAGGGCGAGAGAAGAAAGGATTTGATTAAACACCAAGATGTAAATGGATATTTTTGAGAGAAAACAATTATAGACGATTTCTTTCTTTTTGCTTATTTCTATCTTCTAATGTTTCTACAAGAACTATGACTTCCATGGGTAAAAAGTAAAGAGAACTGCCAAGAAGAAAACTGAGTAGCTGTGGCTGAAGATGATCGTTTAAGTACTGACCCAGCATTTACTTTATTTTTTTTAATCTATCACTTATTAAAGCAATATTATGCCATAAATACATACAGTGATAAGATTTATATACAAATCTCCAGAAGCCACATCTAAGTCCTCTTTTAAAATCATCAGTCTTGAAGTGCCTGCGTGGCTCAGTCGGTTAAGCATCTGCCTTTGGCTCGGGTCATGATCTCCGGGTTCTGGCATCGAGCCCCACATCAGACTCTACGCTCAGCGAGGAGCCTGCTTCTCCCTCTACCTCTGCTCCCCTCCCCCCCGCAGCTCATGCTCTCTCTCACTCAGTCATGTGCACGTGCTCTCTCACGCATGTGCGCTCTCTCAAATAAATGAAGTCTTAAAAAAAAAAAATCAGCAGTCTTTACATCTCCAACATGTATTCAGCGAAAAAGCAAAATCAAGGGTGCCTGGGTGGCTCAGTGGGTTAAAGCCTCTGCCTTCAGCTCAGGTCATGATCTCAGCGTCCTGGGATCGAGGCCCGCATCGGGCTCTCTGCTCGGCGGGGAGCCTGCTTCCTCCTCTCTCTCTCTCTGCCTGCCTCTCTGCCTACTTGTGATCTCTCTCTCTGTGTCAAATAAATAAATAAAATCTTTAAAAAATAATTTAAAAAAAGAAA
This sequence comes from Ailurus styani, assembly GCA_002007465.1. NCBI lineage: Eukaryota > Metazoa > Chordata > Mammalia > Carnivora > Ailuridae > Ailurus > Ailurus styani. The sequence continues at coordinate 466,033 of LNAC01000408.1, forward strand.
AAGAAAAATCAAGAGGCAGAAAATGTACACTATGCAACCAATTGTTCACAAAAGAAGGGAAAATAAAGAAGATACATTTGACTGGCACATAGGTACAGAAAAGTTATCTGAAGGGTAAACAGGAAACTTGTAACAGCGTTCACCTGTGAGGAAACAACTGAGCTGAGGGGGACTGGGTGTTTGAAACCTGTGAATGGATTACCTAGCCTCAAATGAAATTTTTACTTAATCTTTTGTACTTCTCAGGGACTTACCTTTTTTATTGTGTATTCCCAGAACTGTACCTAAGTGATTGGTACCACAATATTCAATATCAATGATACTCAAATCTCCATCTGCATGATTCTCTTTCCCACCCCCACCCCCATATCTACTTGGTCTCCTTTCAGATGTTAAAAGGGCGATGTCCTGGGTAGAAGGAGACAGCCATCTATTTCACATAGTTTCACCCCATCCTTCTTAATGGTAGGTTTACCAAGGTCAAATACAAAATAAACCACAGTTGAGAGTTTGCTGCTAACAGACATGTAGGAGGCACATGCTCTCATTCATCGTTCTATTTTGGATCCAATATTAACTTCTCGTGGATGACAATGCTGCCTCCATTATTTCCCCATTAACACGGTGCACCCAAGGGGAACATCTGCCCAACACTAATGAGCTATTCACAGGAGAAACAAGAACAGGGTACCCGGAGCCAAGGTAAAACAATTAGAGGGAAAGGAAGACTGTCGGCTCCTGACCTAAATTGAATTGCTTTTAAGAGACAGAAACAGATTTTTAATTATGTAATCCCTTTGTTTCTCATTTCCTTTCAAACTTAAAGGTCAAATTCCCCCTTTCAAATGCTAAGGACCAGATCTGATATTATTGTGTCTGGAAGGACTGGCTTCCCTGAAGCCAGGAGAGGTGCCCTGCTCAACCCTCATTGGAAGCAAAGCATTTTTGTCTCTCTGCTATCATCCGAACTCCTCTTTGGAAAAATTCATTAATAATTGCTGTCTTTCTCCCTTTGCATTTCACTTCTCTCCCCAGATAGTATTCTAAGAGAAACTGAGTCTGCCTTTACAAAGAAAAAGAACTTGAAGCCACAAAGATCTGGGATAAGAGGAAATCCAGTTAACTTTCACTTTTGCGAGGCTTGACTTGACTTTGAAATTGTTTTAATCTACACTTCTCTTTCTCACAACTGATCGTTCACATTTCAATGATGGATAAGAGTAAGAGACTTTTCTTCTCTCACTCTTTCCCTGGGCCCTTCTTTCTCCCCCTTCGCTGAGCGTACCCACCTCCACCCTCCCAAGCCCAGCAAGGTCCACCACACCTGCAACATCTTCCCAGTCACATCAGCTACCTCTGACCTTGCTCATCCCTGACTTCCTGCATCTTTCTGTCTATCCACTCACCCTGGCCTACATCATTTTATCTTTCTACTTGACAAGAAATATAATAAATGGGCTGCCTTGGTTCCCATAAGAGGAAGGAGAAGGAGTTAAGAGCCACCTGTGTCCAGAGGTTCCTTCAGTGTCATCAGGATCTCTGCCTCCTTCTCCATCCCTTTGGCTTTGCTTTCCCTCTGTGCACTGTCTTTCCCAGGCAAGCTCTCCCCACAAGGTGGCTTATATAATCCTAGGAGTTGCACACCCAGGAAAAGAGACTGTATTCCCCCAAAGTTGTGGAAGAAGTCCTAAGGCTGGTGGCAAGAGGCCCAGCCCTGAGTTACACAGGCTCACCTCTGCCATAGGGGTCAAGATCAGCCCCCTACAGGGCACCTGGGTGGCTCAGTTGGTTTAGGATCTGCCTTTGGCTCAGGTCCTTGTTGTTGGGCTCCTTGCTCACTAGGGAGCCTGCTTCTCCCTCTCCCTCTGCCCCACCCCTTTCCTTGTGCTCTCTCTCTTTCTCAAATAAATAAATAAAATCTTTTAAAAAAAAAATCAGCTCCACCCAAAGCCCACGCACTGAGAAGGGGGAAGAGAGGATTCCGAAAGAAAAGAAGACTTCTGATTCCGAAAGGAACAATGCCACACAGACAAAAATAAAAGTTGTCTTCCTGATTTAGCACTATTATGCTCCAGAGTTATGTGCATACATCTTGTTTTGCCTGCCTAGACAGTACATGCCTGGAGGTCAGAGACTTTGACTATCCTTCGCCATCTGGCCTCGTACGAAATACGTCATTACCACATATTCTGTATATATTCATTGAATAAGGAAATTCCTCTTGTGTGAACAACAAGAAGCCCAGAGAAAATCTCAAAGTCTCTACAGGACTGGAAACCTCCATACACAGGGAAGAAATTCCCTTCATTTGGGGCCAATAGACAGTGTTTTCAAGGGCGACAGGCCCCTGCGGCTCCTCATTGCCTATCAGGAAATCCCAAATATCAGGCACTCATGCTGTGGGGAAAATTCCCACTGCTCTGTTTCCTTTTTAAGGAGCCCAGAGTTGGAATCGCTGAACTTTTCTGCAAGGGGGCCACATAGCACATATTCTTGACTTTGTGGCCCTATAGTCTCCACTGTAGCTATTCAACTTTGTTGTTTGTGGCATGAAAGCAGCTGCAGACAACATGTAAATGAATGTGCATGGCTGAGTTACAAGAAAACTTTATTGATGGGCACTGAAATTTGAATTTCACATCATTTTCACATGTCATAAAATATTTTCTTTCAACAATTTAGAATGGAGAAATAGTCTTAGTTTGCAGACCAAACAGAAACAGGCAGGGGGCCAGAATTGGTTCATGGGCCATAGTTTGCCAACCCTTGTCCTAGAGCATTTCAGGTTTTTTTGGATTGTGGTTTGTTTTGTTTTGTTTTTTTAGAAGGACCTTCTTATGACTTTATTAGAATAAGATAAAAAGCAATATGGCATATTAACATTTTCAATTGAAGATTACTTTTTTTAAGATACATGCTTTTTTTTTTTTAAGATTTTATTTATTTATTTCACAGAGGGAGAGAGATCACAAGGAGGCAGAGAGGCAGTCAGAGAGAGAGGGGGAAGCAGGCTCCCTGCTGAGCAGAGAGCCCGATGCGGGCCTCAATCCCAGGACCCTGAGATCATGACCTGAGCCGAAAGCAGAGGCTTTAACCCACTGAGCCACCCAGGCACCCGATGCTTTTTTTTTTTAAAGATTTTATTTATTTATTTGACAGAGAGAGAAAGTGAGAGAGGGAACACAAGCAGGGGGAGTGGGAGAGAGAAGCCGACTCCTCTTCCAGCAAGGAGCCAGATGCAGGGCTCTATCCCAGGACCCTAGGACCATAACCTGAGCAGAAGGAAGACACTTAATGACTGAGCCACCCAGGCGCCCCAAAGATTGACTTTTTGAGAGGTATATCCAGTTGAGGTTACAATGGATGGTACTTGACTGTAGTGAAGTCTTGCAAATTTGTTCTCTCTGGGGCACCTGGGTGGCTCAGTTGGTTAAGTAACCGAGTCTTGGTATCAGCACAGGTCATGATCTTGTTGTCGTGGGGCTCAAGTCCTACGTAGGGCTCTGTGCTCAGTGGAAAGCCTGCTTCAGATTCTCTCTCTCCCTCCCACTCCCTCTCTCTCCCTCTCTCTTATTTAAAAAATAAAATATTTGGACACCTGGGTGGCTCAGTTGTTAAGCGTCTGCCTTCGGCTCAGGTCTTGATCCCAGGGTCCTGCTCAGCGGGAAGCCTGCTTCTCCCTCTCCCACTCCCCTTGTTTGTGTTCCCTCTCTCGATGTCTCTGTCTCTGTCAAATAAATAAATTAAATCTTAAAAAAAATTTTTTTAATCTGTTCTCTCAATCTGAGGGCTTGCAAAAACCATGTTTTTATTTAACCATGTTTACTGAGGTTTTCTAGAATTGCAGGCATGGAGGCTCCGTACCAGCAAATAACCTTCTACAGATTAAAAAGCCATCATGGGGCACCTGGGTGGCTCAGTGGGTTAAAGCCTCTGCCTTCGGCTCAGGTCATGATCTCAGGGTCCTGGGATCGAGGCCCGCATCAGGCTCCCTGCTCAGTGGGGAGCCTGCTTCCTCCTCTCTCTCTCTCTGCCTACTTGTGATCTGCTCTCTGTGTCAAATAATAAAAATCTTTTAAAATAAATAAATAAATAAATAAATAAATAAATAAAAATAAAAAGCCATCATGTGTCTAAGCATGTGGACTCTCAGATTCTCAATGAACATATGGTTAATTTAGCTAACAGTCACATTACCATGTATTCAGCCCCAATTCATAAATATGCCGTTAACCCAGGGGGGCTCTTCTATGTCATGTATTCATTCAGTCAACGATTGAGTGCTTACCCAATGTTCAACACTGGATAACAATAGTAATGAATATTTTACTTATTTCACAATGGAATTTAAGTAGCTAAAAAACATTTATATGATACTCTAAAATGTTTACTTTAAGAATGCTTGGTCATTTATGTGTCATTATGTCATTTAATTCTCCTCCCAACTGGGTGAGTTAGTTGGAAAAGTTTGTATTATTGTGGAAACCTGCCTGACGACAAGGAAACAGCCAGAGAGGTAAAGACAATTGAGGAATCGGAACTTAAACCTAAGTCCTTTGGCTCTAAATGCTTGTTTTCTTTCCATGATACTTCCTCGAAGGCAGAGCACCAAATATCTAATGATATGCCTGACATTTTTAAATACACATAAAGACAATATAGAATAGTGAGACTATCGATCTCTGAAGGAACAGAATTTTAAACTGAAAATCCTATCTTGTGAGGCAAACAAGATTTTTTTAAAGATTTTATTTACTTATTTGGGAGAGAAAGAGAAAGAAAGAGGGAGCCTGATGCAGGACTTGATCCTAGGACCCTGGGATCATGCCTTGAGCCAAAGGCAGACACTCAACCAACTGAGCCACTGGAAGTCCTGAGGCAAACAGGATTTTAAGAACAGAAGATGACCTTAGTTGTTGGTTTTTTTTTTGGAACACTCCAACAATGGAAATGCAGGCATCATCCCTGCAGAAAATACAAATGTATGTCCCCCTAAAGTAGACCAGCCCTAGAATAACATACGGTGTTGTCTCTGCCCTGTTTGTCAAGCTTTATCCTCTTTGCTCTTGCTGCATGTGTCCCTGTTTCTTTTCCTCCCGAGCTAACCTGCACCTAACAAACCAGAAGGTATCTGAGGAATGCTGGTGACCTAGAAAGATTCTAAAACAAAGCACCTATTCAGAAAGGACATCAAATTTCCCAGTGTGGAGTATGAACCATTACAGAGTTTAATGACCACTGAAGCACATAGCCTACACCTCGTCCTAGGGAAATTTTAGCAATCTCTCAAGAAGCCACCTCTTTCACCATGCATCCATGACTGCCTCAGCACTCCATCCCCATATAGAATTCTCTTAGCACAGATTTGACAATGGTATAAGGACCTAATATCCTTAATTCAGTGTTATTTAGAAGTACTTGTATGTTAATCATATCTCCAACTAAAATGTGACCTTTTTCAAAAATATATTTATTTGAGAGAGAGAAAACAACTCGGGGGAGGGTCAGAGGGAGAGAATCTTCAAGCAGACTCCCCTCTGAACACAGTACCTATGCTGGGCTCCATCTCATGACCCATGAGATCATGACCTGAGCTGAAACCAACAGTCAGATGCTTAACTGAGTGAGCCACACAGGTGCCCCTAGAATGTAACATTTTAACATCAGTTTCACTTCCTTGTAGCCATGCCTCTTTGTCAATATCTACTGAAACAATACTCACTGTGACAGTCTATTACATCAATGGTTCACAGCGAACCACAACACCCAATATTCACACATTTCCGTGCTTCCCTCCCCATTTAGAGTACACCAGGTGACTGGTGTTAATCATAGAATTGGAAGTAACACTGTCAATCCCTGGCCTAAGCCTTGAGAAGATCTGGAACTTCTGCTTTTGAACCCGTGGGAGTTCTGAGCTACTATATAAGAAGTTGGGCTGCTCTGCTGAAGGGAAGGAGGCCCTGTCATCCCAGTGTCCCAATTTAGTTCAGCCCTTAGCAGCTCCAGAATTTAACTGAGCCATAGGAGTGACCATCAACAAGATCAACAGAACTCTAGAGCTGAGCCCATACTGCAGAACTATAAGAAAATTAAGGGTTTTTTTAAATTGTTTTAAGACACTGGGTCTTGGGATTTATTATGCAATAATGGATAACTGAAACAGGTATTTGAAAAATATTTGTTGGGCGCCTGGGTGGCTCAGTGGGTTAAGCCTCTGCCTTCAGCTCGGGTCATGATCTTAGGGTCCTGGGATGAGCACTGCATCGGGCTCTCTGCTCAGCAGGGAGCTTGCTTCCCCCTCTCTCTCTCTGCCTACCTCTTTGCCTACTTGGGATCTCTCTGTGTGTCCAATAAATAAAATCTTAAAAAAAAAAGAAAAAGAAAAATATTTGTTGAGGGTATCTGGGTGGCTCAGATGGTTAAGTGTCTGCTTTTAGCTCAAGTCATGATCTCAGGGTCTGGGGATCAAGCCCTGTATCGAGCAGGGAGCCTGCTTCTCCCTCTGCCTTTGCCTGCCACTCCCCCTGCTTATTCTCTCTCTTTCTCTCTTTCTGCCAAATAAATAAAACCTATATATATATATATATGCCATATATACATATCTATGTATAAACTAAAAAAACATTTAAATTTAAATTTTATAACTTTTATGGGGATTGATGGTAACTAGTTACTGTGGTGATCATTTCACAGTGTCTACAAATACTGAATCATTAAGTTGTGCATCTGAATATATGTCAATTACACCTCAATTTTCAAAAACAGTTTAAGTACCATTCAGTCCATCTGAAAAAAATTTTTAAAACTCAAAAGAGTGGATTGAAAAGAAGGAGAAAGTATGGAGAAAGAGAAAAAACACATTTCTTGAGGATCTTCTATGCCCCAGGTATTACACCAAGGCATTTTCACATTCACATTTCATTTTCTCAACAACCTAATGAGGTAGGTATTATTTTCCTGAATTTTCTACTGATAAGAAAACTGAAGCTCTGATTAACTTGGTCAAACAGTTGTAAAGTGTAAAAACTTGGATTCAAATACAAAACTTGGTGCTGACAATGACCTTGTTGCCCCTACTCCACACTGCCCTCATCAACACTTGAAGCCTGTGAGGTGTCATCAACCAACTTCAGTGGCAGTTTTCCACGGGCTCTTGAGCTGCTTCTGTGACCCCATACACTCAAATCTCAGCTCCCCATGCATGACACTCCTGTACTGACACTGCCTCCTCTTTCCTAAAATCCATCCCAACTCCCAGAATTGTTACAAAGTTTCAACAACTCTTTCTTGAAAGATGGTGCTGCTTTCCCTTCAGGACAGTAGGGGTGCAAGGGGCACTTGGGACCAGGAGACCAGACCCAACGATCCCTCTAGGCCAGATGTAGTTGTAAGGATAGTATCTTGGAATCTTAGAAAAGCAAGAAGAGAAACTATATGCCCCAGTACAAGGCATGAAAGTGCATACCATATCCAGGCACAGCCGTGACTATACTGGCTCAGTAAGTCAGGGTATGACAGTGAATAAGTCTGCATTTTTTTACAAATGATCTTGATACACAATCAGGTTTGAAAACCACTGTCCTGGTCCATTTAAAAATATAACTAATTCAGAAAAAACATAGTCTGTACTCCTCGGGGCACCTGTCATACTAATGGTATGTGAAAGATGATACAGTTTTAATTATGTGGAGTGTCTATCTTGACATCTTCAATTCACTAGATGTGATCAACCATCTTCTTTAACACTGAGGCATAAAACCAGTTTAATATCCCAAAAGGTTTTAAAAATCTCAGTAGTCATCCTAAAATGGGTACCATTACCCCGTAAAATGACAAGATAGATTTAGATTTGATTCTTTGAACAGGTATTAATGCATCCTTACTATAATATTTTCGGCTGATACAGTTCAGTAGAAATCTTAGGGGGAGACGAAAGATGAGAGACTGTGGACTCCGAGAAACAAACTGAGGGTTATGGAGGGGAAGGGGGTGGGGGGATGGGAGAGCCTGGGGGTGGGTATTAAGGAGGGCATGTACTGCATGGAGCACAGGGTGTGGTGCATAAACAACGAATCTTGGAACACGGGAAAAAAAAGAATTTTAATGCTTATGTGGGACTGGATATTAAAAAATAAAATAAAATAAATGTTAAAGAATGGGAGAAAAAAAGAATATATACCTTGCCTTCATGTTTCTCTACTTTGCTAATTAAATGTAATGTTATGGCTTCCAGGTCAAAGTAGAATCTGGTTAACATTTTCCCATAAAGCTGCTCCTATGTTTGCACAGAAATAGCCATGAAAACACAAGACAAAACCCACCACACATATAACTTAGTGATCAATAACCTCATGGCTGACTCTTAGTGGAATCAAACAAAGCCCAAGGCATGTGAAAAAGCACAAACAGAAAAACCTATTTGTTGTTCATCACACTACATACTCTGGTTTGCATCATGGAAAACAAAGTGGCTTGGGGAACAAAAACGATACAGTTTTTTTTTATTGAAACAAACAAGATTTTTTATTAAAGTATAATATAGATACAGAAAAGCTCATGTATCATAAGTGATACACTGGATTTTTACAAACTAAACTCATCTGTGTAAGTAGAGCCCACATCAACAGATGATCAGCTGCCCAAAGGGAGCCCTCAGGTCCCCTTCCAACCCCCCAACACCAGGGTTTGAGCTTCACCTAAAAATCAAGAAAGATCTTTCTATTCCCCCTACCTTCTGGTCACTGACTCCGAGTCCAAAAGAATGGAACAACCACTTTTGCGTCCTCCCTTCTTGCCTCTCGCTGTGAGGATGTCTCCTGGCGGTGCTGGCTGCACGCTCCCCGGCACCCACTGCCCCCTCCCTCCGCACCCCCAGCCATGCCCTGCAAAACTGAAGCAAGCAAGGACTTCCTACTCATACCCAGGCGAAAGGATGCTGAACCCATCAAGATCGATAAAAATAAGGATAATGTGAAGCTCAAAGTTCGAGGCAGCAAATACCTTTATACCCTGGTCATCACATACAAGAAGAAGGCACAGAAACTGAAGCAGACCCTGCCCCCAAATCTGGGACTGAAGGGGCTGAAATGAACCTGGCACAATGATTTGAACTGTATTAAAATTTTTTTAATTCTTAAAAGAAAAGAAAAGAAAAAGAATGTAACAACCAGAGGGCACCTGGGTGGCTCAGTGGGTTAAAGCCTCTGCTTTCGGCTCAGGTCATGATCCCAGGACCCTGAGATCGAGGCCCGCATCGGGCTCTGCTCAGCAGGGAGCCTGCTTCCTCCTCTCCGTGTCTCTCTGCCTCCCTCTCTGCCTACTTGTGATCTCTCTCTCTGTGACAAATAAATAAATTTTTTTTTAATTTTTTTTAAAGATTTTATTTATTTATTTGACAGAGAGAGAGAGAGATCACAAGTAGGCAGAGAGGCAGGCAGAGAGAGAGGAGGAAGCAGGCTCCCTGCCGAGCAGAGAGCCCGATGTGGGCCTCGATCCCAGGACCCTGAGATCATGACCTGAGCCGAAAGCAGAGGCTTTAAACCGCTGAGCCACCCAGGCGCCCAAATAAATAAATTTTTAAAAAAATCTTTAAAGAATGTAACAACCAGAGAAAAAGGCAGCTGCTTACTACGTTCCCTTGGGTGTTCCTCTGTGTGCCAAAGAGAATATCACACAAGCCTCTCTTTCCCCATCCTCCTCCCCCAAATCCCGGTGCCCAGGCAGGGACTGCAAATAGCAGGCAGTATTGGGTGCTCAGTATGTGTGCAGAGCTGCAAGAAGATGCAGTGAGGGGCTGGGGGCAGCCCCTGAGGGATTGGGGGCAGCTGATGGCTTTTGCTATAGGAAGCCTGACTGCTGGGGATTGTAGTTTTTACGTATTATGATGCTTCATGTATCACAGAATCAAGCCTTAGAGATAGGTGGCGTGTCAGTGAAACAAATGCCTACTTAGAAATGGGGAGCTAGGTGGATGGCTCAGTGCATTAACCTGCCCTTCTCTGAAAAAGAGACCCGAAAAAACATTAATCTCCTCTGAAAAAGAGACCATATCAAAACATCTTTGGACCGTATCAATACATCAACACATTTTTGTGGGAGATACAGGTGAGGGGAAAATAACAAAAGGCCTCCTGCCTGATGACAAATACACAGTCTGGATTCATCTCACCTTGTTCAAGGGGAAAAAAAGAAGAAAAACCAACATGAGCCTATGGGAAGAAATTACAGGATAAAGAAATAGAGAACCATATGGAAGAGACCAGGAAAAAAAGAGCTAACCTCCGAAAATAAAATCCTTTTATACTCCAGAAGAAAATTTCCAAACCCTGATTAGCCTTTTAAGGACAATGTAAAAAGACACAGGGTTTAACAAAGAGAAATGGGATGGCAAAATGATGAATGATCTTAAAGAGACTGAAAGCCTCTGACCCACAGCATTGTTTTAGTGAAGAGTTTGATAATATCTATGAGGTTGGTTATTTGCATGCCCTGTGACCCAACAAACCCCCTCCTAGACAGAATATTTACCCAAAGAAATGTCACAGGGACATCAGGATACACATTTCAATACTGTATTGAATATTGGAAATTTGCTAAGAGAGTAGATTTGGGGGGTTGTAATCACATACTAAAACCTGTAAGTATGTGAGGAGAAGAAACGTTAATTAGGGGCACCTAGGTGGCTCTATCAGTTGGGCAACCGACTCCTGGTCTCAGCTCAGGTGATGATCTCGGGGTTTCGAGATTGAGCCCTGCATCAGGTTCCACACGAGCACAGAGTCTGCTTGGGATTCTCTCTCTCTGCCTCTCCCTCTGCCCCCTCTCTCAAATAAATAAATCCTTTTTTTAAAAGGTATGTTGATTATATTGACTGAAGTAATCATTTCACTATGTGTATGTATATCAAATCACCATGTTGCATAGCTTAAATATATACAGTTTTATTTTTAAAAAGTTTTTAAAGAATGTTCGTAGCAGCACTGCTTGTAGTAGCAAAACAAACAACCCAACTGTCCAACCGTAGATGGGATAATATGGCAGTATACACAAACGATAGAATACTCTTCAGAAATGAAAACGAGGGCGCCTGGGTGGCTCAGTGGGTTAAAGCCTCTGCTTTCGGCTCAGGTCATGATCTCAGCGTCCTGGAATCGAGGCCCGCATCGGGCTTTCTGCTCAGCAGGGAGCCTGCTTCCTCCTCTCCCTGTCTCTCTGCCTGCCTCTCTGCCTACTTGTAATCTCTCTCTCTCTGTCAAGTAAATAAATAAAATCTTTAAAAAAAAAAAAAAAAGAAAGAAATGAAAACGAGCAACCTAAAACTACTCACCACGGCACACATGAACGTCACAAATATCATGCCTTGCGGAAGGAGCCAGACAAAACCTTCGTATTGATTGATTTCATGTATATGAAGTTCAAAAGCTGAACTACAGTATTTAGGGATACATATATAGATAGTCAAACTATTAAAAAAGAAAAAGTAAAGTAGTGGTTACCACCAAAGTTGAAAGTACGTGACCTTTGAGAGAAGCAAAGGCTTTGTGCTTGGGATGAGGCATGTGGGGAGACCTGGGGTGTCGCAGTATTCTATTTCTAACCTGAGCTTGTACACACAGTTCATTCTCTTATAATTTCTCTAGCTGTACATTCAGGATGTAAACACTCTTCTGTATGTGCATCATATTTCACAACTTTAAAAAGTGTTAGAAACATATTAGTAGAATTTAATCTAGGTTGACAGAAAAGGTAGGTTTGATAAGAGAAAAAAATGAAGGCAAACTTGTATCCTCTTATAAAATACAGAAGTAGAGACCAAAGATGAAAGCAATGAGAGGTGAGATGATGACCATGGAGGGAAAAGAAAGAGGAGGTTGAAATTTAGACAACTGATATCCCCAGAAAAAAAGTCCAAAATGAAACAGAAGGGGAAATCCAATAAATGATAATTGAGTAGCATAACAGGTGCTAGGCCAAGTGCTTTATATAAATAGCCCGCTGAATCCTTACAATAACTCTAGGCAGTTAAATATCAACATAAGTTTTCTTCTTTATGCTGATGGGAAAACCAAGACCTTTTTTAAGATGTTATGACTCAGAAGCTGTAGGCAGGTAAGAGATACGTAGAAGCCTTGAGCCCCTGTCTGTGAGGTACCAAAGTCAGTCCTCTGAACCATACACAAGGTATCACCTATTTTTTCCCTGCTCTGGATTAAAACATAATGTACTGCAACATTCAAGGCCAGAGGTCAGTGGAGAAAATCTTCTAAAAGATTAAAGGAGAAACTCATTTTGATCCAAGGATTTAATTTGATTTTACTTTATGTATGTATGGATGGATGATGGATGGATGGATGGATGGATGGATGGATGTAAGAGAGTGCTCAAGCATACACCCATGGAAATGGGGGAAGGGGGTAGGGGCAGAGGGAGAGCATCTTAAGCCTACTCTGTGGTGGTGAGCCCGGAGCCCATGGGGTTGGATCTCACACCCCGTGAGATCATGACCTGAACGGAAATCAAGAGTCAGAGATTAACAGACTGAGGCACCAGGTGCCCCAATCTAAGAATTTTATATGCAGCCATGTTGTCTCACACTTGTGAAAGCAATAAAGCAAAATCAGAATTTCAGAGAATATACCCACTCATGTATAATTCTCTCAAAAAATACATATTTGAAGACAAATTTCAATTGACCAAGGGAAGAGGCCTAAAAGGAGGTAAAAATGAAGGAATCAGGGCGCCTGGGTGGCTCAGTGGGTTAAAGCCTCTGCTTTCGGCTCAGGTCATGATCTCAGGGTCCTGGGATCGAGGCCCATATCGGGCTCTCTGCTCAGCAGGGAGCCTGCTTCCCCCTCTCTCTCTGCCTGCCTCTCTGCCTCCTTGTGATCTCTCTCCCTCTGTGAAATAAATAAATAAATAAAATCTTAAAAAAAAAAAAAAACAGATATTCCTTTAAAAAAAAAAAATGAAGGAATCAAAACACAGAAGGATTTTTCCAGAGATCTGAAAATAACTGAAACAAACATAAATTTAAATATTGCAGAAAGTTTTTTAAAAAAAAACTCATGTCAAACCATATTTTTTTAAATTTTTACAATAATCTATATTTACAACCCCTGATTCTGTTAACAAAAACTACGTGGGTGAGGGACAATGAGCAATCAGAAAGTAGAAAGTAGGTGAACCTGCCCCACCATGGTAATCAACGCTGCAGTTATTCTTTTATGATAGAGAAATGGAAGTTAAAGAATGCTTTTGAAAAACTTGGAAAATTAAGTACCACTAGCAGAATTTAAATATGTGTGCAAGTATCTCCAAAGGAAGATAGAAGCAAAGAAAATGAGACCCATACTTCAAAACAACAAAAATGCAAAAAAAGGGGGGGGGAATAAAACATGAAACGAGATGAAAAGTAAAACCAAGTGTCTTATAGTCAAATGGCTTGCAGATTGTGTTTAAGAGTCCCATCTAATATAAAGTAACATAAAAGGATAAAAGTTAGAGGGAAGAAAAGTGTAGGAAAGACAAAGGCAGGTATAAAAGAAGCAGCAATCGGGGCACCTGGGTGGCTCAGTCATTAAGTGTCTGCCTTGGGCTCAGGTCATGATCCCAGTCCTGGAATCAAGCCCCACATCAAGCTCCCTGCTTGGCGGCTGCGGTGGTGGCGGGAAGCCCGCTTCTCCCTCTCCCCACCGCCCCCACCTCCACTTGTGTTTCCTCTCTCACTGTCTCTGTCAAATAAATAAATTCAATGTAAATAAATTAATTAATAAAAGAAGCAGTGGTGAAAATACTAATATCAAATTAAGAGGGGAAGTTAAGGCCAAAAATCTCACATAGGGCAAATAGGATCATCTCATATTAATAAGTGATATGGTCCTTAGTACCAGCATAGCAGTCAAATCATTATATGCTGACTAGGATTGCACACCCATACAGGGAATATGTCTTCAGAAATACAAGAATACATTTTCAGTAACTCAGTAGTAGCAGGGGACTTTGACACAATCTCTATCCTGACAAATCAAGTAGGCAGAAAGTAAACAAGGACACTGTTTCAAGAAATCCACAATAAGGGTGCCTGAGTGACTCAGTCAATTAACTGGCCGCCTTCAGCTCAGGTCATGAATCCCACATGGGGCAAGAAAGCATTAAAATAAATGAGCAGAGCACTTATAAGAAAGCAGTAAAGCAACTCAAGGATAAACACAAAGAAGGAATTAATAAAAGAAGAAAATAACGAATAAGAAAATGGAATTGGTAACTAACCCCAAAGATTTTTTTTTTAAGATTTATTTACTTATTTGAGAGCGAGGACGCACATGCATGCATGAGTGGGAGGGTGGGCAGAGGAAGAGAATCTTGAGCAGACCGCCCCTGAGCACTCAGGGAGCCCTATGCCGGCTCGATCTCACGACCCTGCAGTCATGACCTGAGTCAAATCCAAGAGGCGGACGCTTAACTGATTAAGCCACCCAGGCACACCCCAAAGATGGTTCTTTGAAAAAACCCATAAAATGGATAAAATTCGGGCGCCTGGGGGCTCAGTGGGTTAAGCTTCTGCCTTTGGGATTGAGCCCTGCATTGGGTTCTCTGCTAGGCGGAAAGCCTGCTTCCTCCTCTCTGCCTACTTGTGACCTCTCTGTCAAATAAATAAAATCTTTTAAAAAATAAATAAATAAAATAAAATAATAAAATGGATAAAATTCTGTTGACTCTAATCAGCAAAGACAAAAAGTACTCACAGAGGATCAGGAATTGAGAGATGAGAATTTCTTTAAAATACGAGATTAAAAGTTTTGAAAATCTGGAGCAAACAATAAAATACGGTTCCATGCTGGTGAGTTTGGCAAAAATCATAAAAATCTAACAATAACCAACACTGCACATGGGTGGCGGCTATACTAGGCTAGACTATTTGAAAGCTGCTTTCATTCTGAGATGAGGCAACACTGAAGACTTCCAAGTAGTTTAAGTTGCTTTTATTTCGGTCTTGTCCCAACACAGCAAATAGTCAGGGCAAAGGGTATGCCGGTGGCTAGATGCAGCTCCCCATTACTTCCCTTGCTTTTCATGGTGGCATAATAGAACTTTAGCTCCGCAGGTCAGAGAAGCTGAGAATGGACGGCTTCCTGATTTAATATCCCAGGCACATTAAAATCCAGAAACAGTTTTTGCTACTCAAGAAGCCAAGTAGCCTGTCCCTAAGGTTTACGTTCCATGCCTTGACATTCTTGCTGTGCCAGCTCTAGGGCAACGTCCTCATCTGCACTGCAGGTTCCAGGTGGTTTTCATTTATATTTTGAAATATATATATTTCATTCATATATATTTGATACCCTTTCATGAGTCAACCAATCTAATACACCCTGAGAACAGAAACTGGGCAATGGGGCGCCTGGGTGGCTCAGTGGGTTAAAGCCTCTGCCTTCGGCTCAGGTCATGATCCCAGGGTCCTGGGATCGAGGCCCATATCGGGCTCTCTGCTCAGCGGGGAGCCCGCTTCCTCCTCTCTCTGTCTCTCTGCCTGCCTCTCTGCCTACTTGTAATCTCTCTCTCTGTGTCAAATAAATAAATAAATAAATCTTAAAAAAAAAAAAAAAGCAAGCCTGTTTCTCCCTCTCACACTCCCCTTGCTTGTGTTCCCTCTATCTCAGTCTCTCTCTCTCTCTGTCAAATAAATAAATAAAATATTAAAAAAAAAAAGAAGAAGAGTAAGTATGCAGTATTTGTCTTTCTGGGTCTGGCTTATTTCACTTAGTGTAATGTCTTCCAGATGCATCCATATCATTGAAAATGGCAGGATTTCTTTCTTTTTTAAGGCTGAATAATAGTTCAATTTTATACGTATAGTATACACACAACAAATTATTATTCAGCCTTTAAAAAGAAGGAAATTGCAACAATACTGCTTGTATACTTGAAATTTGCTAAGAGGATAGATCGTGATTTAAATCTTTCACCACACACACAAATACAAAATGGTAACTATGTAGAGATGATGGGTAAGTTATTTAGCTGGGTTGTGGTGATCTTTTCACAATGTATACATCTATCAAAACATCAAGTTGCACCCCTTAAACACATACAATTTTTATATATCACACACACCTCAATAAAATTGTTAAAATATAAAGAATACATGTGAATTTTCTAGCTACCGTGAGATACCTCCAGGCACAGGCTGCCTGTCTCCTC
Source organism: Ailurus styani (assembly GCA_002007465.1). Taxonomy (NCBI): domain Eukaryota; kingdom Metazoa; phylum Chordata; class Mammalia; order Carnivora; family Ailuridae; genus Ailurus; species Ailurus styani. Next base: position 482,233 of record LNAC01000408.1, read on the forward strand.
TCCCTCCCACAACCAATCTCCAGGTAATCCTACCACTTCCACGGCGCTCCTCCCAGCATCACCTGTCTTGCCCAGATGACCGTGAGTCCTTCCCATGTGCCCCTCTGTTGATTACACCCAGCCTTACCACCCTTCAGCCTTTTCTGCTCTGATCATACATTGCTCTTCCGGATCAGACCCCTGTCTATCTCATCAGTGTTATCTACTGTGTTTTCCCACGGTATTTAATTGGGAGCAGAAATTACCCAATTGAAATGACCCCCTACACTCTTGCCAGAGAATTTCTTGTTAGAGTTTCTCGAAGGTCCCAACATTCTCTTTGCTACGCATGTCTGACGTAGCACCAGGGCCCGGGAACGAGCTGTTACACTCTCAGTGGGCCTGACAACACTGATGGCAGTGACAGTGGGGGAAATAGACTATATTTCCATTAAAAATAAAGAAATCGGGGCACCTGGGTGGCTCAGTCAGTTAAGCGTCTGCTGGCTCAGGTCATAATCCCAGGGTCCTGGGATCGAGTCCCACATCGGGCTCCCTGCTCAGTGGGGAGTCGGCTTCCTCTCTGCCTCTTCCCACCACCACCCCACCCCAGCTCCTGCACTCCTGTGCACTCCCTGGGAAGAGAGGGAGTGGAAAGTAGATGAGTAGTAGTAAAAGAGGGAGATTTAGGACATGAATGTGAATGAAGCCTTGGGTCTCAACCCAGCACCAATGTGACTGGTGGAGGGTATAAGTACACGAGATCCAGGTGAGTATAAATCCCCAGTCAAAAAAGGCTGGAGTCTTTGTCCCTTCCCGGCGTTCTATTCTACAGGTGACGACCACAGCGGCGTGGAGAAAGCCTGAGAGAACAGAGCTTCACCCTGCTCAGGTGTACCTCCCCAGGCAGGGAGCTGGAAAGAGATTTCAAACCCCTCAAAGAAAAGTGCAGAAGGTACTTGAAAATCAGCACCCTGAGCAAGAGGTCATCTCAGCTTAGAGCGTCGATGGCCCACAGCCAGTGGCCAGTGTGGGACCGGCTGACTTTGGGAAGGCCAGGAGGACCAGTGCGAGCAGGTGTGGGAGCCTGACTGGCAGGGGTCACCGCCTGACTTTCCCTGAGCATCATCAAGAGAAACAGCCCAGGAGTTACAGAAGAGTCGCGCAGTGAGGAAAAGGCAGAGGGCCAAAGACCAAATGGGACTGCCTTCCAGCCAGAAGTCAGTGACGACCAAATGACCCTTTGTGGCTTTGTAAACTTGCCCCTGTACACAAAGGGCAAGGAGAGACTGAAAAAAGATGCAGCCCACCCCAGACAGAAAAGTGGCCATTATAATAAGCAAGGGAACTTACTTACAAGGCTCGAGGCTCCTCTCCGGGCGGCCGAAAGCAGAGGAGATCTCTGCACCCGCTCGCCAGAATCTTAAGTTCCTACAACCGCCTTAACTGGGTTCAGTTAACACCAATCAAGGGTGTGTTACAGAAACAGGCCCTGAAGACGGAATGGCTGGAATGGCGGGTGAAATCCACATTACAAGGACCAGATGCGGATGAGGAACCTCCAAGTGCCTGGGGCTAGCCCACAGGTCAAGTGGAGGTCACGTCCTCTCCATGATCTCCACCAACACACTTGCCTGATTTCGGGACCACTACAAAAGTCCACAGGAATTTTTTTTTTTTTAAGATTTTATTTATTTATTCAACAGAGAGAGAGATCACAAGTAGGCAGAGAGGCAGGCAGAGAGAGAGGAGGAAGCAAGCTCCCTGTGGAGCAGAGAGCCCTATGCAGGCCCCAATCCCAGGACTCTAGGATCATGACCTGAGCCGAAAGCAGAGGCTTTAACCCACTGAGCCACCCAGGCGCCCTCCACAGGAATTTTAATCACTCTCAGGGAACGGAACAAAAAAGGAGCATGGATTCTGGATCAAACTATCTGCACTTACATCTCTAGTCTACCACTAAGCAGCTATGTGATCGTAAGTACATTGTTTAACCACTCTGTGCCTTAGTTTCCCCATTGGCAAACTGGGAATTATAATAGTGCCTGTCTTAGAGGTTATCCTTAGCACATAGAACGCTGCCTGGGGGGCACCTGTGGGGCTCAGTCCCTTAAGCGTCTTACTTGGCTCAGGTCAGGATCTCAGGGTCCTGGGAAGAGCCCTACAGGGCTCTGCACTCAGCAGGGATTCTGCTGCCCCTTCTCCCTGTACCTCTCCCCAGCTCCTGCACACTCATGCACACTCCCACAGTCTCTCTCTCTCCCAAATAAATAAATAAAACCTTTAAGGAAAGAAAAAAAAAAGAACACTGCCTGGCACTTTTTAAATGCCCTGCAAGTGTTGGCTGTCATCATTGTCACAGGAGGCCTCACTTTGCCTCTTACAAGCACTCAATCATTTATTCCTCACATAACAGTATGAGGTAGGTACTATGAATTTAGGAGGATTGTGAAACAAAAGTTGTCAGGAGACGGAGCACCTGAGTGGCTCAGTTGTTAAGTATGGACTCTCGATTTCGGCTCAGGTCATAATCTCAGGATAGTGAGATGGAGTCCTGCATTGGGCGCCGAGCTCAGTGTGGAGTCTGCTTAAGTTTCTCTCTTCCTCTCCCTCTGTCCCCCATCCCCCGACACACTCTCTCTCTAAAATAAATAAATCTTTAAAAAAAAAAGTCACATCTGAAGATGCTAGGGTGATACGTGACCTCAAAATCCCAACCCAGCCTCTCTTATTGTATCACAATTGCTGCTTTTAAGAGAACTGATTTACAGAACCAATAAAAAATGTCATGTATTTATAATTTTCTTCTGAGAACTCAGATTTTGAAAGCTTGTCGTGCACGATGTGGAACTAAAGTCATACTCTCCAAATTTGTACCCTTTCAACAACCTATGTTTTACTTTTGGGGTCCAATTATTTCAGACAGGAGTAGGGGTTAGGTTTCAAAAACAAATACTAAAGCAGGTGTTGATAGAAAAAAAAAGTCACGTAAAAATTAGAAAAGTTCAGAATTTAAATTGGAGGAGAAAGATAATAAAACATGATTTGAGTTTCCAGTTACGTAGTAGCTACTGCCCCCCAGAGGTGAAGACTTGTTAGGGCCTTCAAGCTGTAGTCACCTTGATTGAAATTTATTTTATCCTTGGCATTTTCTAACCTGTTTCTCTGAAATGCTTTTTTTGCTATTTTTATCATATTATTATTTATTTCTTCCTTTAGTGATTCTCTCCTCTGTTCACTGGAAGCTTAATATAAAAACTCAGAGTGAATTAAAATGTTCACCATTCAAGAGCTAGTTCAGCAATTTCATAAATAACTAGAAAATGAAAATAATAGAGAAATGTAATGACACATTCCTCAACAGAAAAAAAAAGTGCAGAATAATTTTTGTCTCTTGACAAGTTTTTTTTTTAAGATTTTTTTTTTTAATTTTAGAGAGAGATAGAGAGCAGGAGCAGGGGGAGGGGGGAGGGGGGAGCAGAGGGAGAAAGAATCTCTGAAGCAGACTCCCCGCTGAGTGTGCAGCCCAACAGGGGACTCGATCTCATGACCCCAGGATCATGACCTGCGGCAAAACTAAGAGTTGGATGCTTAACTGACTGAGCCACCCAGGAACCTCACCTCTTCACAAGTTTTGTTTCATATCCTTCTAAAATTTAATAGTAAAAAAATGACTAGAAATACAAGTTTATTAATTTTGTGAAATCCCAGGATTCAGGAATAAATGACAAATATACTGTATGAGTCATTGAACACATAGCAAATCTTTCATTGATGGGATAAATGATTAAATATGCCTTCCTCCCTGCAGATACCTGACTGGCAGGTTAGTTCTATTTCTCACTTTCTAGAATCATCAGCAACTGATATTTTTAGCACAAAGCACTGCTCTATAAATCATGTCTATCTCTAGTCTCTGAGCATTTATGTAACCTACATACTATTGCATATAAAGTGATTTAATGGTAATATCGCTGAGCTATTTTTTAGCTACAACTGCCAAGAAACACTTACTGATGCTACACAAGGTCTCATAGAGTTATGAAAAGGAGTGTCCATTCTTAGTCCTGACTCCAGGCAGAGAGGGACTCTGATCACCAAACACACTTCCCAGGGTTCCAGCCCACAAAGAATCCCCACCCAGCAGGACAGACCCAGCAGGCAGAGAACAACATAACTACACAACATTCTACAGAAAGCTGCTGTATTGTGTCACCACCATTCTCATTAATACGAAAAGCAGGCTGATGGTTTTGCCCCGGGTTTGAGAGACCAGCATAGCCTTTCATAAGAATTGGCCGGTGAAGATTCAGCTCTTATGGTTTACTTTGAGCAGTTTATAAGCAATTCCTGTAAGTAGGAATAAAGGTTCTACAGTCAGAACTATATATCACGAAACAGACTGTGGAGGAATAGTTGGGTGGGACCCAGGAGAAAATCTGGCCAAAGAATGTGTCAGAAAACAGAACTATTTCCAAGACATGCTGATAAAGAACTATCTGTGCGAGAAAAACAGAGACTGACCACGGGATTCTCTGTGTGTGTACCATTCACACTCTTGTTATGGATAAATATGCAGCAAGTGGCTTGGAATAAGATGTCAAGACAACATAGATAGCAGGTTCCAAAGTGAGCTGTAAGGCCATCAGGCAGAAATATAAATGAGGTGGTGCATATTTCCCACCTAGCACAGGACCTGGTCACTAGTAAGTGAGGATATGTCTGTGACTTAGAGTGATCTTTAAGTCTGTTTGGTGAGAGTCACCCCAAAATGATCAGTCTCCAACAAGTGGCTGAGGGATGGGAAACTACACATTGAACAACTTTAAAGGGACAAAGACAAAAGACAATAGCTTTCATAATTATGGCTTACAATCCTACTCATTCAATATACTAGTTACAAAGATGTGGAGTGAATCATATGTAACTCCTTTTACTCGTTGATATTAAGACTTCTATTGTCAGAAAGCTGTAAGTTAGTAATCCTGCTGGATAGTGTTAGAAAGACACCTGAACCAGGTGCCTGGAAAGATAAAGCACTGCATCTTCTGGGACTGTGTCCAAACGTGCCACAGTCTCACTTTGTCTGAGTTTCAGGAGTACCGAATCCCTATTCTTTGCAATATCAGATCAAAAGGTAAATCACCATGGCTACTGTGACCTTGTTTCATCAATAAGTTTAATTCTTCTCAAATAATGGCTGTTCATTGTAAGACCACGTTTGGGAATCAGGGTGAAAGGATTCCAGAAATAGCCATTCTGCAGGATTCAAGGCAATCTAGGAACCATTTCCCAGCCAGAGTTCATGAATCTACATCCTAATGTTCCACCATCAATGTGCCTCCTCCACTTCTTGTTTCTTTATCATTTTTTCTCTTATTACAGAATGACTGCTGTTCTCTGGAGTTTCCTATTCAACTTTTAGAGGAGGAGAGTATAATTGGTCTAGTTAGTTCCCATTATCCTTACACAGGGAAGTTTTTCATGCCAACTCATTTCGTAGCTTACCAGCCCGTCTGTGGATTAGGTGCCTTTGGAAAATTGGATCTCATCTCTTTTCTTAGGAAAGAGACTGGAGCTGGCTGCTTAGCTCAGCAGAGGGCTGCAAGGAGGAAGGCATCCTGAATGTAGCGGGTGCAATGATTGACATACCTCCTGTGACTACGGTAAGGATTTGATTTGCTTCCTCTGTAGTGATAACTTTAGGTTTTCTTTATAAAAATGGGTTTCATCATTTAAGACAGAAACAGCTTTATAGAACAGATATCATAGCTACATCATTAAACACATTTTGTGATTATGTCCTTAATAAATAAAAGTATTCCTTGGATATGTTTAAATGTAGCTGTTTGTCCATCACAGCCTCATCATCTACTTAATCATAAGAAACCCCCACATCATTCCACAGAGCTATTATGTTGTGGAAGGTCCTGCGGAGAAGCGGAGATTTTTTTTTTTCAATCCAGTTAGTCTCCTGCATTAGATACAGTCAGATTCTTAAGTTTTACAGACAGCTAATGATATGGACTCAAAACCACAAGGTGCAGATGGAGAAGCAGATGGAGCTGTCACCAGCATAGCTGAGTAAGCACAGTGGGCGCCGTCAATGTTCCAGCCAGAGGACCGGCAATAATGAAACATTAGCTCCCTGAAACCGTGCTGGACTTTAGACTCCAAATGGAAGCTAATCATTAGAGTCATTTACAACAAGCCATGTCAAAAGTGTGTATGATACTCAATAACTAAACATAATTGAAAAGACTCACTATAAATATATAAGCAGATGAGAAGATGCAACACACACAAATCAGTAGTCTGTTGGTCTAAAGTCTGCTCAGACTGTCAAAATTTATTTTTCTAACTCCAGGAGGATCCGTGCTACCCTAATCCGTAATGGTTATCTAAGCAACTAATAAACATACCTAATTAAGAACATTTCATAACAGGCCTTGACAGTCTATTTCATGGTCCTAAAAAAAATGGGACGTATCTTCGTAAAATAATTAAAGACAGTTGTTAATTAAGCCATTTCATAGTATATTACTCAGGATCTTCTTTTTTCAAAACCCCTGTTAAAATACAGAACCTAATTCTTGGTATTATCAAAACCCAGGATTCGATGAAAACATTCTCTTTGGTCACATGATATTGTACTACTATTAATATTTCAATAACTTGATAGGCTTTTTAATAGAAATACCTCCTTGCTGAAAAAGATATATTTGATAAATCAGTTGGCTTAATGTTCTCATTAAAAATAGAATTTTAGAATTAAACAGTACAAGAGACCATACATGGCATAATCCGTGCTCAACAGAGGAAGACTGTCTAACTGTGCTCCCTACAAACCTTGTTAGCACTTAGTAAATAATTAATAAAAGCAACTTTATCTAATCTCCTAGTTTCAGCTATCAATTCTAGGCTTATGGTTCCCAAACCTGAGTCTCCTGATTTCAGAATGCACATTTCCAACTGACTGTTGGGCTTTTTTGTGTGGAAGTCCCTGTAACACACGGTAAAAATGTTGCTTTTAGCAAAACTTGCTATTTAAATTGTGGTCCAGAAAGCAGCACTGGTATCCTGGGGAACTCGTTGGAACTGCCAAATCTCAGACCCCATTTCAGACCTACTTCAAAATCTGCATTTAATGACCATCTGTAGGTGATGCCTATGCATGTTCGAGTTTGAGAAGTACTGCTCAAGGATCTGTCTCTGGGGGCGCCTGGGTGGCTCAGTGGGTTAAGCCTCTGCCTTCGGCTCAGGTCATGATCTCAGGGTCCTAGGACCGAGCCCCACATCAGACTCTCTGCTCAGCAGGGAGCCTGCTTCCCCCTCCCTCTGCCTGCCTCTCTGCCTACTTGTGATCTCTCTCTCTCTCTGTCAAAATAAATAAAATCTTTAAAAAAAAAAAAAAGGATCCGTCTCTGTTGAATTTTACTTCTTCACAAATGTTTTCAAACATGCCAACTATTTGACCTATCAGCATCTCACAGGGATTTTATGGAGATTAATTTTTAGACCTTTGCAGATTAAGTTATTTTTAAACTGCCTCAAAGACAGAAATTATGTGCTCTAACCCACTAAATAAAGCAAAATGTGATCCTTCACTTTTGGAGGATCTTTAATCAGTAGACTTATCACTTCAAAATGACATCCTGACTAACTCAAAAGTAACCTCCAGATTTGTTTCTCTTAGAAAAATCTCTAACCCCTACAAAATTGTTGATTTTATGGATCTCCCTACTTTGCCAAAACAAATAGTGCAACCCCAGAACAGGTGAAACATATACAGATAAAAAGATCGTTCTGTGGCTCCCTCACCCTGGTGAGGCAGCTGAGCGAGATCTTGACACAGATCAGAGAACAGCATCTTCCCCAGCAGAGCAAGCCACATTTCTTATAGGAAACAGATTCACGCCACTTGTCCCTGCAACGCACGCTTCTCTACCTAAATACTCTGGTTATTGCAGTTGGAAAATACACAGCGCTCTGTTAGAAAGTGAGTGCACAATGTCCTGCTTAGAAGCGTTTTTCTAAATTGGCAAACACCTCCTGCATTACAGGCTGCCTGCTCTCTTTTAATGATAGTATCAGAGAGTGCCAGATGGCTTTGTAGGTCAATGATTACCATCCCTCAGAATGTGTCGTGTAAAACAGATTTAAATGTTCTCCATCCAATTCTGGTCAAGGCTTATTTTGGTATGTAGCATGTTATTCCTTCCCAATTCACTAGCATCATCTTTTCTCTAAAAGTGCTAAGTCATCTGTAGCATTCAGCAATTTACAGCTATCTTGTTTTACTTTGTCACTGAAAGTGCTCTGTATACAGAGGTCAGATCACCAACCATCCGGAATAGTGACAGGGAATTCTTAAATTGGATAAAGAGATAGGGCTTGACCTCAATGGACTCTTTGAACTCCAAGATTCCACAATTTCTCTAGTTTGAAACTACTTCTGCTTTTCTGAGTGGTAAATGCATGATTGTAACACCTAATCTTCCCTGAAATTCATTGGAGGAAAAATTTTAGATGGCTTGGTCATTAAACAACTAAACAATTATGCTCTTAATTGGCCTGACCAATTTTTTAAAGAATTATTAAGGCTTCCATTTAAAGGGGCGAGGGGCGCCTGGGTGGCTCAGTTAAGCGGCTGCCTTCGGCTCGGGTCATGATCCCAGGGTCCTGGGATTGAACCCTGCATCGAGCCCCGAATCAGGCTCCCTGCTTGGCGGGAAGCCTGCTTCTCCCTCTCCCACTCCCCCCGCTTGTGTTTCCTCTCTCACTGTGTCTCTGTCAACTAAATAAAATAAATAAAATCTTTAAAAAAAAAAAAGACTTCCATTTAAAAAAAACACCCCATTTTACTATTCAGAAGATGAGCGGATACTCAACTTCCTTCTTAGCTTTAAAACCGGGCTTAAGACTTTTAAGCTTTTCTCTTGTTTTATGGAACATCTCCATTGATTTTTGTTTTGTTTCTCATTAAAAATCAGATTTTATCATTATTTCCTTTCTTCTTTCTTTAGATTTCTTTTTTTTTCTTTTTTGAGTTGAATGCAAAGTTTATTTCCAATCCCTTTTTCTCCAGTTGCATTTAAAATAACATATATCCCTCTAATAACCCTTTTTCCCATACCACAAGTTTTGATACATAGCACTTTAATTGTTCAGTTCTAAATATTTTATAATCTTCACTGAAATTTTTTATTTAATTCATGAGTCAATCAAATCTTATTGTTTAGTTTCCAAACACAGTGGTGTAACAAGGATAGAGTTTTATAATTGTATGCCAGCAATTACACATAATGTCTGTCAGTGACAAAATACTCCAAACTGAAAAAAGTCTTTTATTGGTCTAAAATCTAAAAACTTGGAAGAAAAAAATAAAAATCTGTACAATTGCTATGACTACTGCTGAGTTTTAATATGTTTGTAACCTTCCGATTAGCACATTTTTTTTTTTT